>WHUX01000017.1:0-579196 GCA_015179025.1 Terfezia claveryi | reverse complement strand
TATGGCACTTAACCTATTGGTTGAGGGTTTTTATAGTTATCAAGTGCTATCTAGTTGTCTATATCTTAGATATTGAACTAGCCACTAATAATCTCCTTCTCAGGTAAAAGTACCTTCTACCTCTTCTAGTAGTAATTGTAAATCAAGAAGAGTAGGAGGTTAAAGAGGTACTAGACTTTAGAAAGTACTATAGGCAAGTTTAGTATAAGGTTAAGTAGTTAGGAGATGAAAAGGCTACCTGGCAACCTGCAGAGGACTTAGAGAATATATAGGATCTTGTTATCCTGTTCCACTAATAATACCTTAAGAAGCCTCACCCAGTCAATTAATTTCATAACTTTATATCTTTGTTCTTTGAAGTTGAGGTTGGAGCTTTTATTATTTTACTTATTATTGTTTACTATATTATTTATTGGCTATTATGCCTAGGCTTCTGGTTGCTAAAGCTCTAGTCTAAAAGAAATATAGTGTCATAACTGCTTCCTCTTAGTCTTCATTGTCTTTATCCTCACTAGTGACATAGGTAATGAGTTTGTATTGCTTTCTATTTAATACTTGGACAAAATACTACCTATTAAGTATTATATTATCCTTATCTTCTTATTGTAGTATTAGACATTACTTACAATATAGGTAATAGATTATCATTATACCTTGCTTGACTTCTAAGATAGGAATTTTGGAAAGCTTATTCCTTCTATTACTCTAGTAGCTTATTCCTTCTATTACTCTAGTAGCTCATATATATAAGATCCCTTTCCTCCTAATATTATTAAATCCCTATCTAATGTTTTGTCTATCTAATATAGGACCTTGCTTCTTTCTACAAAGATGTATTCTCTTTATATACCTATTATCATTACCTTGTCTTGCCTCTCCATATCTTATCTCTTTGAATGACTTTATAGTAGAGCTGCCTCTCTCTAACAGATATAGTAACTACTTCCATATATCTCTTACCTCTTGCCTTTCACTCTTGCTCCCTCCTAACTTCCCTCCATCATATATATAGTATTCTTATATATATAATTTTCTTGCCTACTGCTTAAGTGTACCCCTTAGTTACTTTGTCTCCTAAAGCCCTTATTATAATTATCTTTATTATTTTCCTTAATATTTTCTATACTATTTCCTTATTTAGCTATGCTATCTTCTAAAATAATACTCTAATAGCTTACTTTCCTACTAAAGCTTTATCCTTCTCTTCTTTATTAAGTGCCTTATACTTTAGTTCTTCTACTCTCTTCTCTATATTCAAGTAAATAATAAAGATATATACCTGGTATTTTCTCCTCTTTTCAATCTCATTTATAGCCTTCTTATTCTTGAGAAAGTTAGAGACAGCTTCTATATCCTTTACTTCTACTAGGTTAACTTTCCTACTCTCACTTTATCTATTCTCACCTCTTTACTCAATCTTGGCTTTGCTCTAGATTTAGCTTCAGCTTCTTTTAGAGGTAATACAGAAGTTTTATAGGGGATCAACTCCTGTAGTTCTATAACTACCTCAGAGCTAGAAACTTCCTTATTAATATTCTCAAGTTTTATGTTTGGAAGTTGAGCAGTAGCTTTAGTAATAGAAGAAGAAGAATTTTAGAAAGCAGAAAGTAAGGTTAAAGAGTCTAAAGGTGCCCAGCTAGTAGGGTTTTGTGTCTGATTAGCTAAACTTTCCTCAACTTGGGTTTCTATTTATGAACTAGTCAAAGCATTCTTCTCTTTTACTTTGCATTTATTTAATATACTTTTATTAACTATATTATATGAGGTCAACCAAGAAACCTTTTTTATCTTCTTAGCATCCAGCTGCTCTTAGATACTAGTCTCTGAAATAAGTTTTGCTATTGCCTAATCTATATATTTCTCTAAAAATACTACAAGGTCCCTTAAAAACTCCTCAGCTACCTATAATAGTATGATGTTCCCTATCTGGTCTTTCTACTATATACCTTAGATTACTTTCAGCCTTTCTTTTGCTTTGCTCTTTCTTTACTCAGTATAATGGAGAACATTTTTTATTACTTATATAATTAATTATATACTTTTGTATTTCCTATATTACTACTATGTTATATAACTAAACCTCTCAGTTAAAGGACTAGCCTTCTACTACCTCCTATTGTTTTATAAGTATCTATAGCATGCGAAATTTGCCATGGGAAATTCCATGGAACTTGCCATATAAGCACACCCTCATTATAGCACCATGACCTTTGTTTAAGGCATGTGACTCATTTCTATGGCCACATGACCATTGTTTAGGACATGTGACTTAGTTCTATGGCCATATGACTTCTTTTGTATAGTGCACCACCTCCTGGTATGCCACCTTTTATTGTATTTATTTCCTTAGTCATCAGATCTCAGAGGAGTATAAATAGGCTGCTGGATTCCCTCTGGAAGTAACAAGAAGCAGACAAGCAATCATACAGTAGCAGCAAGCCTATATACCAATCAGATCAAGATCATATAGCTTAGATATATCAGCAAGAAAAAAGTGGTATCTGGACGTACCGCCTAGCGTCCGGACGCGAGAGCTCGCGCGTGTGCGTCCTGTGCGTCCTGTGCGTCTGGACGCTGGCTGCGTTGCAACACAATCAGGACACCCAGCTGAGTTACAACACAATCTGGATGCTTGGCTGAGTTGCAATACAATCCGGACGTCCGGCTGAGTTGCAACACAATCTGGACACCATTGGGGCAACCAAAGCCGTCCGGACGCTGGTAGGCATATTTCAATCCCTGGATATTAAAGTTACTTCCCTTGGCATCATCATATTATTAATACTATGGTTACAATATACCCGCTTGTATGTACGACGCTCTAATACCAGCTAGGTGCGTAGCCACTATTGCAGCCATTGAATATGCAAGGAGTGGATATATCCATTATATTTGCTAATAATTATATACACAGAAGTATTGAGTAATAGATATATATATAGAACATGCACTTGCTGCTTCAATGGCTAACACTCACTCTAATACTGGCTCTAATACTCACTCCAATACTCACTCTAATACTTGCTCCAATTCTCACTCTAATACTTGCTCCAATACTCTCTCTAATACTTGCTCTAATACTTACTCCAATACTCACTATTATACTCACTCTATTACTCTCTCTAATGCTCGCCATAATGTGCTGGGATATAGAGCGAAGGGAAAATGCACAGGGAAGGGAGTTATATATACAGGAAAACCATAGTTGCTAAAGCCGACTACTAAGGCCAATTTAGACTTTCTGGAGACAATGAGATAAGGGATAATAAGAGAAGTAGTATGATAGTGACCAATGGCGCTCAGCCCTCTTTCGCCCGCGGGTGCCATACTATTCAATGCTTGGCCTAGTAATAGGCATATTGCAAAATCGTAGTCGTGGTATTGAGATATATATGGAGTTTATACTTTGTGATATGTTTTATAGGAATTTATGCATTCGTATGCATATATATATATATATATGCGAGAAACTCGTACTTTCGGAGACATAGAGAAATGCATGCATTCATGGGCATATATATATATATTTACGAGAAACTCATATGTTTAGAGATATATATATCTATATGCAAGAAATCCATGCATTTGCAGGTATATATATATATATATATATGAGAAATCATGCTTTTGGAGACTTATATATATATGTATGAGAAACTCATGCTTGTGGAGACATATATATATATAAGCAAGAAATCCATGCATTCACAGGCATATATATATATGTTCTGGTCCGTTCCGGGATTCCAGGCCATACCGGTATGGACCGGGCCGTTCCAGGATTGCCCGGGCCATACCAGTATGGCCTCCCATACCGGTATGGACTGGGCCGTTGCAAGATTGCGAGATTACCCAGGCCATTCCGGGATGGCATAAATATTCATATCTTTTTATATTTCCTTACGCATTTGGCCTAACCAACGTAAATCATTTGATGCTATATTCCTAGATTCATGTCTACCTTAACCTCTACCCTCTACGCAGTCACCATCCCATTCCAAACTCCAACACAAATGGTCTTCCAGCATAGCCGCGCTTGTTCTTGTAGTTCACCTGCATTATATGTATTTTGAAATAATCCATTTTATTCTCACGATTATCTAACAAGGTAACTGAGGTTGACGACGATGTGGTCACCCTGATTTGGCAACGATCACTACTCGGGCAAAGATCATAGTCGTATTAAAGGTTATAGAAAAAAAGGAGTCTCGATCCCTGGAGCGGTCGCTAAGAAAGACACTTATGTCAAAAGGCAAAACGAGGTCGCCCTCGTTGTAGACTTGTGGTTTGGTGAAGATATAGTGAACTGGAGCATTAAGGAATGGATACCCGACACTGCGCTATGCCTACTGTCAGTTTCAAATACTATAGTGCTATATTCTGCTAAAACTCGTTACTTTTTCCACTTGCCAATTCAATTGTAGAGACAGGCGCATAGAGATAGGAAACATACAGCGCATAGAGACAGGAAACATACAGCGACAGGAAACATACAGTAGCATGGATATTTGCTCGCTCTATATGCCAGCCTAGATATTCGCTCGCTCTGGATATCAGCCTGGATATTAGCTCGCCCTGGATATCAGCCTGCATATTCGCTCGCTCAATATGCCTGCCTGGATGTCCGCTCGCCCCATATATCAGCCTGGATATTTGCTCGCCCCATATATCAGCCTGGATATTTGCTCACCCCAGATATCAGCCTGGATATTTGCTGGCCCTAGATATTAGCCTGGATAACCCCCTCCGGTGAGCCTGCATATTCCCCCTATATCAGCCTGGATATTTGCTCGCTCTATATGCCAGCCTGGATATTTGCTCGCTCTATGTGCCAGCCTAGATATTCGCTCGCCCTGGATATCAGCCTGGATATTAGCTCGCCCTGGATATCATCCTGCATATTCGCTCGCTCTATATGTTAGCCTGGATATTCGCTCGCTCTACATGTCAGCCTGGATATTCGCTCGCCCTGGATATCAGCCTACAATCGAGCGAGCAAATCAGCATACAATCGAGCGAGCAAATCAGCGAGAAAATAAGCGAGCAAACCAGCGTAGAATCGAGCAAGCAAATGAGCAAGAAAATGAGCGAGAAAATGAGCGAGCAAATGAGCGAGAAAATGAGCGAGCAAACCAGGGTAGAATTGAGCGAGCAAAATTATTTGGAAGGAATGAACAGGAGAAAAGCTCTAAGTCCCAGCCGGGCACACCTTGGAAATAGGGACTTGCCGTGTCTTGCCACCAGCCATTACAGTCAGATCGACTGGCGCTGCCTTAAAACCAGATTACATGTCTTACCTACAATCATCCCGCTGCATCGGTTGGGCCATGGGGCTCCTCCTGCAATTGGCAAAACCTAGCACAAAGGAGGAAATACCCATATATGGGAAACGAATGAGAAGACAAACATATAGAAATGATGGCTTTTCGGCCTCTATATATGCATGCAATTCATGCTTCTGCTGGCTCTAGATATTAGTGTTTTGCATGCTTCCGCTGGCGCTATATATTGGTGGTTTTCATGCTTTCGCTGGCTCTAGATATTGGTGTTTTGCATGCTTCCGCTGGCGCTATATATTGGTGGTTTTCATGCTTTCGCTAGCTCTAGGTATTGGTGTTTTGCATACTTCCGCTGGTGCTATATACTGGTGTTTTGCATGCTTCCGCTAGCGCTATATATTGGTGTTTTTCATGCTTCTGCTGGCTCTGTATATTGGTTTTTTCATGCTTTTGCCAGCTCTAGATATTGGTGTGTTTCATGTTAGGAAGTATGACGGAAGTGGACGCTATGTGACGCAGACTGAGGCAGATAATTTCTTGTTCTTCGACCTAATGTTTCTCTACATAATAACCTTCATTTCGGGTATACCTCTACTGAGTATTTTCTACGATAGGTCATTTTATGTTATCTCCGATGTTCTTTGACTAAATGTTGCTACAAAATTACCTTCATATCGGATATATCCCTATTTAGTAATTTTAATGTCGCTGTGGCCGCTGTGGCCGCTGTGATTGTGGTAAATCCTTGTTGCTATCCGTGACATTGAACAATTTAATCCCGTAACGGCCTGGTCCGTTGCGATATCCAGCCATACCGTAACGGCCTGGTCCATTACGATATCCAGTCCATACCGGTATGGACCGGGCCATACCGGTATGGACCGGATCCTGGAATGGACCAGAACATATATATATATAAGAAACTCGTACTTTTGGAGACTTATATATATATGTGCGAGAAACTCGTTCTTGTGGAGACATATATATCTATATGCGAGAAATCCAACCATTCATAGGCATATATATATATGTTCTGGTCCGTTCCGGGATTCCGGTCCATACTGGTATGGACTGGGCTGTTCTGGGATTGCCCGGGCCATACTGGTATGGCCCCTCATACCGGTATGGACTGGGCTGTTGTGAGATTGCCGGGCCGTTCCGGGATAGTATATATCTATACTCTGAGTAATGAACGAAGCCAAATTGAGTGGAAACCGGGTCTATTATATTTTATACATAACAAAAGCTCAAACTTCACTACGAGTAATTTCATGATACCTCTCATTCATAGTACTATAGGTCTTGTTCTTTTCTGAATGCAGCAAAGTATCATGAATATGTTACATCATGCTCCAAAGCCACTTGTTTCCCATCATTACTTTCCTTCCATCGCAGTTATTTGGGTCTCGCAGGTATGCTTTCAAGTTAATTCTACAATACCTAGGTAGTTCTTATTAGTCATCATGTACTTGAATTGGATATTAAGGAATTACTTCTCAAAGGTCACCTAGGATTTACTTTAATAATTGCGCTTCGAGATTAGGTGAAACCTAGGGGGTGAAACTGATTCAAATCAATAGCACTATTATCTTCTAACCAACTGACATTATGGTAAGGGCTAGAATGTCGTAGTATGTTGGTAATTCCACGGTGTGCTCTGGTAATGTCAGTGTGCACAATATGTTACATTGAACAAGTATGTTGCATTGAAGAAAATTCTCACGAACTAAAGGTTTCAATTCCGTAATAGACTAGAACATTTCTCTACATAATAACTTTCATTTCGGTTATACCTCTACTGAGTTTTTTTTTAGATAGGTCGCCTATGTTATCTCCGATGTTCTTTGACCAAATGTTGCTACAAAATAACCTTCATATCGGATATGTCCCTATTTAGTAATTTTAATGTTGCTATAGCTGCTGTAGTGTTGTGGTAAATCCTTGTTGCTATCCGTGACATTGAACAATTTAATCCAGTAATAGCCTGGTCCGTTGTGATATCCAGCCATACCATAACGGCCTGGTCCGTTGTGATATCCAGTCCATACCGGTATACACCGGGCCATACCAGTATAGACCGGATCCTGGAATAGACCAGAACATATATATGTGTAAGAAACTCATGCGTTTTGAGACTTATATATATATGTACGAGAAACTCGTCCTTGTGGAGACATATATATATATATGCATGAAATCCATAGATTCATAACCTTATATATATATATCCAAGAAATCCATACATACGCGGGCTTATATATATAAGTCTCTAAAAGCACGAGTTTCTCACACATATATATATATATGCCTATGAATGTATGTATTTCTCTATATCTCCAAAAGTATAAGTTTCTCGCATATATATATATATATTCCTGTGAATCCATGAATTCCTACAAAACATATTACAAAGTATAAACTCCACACATATCTCAATACTATGACTACAATTTCCCAATATGACTATTACCAGGCTAGGAATTGAATAGTACAGCACCCGCGGGTGAAAGGAGGCTGAGCACCATTAGTTATTGTCATGCCACTTCTCTAGTTATCCATTATCTTATTGTATTCGGAAAGTCTAAATCATCGGCCTTAGCAGTCGGCCTTGGCAACTATACTTTTCCTGTATATAAACTACCCTTTCTCGTATATTTTCCCTTTGCTCTATATCCCAGCATATTATAGCGAGCATTAGAGTGAGTAATAAAGCGAGTATGAGAGCAAGTATTGAAGTGAGTATTAGGGTAAGTATTAGAGTGAGTATTGGAGCAAGTATTAGAGCGAGTATTATAGAGAGTATTAGAGCGAGAATTGGAGCGAGTATTAGAACTAGTGTTAGCATGAGTGTTAGAGCAATTGAAGTAGCGAGTGCATGTTCTATATATATATCTATTACTCAATACTTCTGTGTATTTAATTATTTGCGAATACAATAGATATTTTAGCTGTGTGTATATTCAATGGCTATAATAGTGGCTACATACCTAGCTGTTGTACATGCAAGTGGTAAGCAGGTGTGCATTATAGTAGAGAGCGATTGTGGGCTATCCGTTAGTAATGCCAGTGGTATAACCTATAGCATTGGGGATAAGCAGCCTGTTCTATATTACGTTCAAGAGGAGGGAGCATCTGCAAAGTGCATGTGTTGTGTCCCAGGTATGGGAGCACAAACTTGTATTGTATTCTAGGAGCAGAAGTACGCTTGTGTTGCATCCTAGATACAGGAACACCTGCTACGGGCGAGTATTGCATCCCAGGAGCTGGAGCACAAGGTGTTGCGTCCCAAGTGCAGGCGCCAGCTGCTAGTGTGTCCTGATGCAAGAGAAATAAGTATTGGCATCCTAATCTTGGGTTTTCGTCTTCTGCATCCTGTGCGTCCTATGCGTCCAGACGCACAGGACGAAAACATAATTTCTTACTGATATAGCACAAATCATATAAGATAGATTACACTAGTTAATTACTGTTCCCTCTAGGAATGTCCCATATAGTAATCTCTCTACTCTTCTAAGGTCTTACCTCAGCAGAACTAAAATACACAAATGTCCATATCTATGGATATAGATTGTATAAATAGTACTGAATGAATACTATCTAGTACTATTTATTACAATTTTTTTAACTTACTTACCTAATCTGTACTCTTAAATCCAAGGCCTGATCAACCTTTGGATACCTTTGCTACATTCATGCAAGTGTATACAATTTGATATATACAAGTGCACATATAAAATTGATATTATTATTCAACTAGCTAGCCAACAAAATCCAACAATGAGATATCAGACTCTTAACTGCAGTACAATAACAAAAGACTTAGAAGCAAGCTAAGCAGAGCTCTAATGGGCTATAGTATCCCACATCAAATAATCCCACTCTCGTTCACAACACTTTTTCCAATATGATCAACAAACCATCTTGTACTTCTGGCAACTACCATTACATCTATGCCTATAAACTCAATACACTATAAAAAAACCAGCCCCCTAGGTCCCAGGAATAATTAGTCTATACAACTAAGTGTCAAAATCCCAAGACTTAAATCTCGCTGCCTCCACTGCAGCCATTTCCTCTAGAAAAGAATTACCTCCATCAGAACCTTCTTTAGGCCCAAACATCTCTACTAATACCTCTGCACCCTTAACATCTACCTCAATATACCAATCAGAAAAAGTGAAACTCTTGCCAAAAGAACTAAAACTAGATTCTAGACTAGTAGATGAAGAAAAACCAGGACTATAAGAAACATTAGAATCCTGACATCCAACCTTACTAACTGAGTAAGCTACTAAGCCAACAGAACCGTCAGTCAAATAGAGATCATAAAGATCATCAGCCACTACACTATCAGTATAGTAAGGTACTAAAGAAGAAAAGTAACTTGATGATCATATTGCATAACCAGCTACATTTGGTTGTAGGCAGATAACGAAATCAGACATTAATGGCATCTGAACTTAGTAAGAAGACTAAGAGGTCGAGGTAGTTAACTATATTACTCGAAGATATTAAGAAATTTGTATAAGAAACTTCTAGAAAGACCAGATTTATAGTTCCTAATAAGAAAGGGGAAATAAATATACCTATGGATATAGAAATAGGAGAACTAGGTAGAATAGAAACCAAACTATATTTTAGAATAGCATTACCTTTTATACCAGAAGGATTTTGGGATAGACATCTTTCAACAATTGAGGAGATTATAAAATATACTTACTTAATGAGACATGCCTAACAGTATCATCCTAAAAATACTCAACTTTTAATGGAAGCTATAGTAAAACTCTATTTATGGCTAATATTATATCCATTTGAAGAAAAGAAATTAGAAATAAATGCATTTTTAAGTAAGGAATAAAAGAAACCTATTGTTCCTTTTCTAAAAAAACCGAATTGGGTAATAAATAACTAGGAAAAAATAATGGTATTCATGATGAGCAGTACTTATCTAGAAGAATCAGTATATACTACAGAGGATTTTTTCAATCCTAGCAAAGAACTTCTAAGAGCATTCCTGAGAACATTGAAAGATCAATTGAAAGACAAAAGTCGAGTATGTGAGACACCAGAAAAGAGGACTAGGTCAGCTAAAGAACCAGATGACAAAAACCAACTACTAGAAGATATAGAATTACTAGAAGATAATGATAATCTAGACATAGGATTAGAGCAGCAGAAGCAGAAATCGTAAGGATAATGATGAGACCCTAATGATAGTAGAGATAATAGCTCAGACTCTGATAAGGCATTATTAGTTGCAAGTCAAACTCTAAAAAGTAAACCAAAATAAGGAAAATCAATTGAATACCAGCAATGGAAATCTACAACAAGAATGGTTACAAGGGGTAACCATTAAGTAACGAATGCTTTAAAAGGAATAAAGATTGATCTACTAAAAAAGATAAGAGGAGAAGACAAAAAATAGCAAAACTCATAATATTTTGACTCTTGAGCTACAGTAATGAAATATTGGTTGGTTATTAAAGAAATAGATTTAGAAAGCACTTCAGCTTTAAAAATTGTTGGGTTCAGAATAGAAGGAAGTACGCTTACTACTTATAATTAATTCCTACAAGAGAAAGAAAAGAATATGATATTCTTTAGATTCATACTAGGGCTTAGGAATTTTCTGAAACTTTTTACTAGTAAGGACATTTTGTGGAAACGATAGAAGACAGTTACACCATACAAGGTCTGATATCACATAGGAATTAAACAGTTTGCCAACTGGCTTAGCTTACTGAAATACAAATCAAATTAATTGACAAAGATAGTAAATAATTAATATCAAAAGAAGTAAAAAGAAGAAAGTTTCTAAATCACCTGCCACCATATATATTAGCTACATTAATTCCTTTAATCAAAGAAGAATGTTATATAATCAGCTCGTATATCAAGTAGAGTCATATAAAGCTTCAAAAAAAGATATTGCCCTTCTACCCACACCAAATATATCTCAATGACAATACCCTCAAAATGAAAATTAGAGTTATAGTCTATGCAAAGACCAGAATTAACAACAAAAAACAGGATTTAATCCTAGCAGCAATCCCAACACCAAACCTAATATAGAAAAATAGAAGGACTCAGATTGGGACACCATCATAAAAAAATTGAATTAGAAGATAAAGATGCAATTAATTAGAGACAAGAAATGTCTATAGTGATGGAACTCTAGACACTCCTACAAGAATTATAGAAAACAACAAAATAAATTACCTATGCATACAGCCACACAAGATTTAGCTATACCAATAGCTACCAAAAATAAAAACAACAAGAATAAAATTATAGAATGACCCTTGTCAAAACTGGTACTAGATTTTAGTAAGGTATTTGTTAGACCTAATGAACACCCTGCACTAGCTTTTATTGATCTCCAAACAAAAGGAGGAGACTTAATTAATTCTCAATTTATATACTTATATAAAATACCAACTAGAGGTATTGAGAAGAAATTATTAAGTATAGTAATTAAAGGCTCAAAAGGAATGATAGACAAAGCTTATACTATCAAACTAGATTAGATAGGTTATGTAGAAGAAGGAACGTTCTATGTAGCTTATTTGACTAGATAAGATATAATACTAGTAGAACCTGCTCTCAGTAAAGTATGAGCAATAATTCCTGTCTATTAGGAACCAGTCACTATCCAACTAGAAGATATTCCCCAATTCCAGCTAAGTGTATGGAAGAGATCTAGAACTATAATGATAGTATAATATCAGCATATACACAGGTCACCTGTAAATCAGTTACAGATTATAGTGAACTAGATAATTGAGAAAATATTAGTGACACAGAATATACCAATTTAGAAAAAGAACTTGTAACAGCTGTTTTTATGGTACAGAAACAATTCAACCCTGTAATGGAGTTTCCTTTATTATTTCCTAAGACAATTCCATGGGAATTGCTACCACTAAGAAAGATTAATAACTCTATCAAACCAAAAGCTGGAGCTACTTGGATACCAAAATAGAGACCTTTAGGACATTAATTTAGACAACAGATTTATGACAAATTAGTCAAAGAAGAAGCATCAGGTCGCATATATAGAGTAGAAAATGACACAAATGCTGTAGTCATATTCACTATCCCTAAACAAGATAAACTAGAAGAAGCCAAACATATTAATTCTATCAAGACTATAATTTAGCTGTCAAACCAGACTATACCCCATTACCAAATATTAATAAAGCAATTGAACTAGTAGCAGAGAATTCCATTTGGACTAAGCTTGACTTAGCTGATAGATTTTTTAATATTAGGAATAATATAGAATCTGAGTAATACTTTACCTTTTTATGTTAAATGAGATATTTTATAAGTAGAGTTATGCAATAAGGGGATTGTAACATACCAGCTACCATAGTTCACGTTATGTATGAAATTTTAATGGACATAGTATATAAAAATTTAATTATCTATATTGATGATATTATTATATTCTCCAAAACATATAAAGAACATATAGAATTATTAAAGAAGGTACTTCAATATCTACAGGATGAGAAATTCTATCTTAAAGAAAGCAAATACTAGTTCTTTACTCCAAGATTGGAAATTTTAGGATATGTTTTAACATCAGATGGATTATATGTAGATCCAAAAAAGAGAACTACTATATTAAACTTCCCAACTCCCATATAGAAAAAGGATCTTAAAGGATTCCTTGGAATTGTTAATTATCTTAGTAGATATATTCCTAACTTAGCATTGTATACAAGTACCCTATCAAAAGTACAAGAAGAAACAAAGAAATGGGAATAGACAGATACTCATAATGCAGCATTTGAAAAACTTAAGAAACTTGTGAATTCCATACATGTTTTAAAACCCTGAAATAATAAGTCTACTGAACCCAAATATTTAGTCTATGATGCTAGCAACATAGAACTAGGATAGTGAATAGGTCAAGAACAGTTAATGTACATCAGACTATTAAGCTTCTACTCTAGAAATTTTAATCTAGCACAACTCAATTATCCTACTTTTTAAAAGGAATTATTAGCAATTATTTACTCATTGAAATTTTTTGAAGTGCAATTGAGAGGTCATAAGTTCACTATCCTTACCAACCATAAACTACTAGTAACCTTCCATACTCAAAAGCCCACAAGCCAGAAATTGAGGTAATGGTAAGATTATCTAATAGAATTTGATACAGATATACAGTATACTACAGGAAAGGAAAATTTGATAACAGATGCTCTATCAAGGAAGCATAAATATTTAGACACTCCCATCACTGAGGACAATTATATTTCTAATAGCATCGATCCTCCTAACCATATCTACAACCAGAACATCTCTACCAATGCTTTAAGAACTTTCCACTCACTAGAAACCTCCACTCAGAATGATATGTTTTCTTATAGAGCTATCAATTTCAAACATGTTGACTACAACTTCAACAAATGTCATAGAAGAGCTGAAGAACTTGGACACCATATCTTCTGTCTATACTTTGATGGCATCTAGGATGAAGAAAGCAAATATGACATGATAAAGGAAGAAGAGTCCTTAGATGATGAGACTCTATCTACCATACTAGAAGTTTTTAGTGGGTATAATCGTATATCCAATATAAATAAGAATAAATCTTTAACAGTTTTTAGACTAGGATATAGGCCTCTCTCTTCTGTAAACACTCAATAAAACACCCTCACTCCTGAAAAAGCATAGGAAATTGTTATTAACCTAGCTTATAATAACTGGCAACAATATGAAAGGATGTATTAGTCCTTTTATCGAGATTTCTACTATCCAACTCATGGCAGCTCCCATACTATGAACAACTATATATTCACTATCAAAATATATACAATCTGCAACTACTATGGACATGGTAGTTTGAACTGTGACCTGTCAGCCTCAGTTCTTAAGAAGAAGAAGGAATTCTTTACAACTCACATTACGCATCTTATATCTGCAAATGAGTCTCAAAAGGAACTAGCACTAGTACAACAAATGCCAGCATTTCCACCTCCACAAACTCTCAGCCATGAAGAAGCTATCCATGAAATCAAGGAATTGGCAAAGAGATAGAACACCAACAAGCTGACATACCCCTCTCTCCAACCTAACATTCAGTTCAGTAACACTACCGAACAAATGAGCACCCGACAAATGAAACAGAAGATCAAGAATACTCCCATTACCACTTAACAACCGTAGAATGTACCTCAATAACTAGCTGCAACTACCAATAGCAGCAATGCAATTCCAGTCAATACTGCCGCTGTTACCACTCATTTCCAAAAGCAAGTAGCTACTTTTGAAGACCTGACATCCTCCTTCATTCAAGATACTAAGACTTCTAGACAGCATTGTGATTTCTGTAAGTTCTTAGGACATAATACTTCTATATACAAAGAGAAGAAACTTACTATTAATAACTTTAACTAAAGGATTGAACTGACCCTTAACAAGCTCATTAAAGAGAAACACTATAATGAAGAACATTATTTCATTGCTTATATAATTGATTATATACTTTTATATTTCCTATATTACTACTATATTATATAACTAAGCCTCTTGGTTAAAGGACTAGCCTTCTACCACCTCCTATTGCTTTATAAGCATCCATAGCATGCAGAATTTACCATGGGAAGTTCCATAGCACTTGCCATATGAGGTCACCCTTATTATGGCCATATGACCTCTGTTTAAAGGTGTGTGACTCATTACTATGGCCATATGACTATTGTTTATGATGTGTAACTCATTATTATGGCTATATGATCCCTTTTATATAGCGCACCACCTTCTGGTGTACCACCCTTTATTGTATTTATTTCCTTAGTCATCAGAACTCAGAGGAGTATAAATAGGCCACTGGATTCCCTCTGGAATCTACAGAACAAAGAGAAAGCAAGCAACAAGAAGCTCATAGCAGCAAGCAAGCCTATATTCCAATCAGATCAAGATCATATAGCTTAGATAGTATAAATCATATAAGATAGATTACACTAGTTAATTACTGTTCTCTCTAGAAATATCCCACATAGTAATCTCTCTACCCTTCTGAGGTCTTACCTCAGCCGAACATAAATACACAAACATCTGTGCCTACAGATATAGATTGTATAAACGGTACTGAATGAATACTGTCTAGTACCATTCATTACAAACACATTAGTGACAAATAGGTAGATAACAAGGACTACTTCATTATACATTGGCTAGACTAAGGTATAGATATAAAAGCCACATATTAATTATATATGAGAGTATGTCCTATCTGAAAGAACTACTATAATACCTTTATGAACTGTAAGGATTATAGGAGAAAAGATAGATTTTTGTATATCAAGAACTGTCAAGGATAATAGAGATTAGTCTTGACCTCTATCTTTAACATCAAAGGTAAGAACTATCTCGAATTAGTTATTAAAGATGTACAAAAAGTAACTGCTTATAGTAGTATTGAAAAAATAATAAAATATCTTACTGACCAATATGATTGCTAGTCCTTTGCAGAACCAACTAAGGACTATATCAGAAGTTGTGATACTTCTCAATGGATAAAGTATTCCAACAAGATACTACTTGGACCCATAACCCTATTACATATACCAAGCAGGCTATGGACAAATTTATCGATGGATTTTCTTAAGTTAGTATCTATGTTTACTAATTGTTTAATTTTGTACCTGAACCTTCCTATTGAAGAAGATTACTTAGTTTGTATTTTACAACTTTAGATGATTGTCGACAGACAATCAGGATTTAAGTTTCTTATTCTTGTCTCAGATAATTTCATAGCAAAATAATGTACTATCACTTTTGATACTCATATAGTCTTGACTATGGGATACTCTTTTTGTATTGTTTTTGACTATGATACTCTTTTTATGTCAATGCACTTACAAGATTGGGCTAGAAATAAAGGAATTAAGTTGGAACTGTCCACCACATATCATCCATATGCAAATAAACAATTGGAAATTGTAAACAAAGAAATTCTGCAAGTAGCAAGAGCCAGTAAAATCAAAGGATTTAATTAGCTACAGAAACTACTAGAGTTATAGTTGAAACTTAACTCTAGGTATAATACTACTAGACAGAATAGCCTCTTTTCTATACTATTTGGATTTAATATATATCTTAGGGTATTGATACTTCCATACCCTATTAATGTATATGTACTAGCAAACAAACATCATGAAGTAACATCTAAAAACCTAGATGATGCCAAGAAGACTTAAGCATCTCAAGCGAACAAACAACTACCCAATATAGCTAAATTTTCAGTCAGACAACAAGTTATACTTTCTACAGAAAATATCAACTTATCAAATGTCTCACTGAAGCTCAAACCAATATCGCTAGGCCTATTTCCTATTGTTTCTAGTAATTGTAAATGTAATAATTATAGTCTAAACCTATCTAGTCAACCTGACCTTCACCTCATATATAATACTTTTTATATCAGCAAACTCAAACCCTATTATAAATACAATTCTACCCATTTCCCTCATGGACAATCTCAGGAACCGGAACCAATTCAAGATAATTATTATGAAGTTGAAAACGTATTAGAATTCAGAACAGCTCCTCAAACTGGAGAAAGACAATATAAGATCAGATGGTTAGGATACTCTCCTAAATATGATTCCTGAGTGAATGCTAAGGACATCACTACTGAAATTCTCTAAGACTTCTGGATGACTGGAAGTTTGGAAAATACATTCTAGAGGTATTGAACAACTAGAGGAAAATAAGGACCATGAACTAGAAATAAGACACGAGCTCTCATTTAACAAGAATAAGATAAAATTATGAGTTAAGAAAACACTAAGGATATTTATGTTAATGCTAATGTATTAATAATACTTCAAATCTTAGGATGTATGGAAACCAATTTTGCAGAGCAAGAGAAGTAAGGATAGGAAATCCTTCTTTATGGGAAAGTGTAATGGAGAACATTATTTTATTACTTATATAATTGATTATATACTTTTGTATTTCCTATATTACTACTATGTTATATAACTAAGCCTCTCAGTTGAAGGACTAGCCTTTTACCACCTCTTATTGCTTTATAAGCATCTATAGTATATGAAATTTGCCATGAGAAATTCCATGGAACTTGCTATATGAGCACACCCTTATTATAGTCACATGACCTTTGTTTAAAGTATGTAACTCATTACTATAGCCACATGACTATTGTTTAGGACATGTGACTTATTACTATGGCCATATAACCTCTTTTGTATAGTGCACCAACTTCTAGTGTACCACCCTTTATAGTATTTATATCCTTGGTTATCAGATCTTAGAGAAGTATAAATAGGCTGCTAGATTCCCTCTAGAAGTAACAAGAAGTAGACAAGCAAGCATACAGCAGCAGCAAGCCTATATACCGATCAAATCAAGATTATATAGCTTAGATAGTACAAATTATAAAAGATAGATTATACTAGTTAATTACTATTCCCTCTAGGAACGTCCTATATAGTAATCTCCCTACCATTCTGAGGTCTTACCTCAGCAGAATTGAAATACAAAAACGTCCATATCTATGGATATAGATTATATAAACGGTACTAAATGAATATTGTCTAGTACTATTCCTTACACTTAGACTTAGTATAAATATCTATTAAAAGCAGGATTGTTAGAGTAAAGCTGAGCTCAATATCAGTAGTCACTCTATCTACTTGTATTTCTTAATAGTTCTAATCTATCTAGATATCAATTACCTCCTTCTAGATATGGGCTGCAAATGAGATCTATTCTATCTATTCCTAAGTTAGCTTAGCAACTTCTATTACTGACTCCTACCTTTCTAGTCTATTAAGTTTAGTAAGCTAATTTGAATATCTTTAATAGAGTCTTTAGCTCCTCTTTACTAACTTTCCTATAATATTGATAATTTTAGTGGATATTATTATATGAAGAAATAGTATTTGAATATTGTAAGGAAAATAGAGAGAATCAGGAGTATTTATACTAAAGGGTATAGTAAATTTGGGTAGGTTAGCATTATCTACTTCATTCTTTCTAGTTCTTATTTAATTTTAGAGGGCCTAGATGAATCTGCCTTTTATATTCTATATTATTTATAATATTCTAGTTATTTGTAGGAATATTCTACAAACAATTGAGTTCTATTCCATTACTTATATGGAACTTCTTTCTATTATTAGCCTAGTAATTCTAACACTTTGCTTTCATAGTCTCTTTTATTCAATATATCCCTTTAGTCTACTTTTCAGTTTTAGATCATTTGCTAAGTTCTATATATTTCTAAGAAAGTTCTATAAAGAATTACTTAAAGTATTTTAATTTAAATACTTTAGCTTTTTACTATAGCCAATGCACTTTTAGAACCTTTTAGCCTTCTTAACAATAAATAATATACAATATAATATACTAATATATATAATTAAATAAAAACAGGCTATATTATATATATTACTAGTTCTATATATATGATAGAAAAAGACAAACTATATCATATATATTACTAATCCTATATATGAAATAGAAGAAAGATAGGCTATATTACATATATTAGTAGTCCTATATATATGATAGAAGAAAGATAGACTATATTATATATATTACTAGTCTTATATATATGATAGAAAAAAGGTAGGCCCTCTTATATATGTTACTAGTCCTATATATATAATAGAAGAAAAATAGACTATATTACATATATTACTGGTCCTATATATATGATAAAAGAAAGACAGACTATAAAAAAAAAAAGGGGTAGGGCTTAGCCAATTTGAACTAAGAAGTTATTCCAATACTATAATTTACTATCAATTTTACTTACATAATGATACTTGCTAAAGAGTATATTAATAATATTCAAGATTATTGGTAGAATAGGGCCACTTTTACTAATTAGTATATATACTTTATAAGATATAGTCCAGAATTTCTCTTGCATATTTTATTGCAGAATAACAACCTAAAATAATACTCATATCAGCTAACTAACCTATATAGTAAATATTCTTGGTATATAGGCAGAGCCTTCCTTAAAAATAGTGTTTGAATCCAATGGCAAACATACTTGAATAATAGTAGTACCTATAAAGATTTTCTAATGTTTACAGTTCTTTTTATGATCTTTCTCATTAATAATAACTATAAATAAGCCCTAAAATCAGAGATTGTACTTAGACAAAAGCCAGAGATCTATACTATATATTTATTTATATACTAATACTATTTGAGTTATATCCTATAAGTCTTAGGAGTCATAGACTATCTTTTTTTTTTTAAATTTTACATAATTATGAGAGCTGTCAGTATAATCTATAAAGTATTTATATCTATTTGTAAAAAATATAGAAACCATAAATTGTAGAGTGATAGTATGTTTGATGCATAAACAAGCTTCCATAATTTGATTCATAGTATTAATGATAGTACTATAAATAGAGTAAGCCTTATATAAGCTATCAATTATATTATAAAGCATTTATAAGAGATTAACAGTCTAAAGTAGCTAGAAGTCATTCTTCTTATAGTTGGTATATAGTGCATACTATTTGAAGTACTTGTATTTCTACTCCCCTATAATGTAAGCTACGTTCTAAATAGTCCTATATATTTGTATGTTTTCATAATAGTATAATAGAATATACATATTTAGGACTTTCTACTTATTTTTAAGTTTGGCTAAGAATTAAAGGCCTTTCACAACCAATTAGAATATGGTACATACCTGTAAAACTATTTGAGTGACCATGACTCTCTTTTCTACTATAATCTTTGGCTTAAATATTAAAGAAACAGCAATCAGAAGTTTATTGGCTACAAAAATAAAGTTATTATAAATTCACTAGTAAAGAGTTTTATTAGGTAAGGGTATTTCTATCAGAAGTAAAGCTAGATCTCTTTTAATACTTGGTTGGAAGTGATCTCCTAGAAGTTTGAATAATCATATCAGTATAAAAGAGTTAAGACATATAATTTAAGTATTTTTACTAAAGTTCATGAAGCTTTTATAAGATATCAGATTTTGGAAGTACCCCCATTAGTATAGAAGCTCAATTGTCTCCTAGGCCAGTTGATATATAATTTCCCTAGTAGTTCCAAAAACCTCAATAAGATCACGGTACTCCTAGAAGTATTTCTAAATATAGTATTCTATATATAATGAATTATGAAGAATTAATGTGAGTGGGTCCAGACATAGATAATATAAAGCTATAAGTAGACCATTAGAATTAAGTCTAATTTTTAGTAAGAATTGGTTTAAATAAATCTTAGTTTTGATTTAAGTAATATCTTTCCTCAGTTAATATAGGTAATATCTTTCCTTAGTTAATATATAAGGAAAAGGTAGTACCTTTGAGGCTAAGTGTCAATTCTAAGATTACCAAATTCCTCTTTTGATATCAGGTAGCTCAAATAGCTATAGTCAGCTTTATAAAATTTGATTCTGGTTAGTTTATTTTATTACAGCATATCTCTATAATATA
Organism: Terfezia claveryi; assembly: GCA_015179025.1. Lineage (NCBI taxonomy): Eukaryota > Fungi > Ascomycota > Pezizomycetes > Pezizales > Pezizaceae > Terfezia > Terfezia claveryi. Next base: position 558,453 of record WHUX01000017.1, on the reverse strand, counting down.
TAATATAAAACATCTATATAAATTTAGTGCCAAAACCATCCAACAGTCTAATAGTAGTACCTTTATCTATTCTTATATAGTTAGGCTAGAGAGCAGCTGATATATTAGTTTTATTACTTCTAAAGGGAGCTAATATTAGTATAAAAATATTTTGAATCTTCTTCTGTAAATATAAAGGTAAATTAAATAGAATAATATAGACTTTAGCTAGATAATGATATGAGTTGTAGTATAGACTAAAGCTATCCAAAAAGGTAGTATATAGTAAAGAATAAAAGAACTAGTTGGTAGTTAGAAGTTTATTATATCTATAATGTAGTAATTCAAGTTCTACTACTAATTGTCACAACTATATGCTCAGTTGTCTTTGATATCACCTGCGATTGCAGGTGATGGGTTATTGCTATTGTTGCCTTTGTTATCACCTGCAATCACAGGTGATGGGTTATTGCCATTATGTCTTTGTTATCACCTGTGATCGCAGGTGATAGATTATTGTTACCTTGCTTGGCTCCTAAGATAGGGATCTTAGGAAGCTTATTCCCTCCATTGCTCTGACAAGAATTATGTATATATAGCCTTTGTCTCGCATACTGTCGTTGGATCCCTATCCAATGTCTTGTATCCTAATATAGACCTTACCTCTCTCTACGAAGGTGTACCCCCTTGTACATCCCCTTGTCTTGCCTTATCCCATGAATAACTCTGTAGCATGTTAGGGGCGAGCTAGCGATCATGATGATATCTGTCGGAATATCGATATTTAGAATGTACAAAGGCATAATCACTTGCTCGGGCCTAACTGGGTGCACAATGTGTGAAGAATAATAGCTTCATTCAAAGTAACCCAGCGATACAAAACTTTACTCAAGTCTTAGAGAGCAATAACTAGATATAAGAAGTAGGCATATATATAGGAAAGCGGGGTTGACTTCAGGCTACCCACCATTAGGTGGTTGTCAGCCCGGTCTATATAATCTCAGCCGTAACAGTACTTTCCCTCTGCTAGAGGGCGCCCTGAACGACCAACTTCACCAACCCTTATTTCACCCTACTCCATACAGAGGTAAAAACCCCAATGGTATTGCATATCTCTTTGCTCAAGTATGTTGGTCTTTCGGCCTAACCAGAACATAGGCGCCTCAACTGTATTGCATATCTGGTGCTCACGTATTGTTGGTCTTAACTCTATGTCCGCTCTTAAACATCTTTAGAAATGGACCCCTTAATGATATTGCGACTCTGGTGCTCATGTATTGTTGGCCTTAACTCTATGTCCGCTCTTAAGCATCTTTGGACATGGGCCCTTCAACGATATTGCAACTCTGGTGGCATGGCTACCTATAGGTTAGGGTAGTTCAGAAGGAAGGAGGTATTCTCTCAAACTTAGTAGCATCATGCTAGAACATAAACATCAGACTAGGTATCTCAACATGAGGTACAACATATATATGGATTATAGATCTAGAACATCTCATAGGGGGGGGGGTATTCCCACATACCATTGCTATTAAAAACCTCTGTGTAGCAAAACCCTGTGGGAAAAAGCTAACATCACAGGAAAAGGTTCAATGCATGCTTTCCCAGCTATCCAACCCGACTTGCCAATGCAAGAGGGGAGTCTTGTTTATTTGTGTACTCATGGCATTTGTTTGGGTGTTCAGCACTTGCAGTGCTCGTTTGAGTCTTCACTTAAGGTAGGGAAGGGTCTTTGAGCTTCAAGCTCAGATAGGGCTTTTAAGCTTTAAGCTTGTTCGATACCTTATAGGCTTATTCGGGGCCTTAGAAGCCTAGCTAGAAGCATGTTGCTCAAGATCTAAGACTTAGCAGATCTAGAGATCTCAATATAGAATTAGTAGGTCATTTAGAACAAGCTAATAAGCATATAGGAGAGGGAAATAATTATTTCCGATGTGGCTCATATTAGATAATAATCCAGCGACATTCCTTAAGCCATGTTCTACCCTTATGAGGATCATTTGACAGTATGTAACGACGGCTCTGGGGGCAAGGCGACCAAGGGGTACGCTGGGGAAAGGGCAAGGCTAGGATAACAAACACGTAGGAACGCTACATATGTGACCAGGGGGAGGCTGAGACGGGAGGCAAGGGCAAGAGGCAAGAGAAGCAGAGGGCAAGGGACACGAGACATGCAGAAGCAGTTGCCACGTGTGTCAAGGGAGGCAGCTGGGCTGCAGAGACAAGGCGAGGCAAGGCAAGGAGGTGCATAAGGGAGATGCACCAACGTGGAGAGAAGCAAGGCCCTGTATTGGATATACAAGACGTTGGATGGGAATCTAACGAGAGGGCGGAGAGAGCAAGCTATATATACAGGCTTCCTTCCTGGCCAAGGCCACCGGAAGGAATAAGGTTCCCGAGACCCCTTATCTCGGGAGCAGAGATAACAACGATATCAATCAACAATAACGAGAGTCGGACGACGGAATCCCGTCTGGCTCTCAAACCCGGCTAGGAAAGGACGGTTGTGACACTATCCCCCTTTAGGCTTAGAGCCCCAGCGATGAAAAGCAAGGCGAAAAGGCAAGGCAAGAAAAACAAACAAACAAGGCGGACGAGTAACCAATACCCCATAATACAACCCCAACGCCGGGAGTATGTACCAATAATAACTACGACAATAACGACAATAACATCCCTAATAACTAATTCCAGGACGACAAGAACATCATGGGGCAGGGCGGGGCTTCCGGGGGTAACGCTGGTGGAACAGGACGACCAAGTCCGGTGCATTTTCCAGATCTTCGGTGGGTTGCCAGGTCGACTCTACATCCCCCAGCCATTTGACCTTATACTGCAAATACCCATATCTCTTCCACGAGTCTAATACCTCCTCCACCTCCCATTCCTCTTCACCTTCGATAACCACTGGAGGGGGTGGGGGGTGTGTCTGTCTTGGGAGAGGGTTATCCACAGCGAGCTCGATCTCGGAGACATAAACAACCGGGTACCGTTTGATGTTTTTGGGAAACCTCAATCGATAGGCGTGAGTTCCCACAGCTACCAATACCTCAAAGGGGCCCAGGAACTTATGATCCAGCTTGCGGGAGGGGCGTTCTGTTCGGAAGTGCCGGCTGGAGAGCCACACCTTGTCTCCTGGCTGGTATCTGGGGGCTGGCAGTCGTGATCCATTGGCATACTCAGCTTGCCTGGCTTGTGCATATCCCAGCTCGGCTTTCAGGGTACGGTTGAGTTCAGCAATTCCGACTGCGAACTCCTTGGCTGGGGCATCTTTTCTGGCTTTTTGCAGGGGTGCCAGGGCATCTACGAACTGGGAGTGCCAACTGTAGTTAGCCAGGAAAGGCGAGGTTTTGGAGGATTCCGAGAACTAGTTGTTTGCGGTAAATTCGTAGGTGGCCAGCAACGAAACCCAGTTATCCTGCTGGTAATTGACAAAGGCCCACAGATATTGTTCCATAATGGCGTTCATCCTCTCCAATTGGCCGTCCGTCTGGGGGTGATATGCCGTTGACATACGTACTTTGATCCCTAGAAGTTCGCAGAAGGCTTGCCAGAACTCTGAGGTAAACTGGGGGCTACGGTCGGATACGATTGATTTGGGGAGGCCATGGTATCGGAATACGTTATTGAGGTAGAGATTGGCTAACTTTGGGGCAGAGCAGGTATCCCGGCAAGGTATAACATGCCTCATTTTCGTCAACTGATCTACCACCATCAAGATGGCATTGAATCCCGAGTCTTCCGGCAATTCCATCACGAAATCCATAGTCAGGTGCAGCCACGGCTGATCCGGGATATCCAAGGGCTTCAGAGTGCCATATGGGGTGTGGCAGGCAGGCTTAGCACGATTGTAAACATGGCAGTTCCGTACGTACCGCTCCACGTCCTTCCACTGGTCTATCCATGTATATTCCCTGACCAGCAATTCCAACGTTTTAGCCACTTCCGGGTAGCCTGCCGCTGGAGTATCATAGTGTTCCTTGATCAATTGCAGGCGCAGATCTCCTTCCGGCACATAGAGCCATTCGAGGTAGTAAAGGAGGCCTTCCTGGATGGTACATTCGGCCAGGGAGATTTTGGGGTGGCGGCGCTAGTCGGAATCCACTGCGGCGATAATTTCTTTGGCTAGGGGGTCGTCCTCATATGCCTGTCTCATTAGTTGTTGGAGGTCAGCCTCAGCATCAGCAAGGACATTGGCCGCCAGATCAAGGTTTTCGGGCTTCAATACCACCTGATTTTGGTATTTTAGCCTTTCATCCCCCCCTTTAGGGAGATCTCCTGATCTCCGGGTTAATGCATCGGGCTTGCCCCAGCCTTTCCTGGCCGGTATCTGATCTTGAAGTTGAACCGAGATAAGAACTCCGACCACCTAGCTTGCCTTTGGTTAAGCAGCTTGGTGGTGGTGAAATACTCAAGGTTCTTATGATCGGACAATACCTCGATAATTCCCTTGGCTGACTCTAGGTGTGGCCTCCACTCCTCGAATGCCCGCACAATGGCTATCAGCTCTTTATCATAAATCTCGTAGTTGCACTCAGCTGGGGAGTGCTTTTTTGAGAAGTATGCTACTGGGTGGAGGATGCCATTGTTGTGTTCTGGGACAGGATTCCCGCAAAGACATAGTCGGAAGCATCGGTTTCGACAATACACTCCTAGTCAGGGTTGAAATGGGTAAGGATCAGTGCTGAGCAGAAGGCTTCCTTGAGGTTCTGGAAGGCAGATTGGGCTTCAGGATTCCAGTCGAAATGCCGGTCTTTTTTGATCAGGGCGGTGAGGGGGGCTACAATCTTCGAATACTCTAGAATGAACCATCGGTAGAAGTTAGTGAACCCCAGAAAGGCTTGGACGACCTTGAGATTTGCTAGGATTTGCCATTCCTGGACAGCGGTGACCTTGGCAGGGTCCATCCTGATGCCTTCCATTGTGATGATTAACCCTAGATACTTGACCTCCTGTACATGAAACTCGCACTTCTCGGGCTTGAGGTACAATCCGGTTTGCTCCAGCTTTTCCAACACTTGACGGACATGGATTCTGTGCTCTGCCAGGGTATCCGAATAGATCAGGATATCGTCAAGGTAGGCCGTGCAGAACACATCCAGAAAGTCTCGCAGGGTGTTATTGATAAAGTGCTGGAAAGAGGCCGGGGTGTTAGTCAACCCAAAAGGCATAACATTATACTCAAAGTGGCCATAACGAGTTCGGAAGGCAGTTTTCCACTCCTCCCCTCGGCGATCCGTACCAGGTTGTATGCCCCCCTCAAATCCAGTTTGGTGAACTATTTGGCCTTGGAAAGCCTGGCTAATATCTCCTAAATTAGAGGCAGGGGGTACCTGTTCTTGACCGTTATCTCGTTCAGCCCCCGATAATCCACACACAACCATAGAGAACTGTCCGATTTTTTCAAAACAGCACAGGGGCACCCGCTGGGGAAGAGCTATGGCGAATGAAGCTCTTGTTGAGGTTTTCCTCCAGGTATTTCTTCAGGGCCTCCAGCTCTACCCGGGACATTCCGTAAAGGGGGCCATAGGGGAGGGTCTTACCCTCTACCAGTGGAATTGTGTGGTCATATGGTCGGTGGGGCGCTAGCTTCTCCGCGGCTTTTTCCGAGAACAGATCAATGAACTCGTGATATTCATCTGGGACCATGGCCTTCCACTCCTCCTTAGGCCGCATCTTGTTGATTTCCAGGTTCACCTCATGTATGGACAGGGCATGAGCCTTCAGCTTGTGCCTCCTGGTGAGGTAAGCGAAAGCCCCTGCCCCGATAAAGCTAACATTGAGGGGCTTTGGGAGACCAGGAGAGCCAGGAGAGCCAGGGGAGGCAAGGGGCACTGGGGAAACCGGGAGCACGGGAAGCCTGAGGGCATAGGGGAAACCAGGGGGACAGGGGAATTGGCATCGAGGTGTGCAGGCAGGTGCACCACCTGGGTCGGGTGGATTATCGGGGCGGGCATAGCACACAACCCAATGATGGTGGCCTTTGGATTCCGGCAGTGCTTTTTGCAATATTGGCTGTTGAACTGCAGGGTGTAGGAGCCGAAGCTGACCGATACATCATGCATTCTAAGCCAGGGGATTCCAAGGACAATCGGGTATTTGAGCTTTGTCACGAACATTGGGAGGTTTGCTTCGAAGTGATCCCCGACCAGGGCAGGCACGCATGCAATATCGGTGATATCGCTAGAGGAGATGGGCCGACCGTCGATGACGTCCAGAACACAGGGGGTTTTGAGCTTTGACATGGGAATGGAGAATTTACTGACAAAGGCCTGGTCAATGAATGCAATTCCTGAGGCTCCGCAATCTATAAGGGCTGACGTGATGATTGTTCTATCATTGATATTGAGAGAGATAGATACAACAAAATACTCGCTGAACAAGCGAGACTCGTCAACAATAGAAGAAGCGGAATACACAGAAAATGCAGACAACGACAGAGATAAATGGCCTAGGACAGGTCCCTTGCTAGTGTCAGTAACTATGCAAGGGACAGGGCTTTTCCTGACTCGTCAACCTCCTCGACCTGGGCACTAGGGTGTTGGCTGGAGAAATGGCGTGGACAGCCAGGGAGCGAGCCTTCTGAAGAGGGCAGGCTGCAATGAAGTGGTCCCCCTTACTACACGCAATGCAGAGGTTGTTCGTTCGTCGGCGGTCTCTTTCTTCCTGTGTCAAGCGGGGTCTTTCTGAAGACAGGTCCATGGGGGTGGCTCCTCTAGCCACAAATGAGGGGTGGGCCAGCTTATTATCGGGGGCAGGGGCCGCTATTTTGGTGGCATGGTGTTGCTGAGGCTGATGCTGGGGTTGTGGGAGACAGAGTGCTGGCCTGTACATGGGGCGGTTGCGGAGCCAGGACATCCGCTGTTCTACTTGGGAAGCCTGGTCAATGAATTCGTCGAGGGTTTTGGCTTCCGGGAGGCTGACCATGGCCTGCTAGATTTCATCATTTAGCCCTTCCAGGAATTGCTCCAGTTTGGACTGGTCATTCTATCGGACCTCTGCTACCAGTCTCGAGAATTCTGCCACTTAAGTGGACAGATCGGTGTTTTTCTGCCTGAGGGCTTGAAGGGCCCTACTGGCAGTGCCAACGGCATCGGGGTCCCTGAACGCCCTATCCAGGATTGTAAAAAGGGCCGAGATATCATCAAGCTTGATCCCGGTTTCGAGGACATACGGCTGGATCTGGTCGCAAGCTTTCCCCTCCAGCAAGGCGAAAACGTATACCAGTCGATGTTGTTCTGACGGGAATCTGGCAGAATCCCCGTTCAGCTTGAGATTGACAGCATTTTTCCAGGCTCGTAGGTGAACCCGGTCTCCATTGAACTTGGGGGGTGTTGGAATGCTTTCGGTCTTGTTGCTACTGGCTGCTGTTGGTATTGTAAGGTTCTCTAGAGCGTGGCTGAGGTTTTAGACTGTAGTCCGTTCGTTGACCAGGGCAAGGTTCAGATGGTCGAGATCGGAATGGAGGACCATAATCTCTTCGTCGGCGGATCTCAATTTTTGTTCAGCCACGGCCAGGCTGTTTTCAGCCAAGGCCAGGCTGTTGCCGAGTTCGGCCCCAATGGCATCCATGGCCTCGAAGATGTCGATGATTTCTCGACGGTAGGCATTCAACTCGTTCAAGCCTGAGGGTATGGGGGAGCTCCTCCTGGTTTGAAACCTGACAGCGGGTGGTGGGAGAGCTGCTCCTGACATGACTGCGTACCAGTTGGTCCAAAGGATCCAACGTAGTGTAACGACGGCTCTGGGGGCAAGGTGATCAAGGGGTATGCCAGGGAAAGGGCAAGGTTAGGATAACACACACGTAGGAACGCTACGTATGTGACCAGGGGGAGGCTGAGACGGGAGGCAAGGGCAAGAGGCAAGAGAGGCAGAGGGCAAGGGACACGAGACACATGGAAGCAGTTGCTGCATGTGTCAAGGGAGGCAGCTGGGCTGCAGAGACAAGGTGAGGCAAGGCAAGGAGGTGCACAAGGGAGATGCACCAACGTGGAGAGAAGCAAGGCCCTGTATTGGATATACAAGACGTTGGATGGGGATCCAACGAGAGGGCCTAGAGAGCAAGCTATATATACAGGCTTCCTTCCTGGCCAAGGCCACTGGAAGGAATAAGGTTCCCGAGACCCCTTATCTCGGGAGCAGAGATAACAACGATATCAATCAACAATAACGAGAGTCGGACGACGGAATCCCGTCTGGCTCTCAAACCCAGCTAGGAAAGGACGGTTGTGACATAGTGTAGGTAGCGAGGGAGGAGTGATTAGACCTAGAATCACCGGTCCCTTTTGTCAAAGCAAAGTAATGTTAGGGGCGAGCTAGTGATTATGGTGATATCTGTTGGAATATCGATATATAGAGTGCACGAAGGCATAATCACTTGCTCGGGTCTAACTGGGTGCACAATATGTGAAGAATAATAGCTTCATTCAAAGTAACCCAGCGATACAAAACTTCGCTTGAGTCTTAGAGAGCAATAACTAGATACAAGAAGTGGGCATATATATAGGAAAGTATGGTTGACTTTAGGCTACCCACCATCGGGTGGTTGTCAGCCTGGTCTATATAATCTCAGCCGTAACACAGTACAGCTGCCCCTCTCCAACATACGCGGCAACTGCCTCCATGTGTCTCATGCCCCTTGTCCTCTACCCCTCTTGCCTCTTGACCTTACCTCCCATCCCAGCCTTCCCCTAGTCATACACATAGTATTCCTATGTGTATGTTGCCCTAGCCCTGCCCTTGCCTCGGCATACCCCTTGGTCACCTTGTTTCCCAGAGCCCATGTTATACTATATTGGATCACTCTGATTAACCAGTACATTCAATGTCTACTCAAGATACTACTCTCATGCTCGCAGTCACATTTCGGGCCTGGCAAGCCCTACCCATCCCTATGAACTAGGCTAACTTCGGCAGCTATTGCCAGACCATTATTAATATCTACCTTACCACAGATGTATTAAGTCAATGGCTAGAATCAGCCATATACGAAGGACAACAGAAACAGACCAGAGCTAATGACGAAGTCCTAATACTCACTGAAGACCTCCTCTCATGCTAGGCCAACCTCACCACCTGCCAAAACAACCTTACGACTATCTTAAATGACTTAGTCAATGAAAGAAGAACCATCCAGACCCTGAATAGGGCCCTGGACACAATTGGATTCCAAACAGCCTCAGTACCCTAAGCATCCCAAGCACCCAAAACCCAAGATCTCCCCACCTGACTAAAGTTTAATGGTGATAGAACTCACCTAAAAGCCTGGAAAAATTCTATCAAGATCAAATTAAATGGAGATGTTGCAAAGTTCCCTACTATTTAGTACCGATTAGCCTATGTATATAGCCTACTGGAGGGTATAGCTTAGGACTAGATCCAATCTTATATGTTCGATGACTACTTCAACCTCCCTGATATTACTATTTTATTTACAATCCTCAACTACACTTTTGGAGACCCAGATCCCATAGGTATAGCAACTCATGCTCTTTAAGAACTAAGATAGAGAGGACATGACCTTTCAGCGTATGTGGCTAAGTTTTTAAGGTTGGTAGTAGAGGTAGAGTGAAATAATTAGGTGAAGTAGGAACAATTTGAGGAAGGCCTCAATATTGAGCTCAAAAAGGCTCTCCTACAATCTCCACATGTTAAGACTCTCAATGAATACATTTATCAGGCATTGAAGATGGACCAAAAATTGGCTAGGTTGATAGTCTAGACTAGCACCTCCAGTACCTATCAGTCTGTGAGAGTACAGCACCCCCAGAGCCAAACACAGCAACTGCAACTCTAGAACCCGAGCCCTCAAATCCAAGCTATAGCCAATAAGCCAACCCACCCATCCCTTGTAGCTGGTAGCACCACCCCTATGGATTTATTATCAGGAAGGCCCCACCTAATATAAGAAGAGAGGGAACGTCGCCGCAACAATGGGTTGTATATCGCCTGTAGGAAAGGGGATTACTTTATTATAGTGAGTCCCCTCTATAAGAACTACTCCCTAGCCGTTCATGCTATCTTCAACACCCTAGTCAGGATTGTAGAGGTGGATGAGTCAGAAAAAGCCCTATCCCTTACCTAGTCACTGACACTAGCAAGGGACCTGTATTAGGTCATTTGTCCTTGTCTACTTTTTCTATTCCTTCTTTGTCTATATCTATTGATGAGGCTCACCTCTTTAGTAAGCACTTTGTTGTACCTATCATGATATCTTTCAATAGTAAAATACTTGTCACTTCTGCCATTATAGACTGTGGAGCCTCAAGAATTGCCTTCATTGACCAGACCTTTATCAGTAAGCATGCTATACCCACCTCTAAGCTCAAGACCTCCCACCTCTTCAATATTATTGACAGCCGACCTATTTCTTCTGGAGCTATTACCAACCTTGCCTATACTCCTACCCAGATTGGGGACCACTCTAAAAACCTCCCTATATTCATTACAAAGCTCAAGTATCCAATTGTCCTCGAAATCTTATGGCTTAGAATATACGATATATTGGTCAGCTTTGGCTCTTATACCCTACAGTTTAACAGCCCTTACTACAAATGCTACTGTGGAAATCCAAAAGCCACCATTACTGGGCTGTATATGTTGCTACCTCCAATAATTCACCCAACTCAGGTGGTACACTATCTGGCATATATTAATATTCCCTCTATCCCCTTTGCACCCCTAAAACCCCTAAATGTTAGCTTTATTAAGGCAGGGGCTTTTGTTTACCTTACTAGGAGGTATAAGCTAAAGGTATATGCTCTCTCCATATATGAGATAAACCTAGAGATCAATAAAATGAGATTTAAGGAGGAGTGGAAATCTATGGTTCTGGACAAATATTATGAATTCATTGACCTATTCTTGGAAAAAGCTACAGAAAAACTTGCCTCCTACCAACCATACGACCACACAATCCTGCTGGTAGAAAGTAAGACCCCTCCTTATAGACCTCTCAATGAGATATCCTAGAAATGGCGGAGTTATTACTATTGTATGGATTTATAGATAATAAAGATATTCTAGAAGAGCTTATTTGGCAAGGGATGAAGTTACTAGAATATGGTATATAAAGCACCTTTTGAAGTATACATTACATATTTGCTCACAATTTCCTATAGATACTAGTTTGGATGATTCTCTTCAAATTCTATTTTCATACTCAATGGCAAAGTGAAAGCAAAGAGATGATAGTTTCAATATTTATCTACTAGTATATATGTGAGCTTGAATGTGACTGGAACCTGAAGAACAGCAGAAAAAAGTGATTAAGGCTTTAATGATAGTATCAAATGTAGTTACTACTGTTAAGATAAGAGTACTACAGGACTGGAACCTTGAGCGGTATATTATAGTACATATTGCTAAAGTATGGGGACATATGAAAACCATAATAATAGTGGGTGAAGGGTTATTGAGGGGAGGATATATGCTAGGTAAGGTATACCAAGCCCATAGGAAATATGATATTGCACTACAGTGGTATGAGTGGGTATTGGCTGGGAAGGAGAATGCATTGGGAGTGGACAAACCAGACACTCTCACTACTGTCCATAGTATGGCAAATATATTCGGCAGGCAAGGATAGTATGGCAAAGCGCTAGAGTGGTATGAGCGAGTATTGGCTGAGAGGGAGAAGGTATTAAGAGTAGACTACCCAGACACTCTCACTACAGTTTATGGAATAGCATTAGTGTTTTTCAACCAAGGACAGTATGGCAAAGCGCTGGAGTGGTATGAGCAGGTATTGGCTGGGAGGGAGAAGGCATTGGGAGGGAACTACTCAGACACTCTCACTACCATCCATAATATGGCATATATATTCCACAGGCAAGGGCAGGATGGCAAAGCACTGGAGTGGTATGAGCAGGTATTGGCTGGAAAGGAGAAGGCATTGGGAGTGGACAACCCAGAAACTCTCACTACTATCTATAATATGACATATATATTCGGCAGGCAAGGGCAGTATGGCAAAGTGCTAGAGTGGTATGAGCAGGTATTGGCTGAGAGTGAGAAAGCATTGGGAGTGGACTATCCAGACACTCTCACTACAGTTCATGGAATAGCATCAGTGTTTTACAACCAAGGACAGTATGGAAAAGTATTGGAGTAGTATGAGTGGGTATTGGCTGAGAGAGAGAAGGCATTAGGAGTGAATCACCCAGAAACTCTCACTACCGTCCATAATATGATATATATATTCAGCAGGAAAGGGCAGTATGGCAAAGTACTAGAGTGGTATAAGCGGATATTGGCTGGAAGGGAGAAGGCATCAGAAGTGGACCACCTAAACACTCTCACTACAGTTCATGAAATAGTATTAGTGTTTAATGACCAAGGACAGTATGGCAAAGCACTGGAGTGGTATGAGCGGGTATTGGCTGGGAGGGAGAAGGCATTGGGAGGGGACCACCCAGATACTCTCACTATTATCCATAATATGGCAAATATATTCTGCAGGCAAGGGCAGTATGGAAAAGCACTGGAGTGGTATGAGCGGGTATTGGCTAAGAGGGAGAAGGTATTAGGAGTGGACCATCCGAGAACTCTTACTATAGTCCATAATATGGTATATTGTAATGGAGAACGTTATTTCATTGCTTATATAATTGATTATATACTTTTGTATTTCCTATATTACTACTATGTTATGTAACTAAGCCTCTCGGTTGAAGGACTAGCCTTCTACCACCTCCTATTGCTTTATAAGCGTCCATAGCACGCGGAATCTGCCATGGGAAGTTCCATGGCACTTGCCATATGAAGACACCCTCATTATGGCCGCGTGACCTCTGTTTAAGGCGTGTGACTCACTACTATGGCCACATGACCATCGTTTAAGGCGTGTGACTTATTACCATGGCCACATGACCCCTTTTGTACAGCGCACCACCTTCTGGTGTGCCACCCTTTATTGTATTTATTCCTTAGTCATCAGATCTCAGAGAGTATAAATAGGCCGCTGGATTCCCTCTGGAATCCACAGAAAGACAAGAAGCAACCAAGCAAGCCTTCAGAGCAAGCAAGCCTATATTCCGATCAGATCAAGATCATATAGCTTAGATAGCACAAATCATATAAGATAGATTATACCAGTTAATTACTGTTCCCTTCGGGAACGTCCCACATAGTAATCTCCCTACCCTTCTGAGGTCTTACCTCAGCAGAACCGAAATACACAAACGTCCGTGCCTACGGATATAGATTGTATAAACGGTACCGAATGAATACTGTCTAGTACCATTCATTACATTTTTTTTAACTCACTTACCTAATCTTTACTCTTAAATCCAAGGCCTGATCAACCTTCGGATACCTTTATTACACTCACGCAAGTGTATACAATTCGACACCAAGTGCACATATAAAATCGATATCGTTATTCAACTAGCTAGCCAACAAAATCCAACAAACGAGACATCAGACTCTCAACTGCAGTACATCAACAAAAGACTTAGAAGCAAGCTAAGCAGAGCTCTAACGGGCAGTGGTATCCCACATTAAACAATCCCACCCTCGTTCACAACACTTTTCCCAATAAGATTGACAACTCATCTTGCACTCCTGGCAACCGCCATTACATCTGTACCTGTAAATCCAGTACACCATTGAAAAACCGGCCCCCCAGGTCCCAGGAATAATTGGTCTAAACAACCAAGCGTCACAATCCCAAGGCTCAAATCTCGCTGCCTCCACTGCAGCCATTTCCTCCAGAAAAGAATTACCTCCATCAGAACCTTCCTTAGGCCCAGACATCTCTACCAATACCTCTGCGCCCCCAACGTCTACCTCAACACACCAATCAGAAAAGTGACACTCTTGCCGGAAGAACTAGAACTAGATTCTAGACCAGTAGACGAAGAAAAACCAGGACCATAAGAAACATCAGGATCCTGACATCCAGCCTCACCAGCCTCGTGAGCCACCGAGCCAACAGAACCGTCAGTCGAACGGAGATCATAAGGATCATCAGCCACCACACCATCAGCACAGAAAGGTGCCAAAGAAGAAAAGTAACTCGACGATCGTATCGCATAACCAGCTGCATTTGGTTGCGACAGATGACGAAATCAGACATAATGGCGTCTGAACTTAGTAAGAAGACTAAGAGGTCGAGACGGTTAACTATGTTACCCGAAGATATTAAGAAATTAGTAGAAGAAACTCCCAGAAAGACCAGATTTATAATTCCTAACACAGAAGGGGAAATAAATCTGCCCATCGATATAGAAATAGGAGAACCAGGTGGAGCAGGAACCAAACTATATTTTAGTATGGCTTTACCTCTCGCACCAGAAGAATTTTGGAACAGACATCTTCCAACAATTGAGGAGATTTTGAAATATACTCGCTCAATGGGACATGCCCAACAGTATCATCCTGATGATACTCGACTCTTAATGGAAGCCGTAGCAAAACACTACTTATGGCTAACACCTTACCCATTCAAAGAAGAAGACTTAGAAATGAACGCATTTTTAAGTAAAGAATTAAGGAAACCTGTTGTACCACTTTTAAGGAAACCGAATTGGGTAATAAATAACTGGGAAGAAATAATGGCATTCATGATGAGCGGCACTCATCTAGAAGAATCAGCACATACCGCGGAGGATTTTTTCAATCCTAGCAAAGAACTTCAGAGCGTTCCTGAGAACACCAAAGATCAATCGAAAGGCAAAGGTCGAGTACTGAACACCAGAAAGGAGGACTGGGTCAGCCAAAGAACCAGACGACAAAGACCAACCACCAGAAGATATAGAATTACCAAAGACGATGATGATTAGATACAGACTAGACCAACAGAAGCAGAAAACGCAAGGAGGAGGACGAGACCCCGATGATAGCGGAGATGATAGCTCGGACTCTGATAAGGCATCGTCAGTTGCAAGTCAAACTCTTAAAAGAAAACCCAAACGAGGAAAATCAGTTGAACACCAGCAATGGGAATCTACAACAGGAATGGTTACAAGGGTAACCATAAAGCAACGAATGCTTTAAAAGGAATAAAGATTGATATGCCAGAAAAATTAAGAGGAGAAGACAAAAATGGCAAGACTCACAATATTTTGACTCTTGGGCCACAGCAATGCAACGTTGGTTTGTTCTCAAAAGAATAGATTTGGAAGGCGCTTCAGCTTTGGAAATTGTTGGATTCAGAATGGAAGGAAGGCACTTACTACTTATAATCAATTCCTAAGAGAAAAAGGAAAGAATGCGACATTCTTTGGTTTCATACTAGCGCTAAGGGATTTTCTGATACCCTCTACTAGTAAGGACATTTTGTGGAAACGATGGGAGACAGCACACATACAAGGATGGACGTCACATGGGAATCAAACAGTTTGCCAACTGGCTTACTGAAATGCAAATCAAATTGATTGACAAGGATGGCAAACAATCAATATCCAGGAAGTAAAAAGAAGAAAGTTTCTTAATCACCTGCCGCCATATATGTCAGCTACATTAATTCCTTTAATCAAAGAAGAATGGTCATATGATCAGCTCGTACATCAAGCGGAGTCATATGAAGCTTCCAAAAGGATATTGCCCCACATCCACAACAAATACATCCGACGACAACACCCTCGGAATGAAAATCGAAGTCACGGTCCACGCAGGGACCAGAATCAACGACAAAAAACAGGATTTAATCCTAGCAGCAATCCCAACACCAAACCCAACACAGAAAATCGGAAGGACTCAGATTGGGACACCATCACAAAAAAATTGGATCAGAAGACGAAGATGCAATTAATTAAAGACAAGAAATGTCTATGGTGTTGAACCCTGGACACTCCTACAAGGACTGTAGGAAACGAAAAAATAAGGTACCCATGCGTACAGCCGCACAAGATTTAGCTATGCCGATAGCCACCAAGGATAAAAACAACAAGGATAAAATCAAGGAACGACCTTTCAAGACAGGTACCAGATTTTAGCAAGGTATTCGTTAAGCTAACGAACACCCCGCACTAGCTTTAATTGATCTCCAAACGAAGGGAGGAGACTTAATCAATTCTCAATTTGTACACCTGTACAAAATACCGACTAGAAGTATCGAGAAGAAATCATTAAGTACTGCAATTAAAGGCTCAAAGGAACGATAGACAAAGCTTGTACTATCAAACTTGATTGGATAGGTTATGTAGAAGAACGAACGTTCTATGTAGCTCATTTGACTGGATGGGACATGATACTAGAGAACCTGCTCTCAGCAAAGTGCGAGCAATAATTCCTGCCCATCAGGAACCAGTTACTATCCAGCCGGAAAAATTCCACGATTCCAGCTAAGTGTATGGAAGGGATCTAGAACCATGGCGAATGGTATAAGATCAGCGTATACATAGGTCAGCTGTGAATCAGTCACAGATTATAGTGAACCGGATAATTGGGAAAATATTAGTGATGCAGAGAAACCGATTCAGAAAGAGAACTCGTGACAGCTGTTTCTACGGTACAGAAACAATTCAACCCTGTAACGGAGTTTCCCTTATTATTTCCCAAGACAATTCCACGGGAATTACCTCCACTAAGAAAAATTAATCACTCTATCAAACCAAAAGCAGGAGCTACTTGGATACCAAAATGGCGACCCTCAGGACATCGATTTAGACAACAAATCCATGACAAATTAGTCGAAGAAGAAGCATCAGGTCGCATATATAGAGTAGAAAATGACACAAATGCTGTAGTCATGTTCACTATCCCTAAACGAGATAAACCGGAAGAAGCCAGACATGTCAATGACTGTCGAGACCGCAATTTAGCGTCGAACCGGACCACACCCCATTGCCAGATATTAATGAAGCAATTGAACTAGTAGCGGAGAATCCCATTTGGACTAAGGTCGACTTAGCCGACGGATTTTTTAATATCAGGAACGATGAAGAATCTGAGCAACACTCTACCTTTTTATGTCACATGGGATATTTCAGAAGTAGAGTTATGCAACAAGGGGATCGTAACGCACCAGCTACCATGGTTCGCGTTATGCATGAAATTTTCAAGGACATGGTCTATAAAAATTTAATCATCTATATTGATGATATTATTATATTCTCTAAAACGTATGAAGAACATGTAGAATTATTGAAGAAAGTACTTCAACGTCTACAGGACGAGAAATTTTATCTCAAAGAAAGCAAATGCCAGTTCTTTACTCCAAGATTGGAAATCTTAGGACACGTTTTGACATCAGATGGATTACATGTAGACCCGAAGAAGAGGACTACTATATTAACATTTCCAACTCCTACAAGAAAAAAGGATCTTAGAGGATTCCTTGGAATCGTTAATTATCTCAGCAGATTTATTCCTGACTTGGCATCGTATGCAAGCACCCTGTCAGAACTGCAAGGAGAAACAAAGAAATGGGAATGGACAGATACTCATAACGCAGCGTTTGAAAAACTCAAGGAACTCGTGAATTCCCCACATGTTTTAAAACCCTGGAATAATGAATCTACTGAACCCAAATATTTAGTCTGTGATGCTAGTGATGTAGGACTAGGATCTTGGATAGGTCAAGGACCGTTGACGCACATCAGACCATCATGCTTCCACTCTAGAAAATTTAATCCAGCACAACTCAATTATCCTACCTTTCAAAAGGAATTATTAGCGATTATTGACTCATTAAAATTTTTTGAAGCACAATTGAGAGGTCACAAGTTCACTATCCTTACCGACCACAAACCGTTAGTAACCTTCCATACTCAAACGCCTGCAAGTCAAAAATTGAGGCGATGGCAAGATTACCTAATGGAATTTGATACAGACATACAGCATACCGCAGGAAAGGAAAATTTGATAGCAGACGCTCTATCAAGAAAGCATAAATACTTGGACACTCCCACCACCGAGGACGATTATATCTCCAACAGCATCGATCCTCCTAACCATACCTACAACCGCAACATCTCTACCAACGCTTTAAGAACTTTCCACTCACCAGAAACCCCTACTCAGAACAATATGGTTTCTCGCGGAGCTATCAATTTCAAGCATGTCGACTGCGACTTCAACAAATGTCGTGGAAGAGCCGAAGAACTTGGACACCATATCTTCTGTCCATACTTCGAGGGCATCCAGGATGAAGAAAGCGAATATGACATGATGAAGGAAGAAGAGTCCTCAGATGATGAGACTCTATCTACTATACCAGAAGAAGTTTTCAGCGGGTATGATCGTGTACCCAATATAAACAAGAACAAACCTTAACAGTTCTTGGACTAAGATATAGGCCTCCATCTTCTGAAAGCACACAACAAAATACCCTCGCTCCTGAAGAAGCGAAAGAAATTGCTATCGACCTGGCTCATAGCAATTGGCAACAACACAAAAGGATGCACTGGTCCTTTTGCCGTGATTTTTACTGTCCAGTTCATGGCAGCTCCCACGCCATGAACAACCGCATGTTCACCGTCGAAACATGTGCAATCTGCAACCACCACGGACATGGCAGTTTGAACTGTGACCTGACAGCCTCAGTTCTTAAGAAGGAGAAGGAATTCCTTACGACTCGTATTGCGCATATTTATCCGCAAATGAGCCTCAAAAGGAACTAGCACCAGTACAACAAACGCCAGCTTATCCACCTCCACCAGCTCTCAGCCGGAAGAAGCTATCCAGGAAATCGGAGAATGGGCAAAAAGATGGATTGCCAACAAGCCGACACAACCCACTCTCCAACCCAGCATTCAGTTCAGTAACCCTACCGAACAGATGACCAACCGACAAATGGAACAGGAGATCATGAATACTCCTGTTGCCCCACAACAACCATGGAATGCACCTCAACAACCAGCTGCAACTGCTAGCAGCAGTAACGCAATTCCAATCAACACCGCCGCCGTCACCACTCGTTCTAAAAAGCGAGTAGCCATTGACGAAGATCTACCCTCTTTCATTCAAGACACCAAGACCTCCAGACAGCGTTGTGATTTCTGTAAGTTCTCAGGACATAATGCTTCTACATGCAAGGAAAGAAACCCACCATCAATGACTTCAATACAAGGATCGAACCGACCCTCAACAAGCTCATTGAAGAGAAGCATATCAGCGACGGATGGGAAGACGACAAGGACTACTTCATCACACACTGGCTTGACCAAGGAACAGGTATGAAAGCCGCATATCAATCATGCATGAGAGTATGTCCTATCTGGAAGAACTATTATGATACCTTTGTGAATCGTAAGGATCATAGAAGAAAAGACGGATTTTTGTATGTCAAGAACCGACAAGGACAATGGAGACTAGTCTTGCCCTCTACCTTTAACATGAAGGTAAGAACTATCTCGAATTGGTTATTAAAGACGCACATGAAGCAACCGCTCATGGTGGCATTGAAAAAACGATGAAATATCTTACTGACCGATATGATTGCCAGTCCTTTGCAGAACCAACTAAGGACTATATCAGAAGTTGTGATACTTGTCAACGGACAAAGTATTCCAACAAGGCGCCACTTGGACTCGTAACCCCATTACATGTACCAAGAAGGCCATGGACTGACATATCGATGGATTTTCTCAAAGTAGCACCTGTGTTTACTAAGTGTTCAATTTTGTACCCGAATATTCCTGTTGAAGAAGATCATGTAGTTTGTATTTCACGACTTTGGACGATTGTCGATAGACAATCAGGATTCAAGTTTCTTATTCCTGTCTCAGATAATTTCACAGCAGAACAATGTACTGTACCTTTGATACTCATGTAGTCCCGACTATGGGATACCCTTTCTGTATTGTTTTTGACCGCGACACTCTTTTTATGTCAACGCACTTTAAGATTGGGCTAGGAATAAAGGAATCAAGTTGGAACCGTCCACCGCATATCATCCACGTACAGACGGACAATCGGAAATTGTGAACAAAGAAATTCTACAAGTAGCAAGAGCCTGTAAAATCGAAGGATTTGATTGGCTACAGAAACTACCAGAGATACAGTTGAAACTTAACTCTAGGTATAATGCCGCTAGACAGAATAGTCCCTTTTCCACACTATTTGGATTTAATACACATCTTGGCGTATCGATACTTCCATAACCCATTAATGCATATGTACCCGCAAATGAACGTCATGAGGTAACGTCTAAAAACCTATATGACGCCAAGAAGACTCAAGCATCTCAAGCAAACAAACGACTACCCAATACAGCCAAATTTTCAGTTGGACAACAGGTTATGCTTTCCTCAGAAAATATCAACCTATCGAATATCTCACCCAAACTCAAACCAAAATAGCTAGGCCTATTTTCCATTATTTCCAGTAATCAGAAACGCAATAACTATAGCCTAGACCTATCCAGTCAACCTGACCTCCACCTCATATATAATACTTTTCATTTCAACAAACTCAAACCTTACTATAAAAACGATCCTACCCAGTTCCCTCACAGACAATCTCAGGAACCAGGACCAATTAAAGACGATCGTTATGAAGTTGAAAAGGTATTAGAATTCAGAACAGCTCCTCGAACTGGAGAAAGACAATATAAGGTCAGATGGCTAGGATACACTCCTAAATATGATTCCTGGGTAAATGCTAAGGATATCACCACCGAAATTCTCCAAGACTTCTGGATGACCGGAAGTATGGAAGATATATTCAAGAGACGTCGAAGGACTAAAGGAAAACAAGGACCACGAACCAGAGATGAGACCCAAGCTCTTATCCAACAAGAACGAGATAGAATCATGAGTCAAGGAAACACTAAGGATAGTCATGTTAATGCTAATATATTAACAATGCATCAAATCTTAGGATGTATGGAAACCAATATGGCAGAGCGAAAGAAGTAAGGATAGGAAATCCTTCTATGTGGGGAAGTGTAATGGAGAACGTTATTTCATTGCTTATATAATTGATTATATACTTTTGTATTTCCTATATTACTACTATGTTATGTAACTAAGCCTCTCGGTTGAAGGACTAGCCTTCTACCACCTCCTATTGCTTTATAAGCGTCTATAGTATGCGGAATCTACCATGGGAAGTTCCATGGCACTTGCCATATGAAGACACCCTCATTATGGCCGCGTAACCTCTGTTTAAGGCATGTGACTCACTACTATGGCCACATGACCATCGTTTAAGGCATGTGACTCATTACCATAGCCACATGACCTCTTTTGTACAGCGCACCACCTTCTGGTGTGCCACCCTTTATTGTATTTAATTCCTTAGTCATCAGATCTCAGAGGAGTATAAATAGGCTGCTGGATTCCCTCTGGAATCCACAGAAAGACAAGAAGCAACCAAGCAAGCCTTCAGAGCAAGCAAGCCTATATTCCGATCAGATCAAGATCATATAGCTTAGATAGCACAAATCATATAAGATAGATTACACCAGTTAATTACTGTTCCCTCCGGGAACGTCCCACATAGTAATCTCCCTACCCTTCTGAGGTCTTACCTCAGCAGAACCGAAATACACAAATGTCCGTGCCTACGGATATAGATTGTATAAACGGTACCGAATGAATACTGTCTAGTACCATTCATTACATATATATATTCCATAGGCAAGTGCAGTATGGCAAAGCACTGAAGTGGTATAAGTAGGTATTGGCTAAGAGTGAGAAGGCATTGGAAGTGGACCACCCAAAAACTCTCACTACTGTCCATAATATCATCAGGAAAGAAAATAGTTTATCTCTAGTGTCTCTAGAAACAGTAATACCACTGGAGACAAGATGTGTCTCCACGATTTGCAGAATGTCTCCTAGTGTCTTCTAGAGACACTAAGAGATACTAGAAGACATATAGGAGACACTCAGGAGACACTCAGGAGACACAAAAGACATAAAAGATACAAGAGACAACCCTGTCTCCTAGAGACACCACCTGGCATCCCGATGCCACTTTTTTCTTGCTGATGATAGCATATGTATTTGGCAGGCAAGGGCAGTATGGCAAAGCCCTAGAGTAGTATGAGCGGGTATTGGCTGGAAGGGAGAAGGCATTGGGAGTGGACCACCCAGACACTCTCACTACAGTTCATGACATAGCATCAGTATTTGGTGACCAAGGACAGTATGGCAAAGCGCTGGAGTGGTATGAGCAGGTATTGGCTGGGAGGGAGAAGGCATTGGGAGGGGATTACCCAGACACTCTCACTACCATCCATAATATGGCAAATATATTCTGCAGGCAAGGGCAGTATGGAAAAGCGCTGGAGTGGTATGAGCGGGTATTGGCTGAGAGGGAGAAGGTATTAGGAGTGGACCACCCAGACACTCTCACTACAGTCCATAATATGGCATATATATTCGGCAGGCAAGGGCAGTATGGCAAAGCACTGGAGTGGTATGAGAGGGTATTGGCTGGGAAGGAAAAGGCATTGGGAGTGGACCACCCAGACACTCTCACTACCGTCCATGATATGGCATATATATTCGGCAGGCAAGGGCAGTATGGCAAAGCGCTGGAGTGGTATAAGCGGGTATTGGCTGGAAGGGAGAAGGCATTGGGAGTGGACCACCCATTGACGCGAGATACAATCCTTCGCCTAATCATCTTCTACGAAAAAATAGGACAACAAAAACAGGCTCAAGAGCTCCGGTTGAATTTATACTCACCCTTGCTGAGCAGTCCGATATCAATGACAGCTACTGGTACGACACCAATGGAGGCACAAAAATTACCAATTAATAACAAAGTTGCGAGGCCAAGAATGGAGATGGAGATGGAGATAGCTAACGATAAGAACGTATTATCAAAGCGGAGGAAGCTAGGGGAGTGACATGGCTAGTTATTCCAAATATATCTGCATTCCATTACATCTGTTCATGCTATCCAAATTTAACCCCTCCAAAAATCATCCCATGATTCCATACCAGATGCAGCTCCGGGTCTTCGGTAATAACAGTCGTGCAGACTATCATGTCGTATAATGGTGCTCTGTTCCCTTTAATCCAGATATGATTGGCCCTTGTGCTGTTTAATCTGTTAACTCATCAATCATTTGACACGATGTCGATGACAGTGTATTATTAGATGATTATTATCAGGGACCATAATTCGGGCATTGCTTAGTTGATAGTGCGGCCACGAAAGCTCTTCAAGTGGATTTTGCTAAGTTCTCAACTGAAGGGCATGGGAATTCACTCTGTTACTCCTCTAGCTGAACTCAAACCATACCAACCACCTCCATACCACACTCTACAAATATCATTATGTTATGGGTGCAATGAAGATTTGGACCTTCCTTAGATAGTTACGGGTTTCCACATAGTTTAGGACGGGGGCTTGTTTATCTATTTTTCGTCATTTTATTATATTCGTTCATAGGCAGATCCATCAGTCATCAAGCGACATACTCAGACGGTTATTCCAGCGGCAGTGCTGCAAGGCACTCTCGACATCTAGAACCCACTCAGCCCCTCTCACGATAGCTATAAGCCCCGGACTCGGTCAAAAACGAGGTTTTCCTCAAGTGAGCACCTTCATAAACCTATACCATAGGCGATGTAGTAGCCGGTTTATTAAGGTCGGACTGCATAATATAGTTGTGTAGAGACCATCAGCAGAAATAGGAATCATGACTTCAGATTTTGACATGGTAGTCGCGTTTGTATGGTATTGAAAATGACATGGCGAAAATAACTACTCGCCATTACGAGGCCTCTTTCTGCGGCGGCGTCCAAGATACTGTTTTTCATATAGAGAAATTCTTATCTTTGTTGTTTCGTGTTTCCTCGTCCTCGGCTGCGCCAACACACCAACCAGAACTAGTACCGATACAACGACTGGAGACATTGAGGTCCATACATGTATTTTTCTGTGCGATATTGAAGATCTGTCAATCGGTCGAATGATTTTGCATCTACAGTTGGGCTATCCTATTGCTGGCCTATTTGTTTGTGCGTGCATTTTAAACTGAGTCCCCAACTTGTGGGTCTTGACTTATTTATATCCAGTGCCTTGTAGTATGTTAAATGAAGAGCCCTATATCTAGCACCCCATATCAAGCATTCCATATCAAGCATCTTATATCAAAAAATTCAAAACAAACTGCCTCGTTCTGGTGTCCACATACTACTTTCTTCGTTGCAGTACATATTTTGAATACACCCAGATGTACTAGAACACTGAGGAATGGATAACCAAAAGTGAAAGTTTTGGAGAACAAGGTATCTAGCACGTAGAATTCAGCCTATAAGATAGCTCCCAAAAATACAATTTTCTCTACTCTACACTATTCCTCCTTTCATAATTTCGTACCTCTTACAAGGCCCTTAATAAGTTAAGTAAAGAACCTATCACTTGTGCGTGCCTACCATTGATATCAAGCAACTTTTTAGACCATATCGTTCACAGGCTTTTGTGTTCTTGGTGGGAAGAATATCTGAACTGTCTATGACCAATTTGTAGAATTGACGTATTGTACAAAACATTTATCACCGAGCAAGCCATGGGCTCTGGCTTAGATACAGAGGGTTACCGGTACTCTTGACTCAGTTGGCCAGGTTGCGGTGAATAATAATTTGTCCATCACCTCTGTTGTAGCTGTATATTTACAGGGGACATATGTTAATTGCGGTTAATATCTCATTGTGGATTAATGTTTTTGTTCAGTACATTGAATTCTTCTCCGTAGGGAATCCCTCCTCCTACCCTTGATGGAACTAGTCTGTAAGCTCGTTTATAGTTATTGATCTCCCTAGTGACATTATGCGGACTTAATTGACTCACAGGTGCCATTGTGATTAATGAAATGGTGGAATAATTTCACTGGCTTCATTTGATCAGCAACACTTGCTTCAGGGTAACGATTATCCCCTGTATTTACTATTACTGCATATCCTGCTTTGACTCTGCTTACATCTTAAAGTCTTTCCATTTGTCTAGCAGGCTTGGGTGTTTATATATTAATTGCTTTCGAGTATCTATAACTTGATATATACTTGATTATGAATATTTGCTACTGGAGGCACGCCGCTTAGTGCTACCCTTCTGGGCTTAACCAACTTCGGAATACTCGGATCGGAGTCAAGTGTTGAATTATTTGTGTTTCTTGAGCATCGTGCTGTTATATTATTATAGGCACACGTAAAAGTTTTTTGCTGTGCTCGCAATTATAAGAATATGATGATCTAAAAACACAACATCGATAGTCCTCCAAGTTCTACCTCACGGCCAGCTAGACCCAGCAGGGCAGTCACTTCCTTATTAGGCACCGCCTAAATATGCACTAGGCCCCGTATAGTTTAATTTTCTCCTACGTTGCTCAACCAGACTAACGTTGCTCCGGAGAGAAACGGAAGCTAACGCAGGATATTCACTACATGTGGCTTGGACAGACGATCAATCCTCATTAATTACAGATGTTTCTGGTCCAGCCGTAACACTGAAAACGAGGATCAGCGATTCAGCTTATCATCCTGTATCAACAGAGCCAGAGAAAAACTGTTTTGTAGTACCCTTATATAATTATCTCTGAATTGGCTAGCTCCGTGATATTTGTTTTGTGTGCGATGCGTCAATTTTGCAGACAATTCTGCTATTCTATAGCGGGAATTACATTGTTGGGAATCCAGTATCTACTTCAACCCATCCACGCACAGGCCTGTGGACAAAACATCAATTCATGACTGGTACAGTCTAAAAGTGCTTAAACCGAAGATAAACATGACACAGTGGTTAGTTATTTTTTACTTGTGGCTATGGTTACCTATTGTCTAGGGAAGAGGTATTCTTCGCACGCCGCACCGCCTGGAGTACAGGATCGTCGGGTTTCCATTCCTCAATGCTTCGGTCCATTCACTTATGAAGTACAAGTATATAATGAGCGAGCACCGGAGCTCATAGGACTGAGGCAACTCGTTTTGACCTTTATTATATAATGGGACGCTTGAATGAGACGCTAAATAGGGCTCTTAAAGCAAGACACCCAAGGCAGTGCCGGGACGCTGGATATCATACACTAGGTATGAATGGAATGAATTGGTGAAATCGTTTACGTGAATGAAATATCGTTTACGTGAACATTTTATCTATGAGATATCGTTCACCGGCCGTGTTATTGATGGAAGATTATAAATCAGAGTGCTTTATTTTGGCCCTCTCGGAACGCATCAAGGAGGCCACGATTGTTCTACCAAACAACTGACTGTGGATTAGGTACACTGCGTTTACAAAATTAACAATTGCTTAGGATATAATTATAGCTGACCATATTTAACTGATGTCATGTAAAATGAGATTACCCTGAACTAGGAAGATAAAGGTATTCTGTATAATAATATATATTAAATATATTACAAGTTCAATTATATACCATTGCACTGTCATATACATCATTTCTTAATCTTCACTCCAGCCCACCCAACGCAAGCCTCCAACAGGACTCTCTGGTACATTGATAAAGTCCTATTCAGGAACTGTCCGGGATGCATAAGGCTGGTTATTGCTAGCTGCATAAATGCCCTTCTATATATAGCAAAATTAGCAGTACTGGCCACTGAGACAGCTGTTGAAGCGGTCACGGAAGTTACTGCGGAGATCTATGCAATATATGTAAAAGACATTCAGCTAAATACTACTCCGCAGCTGCCTCCACACTATTGCCTCCTCCGCTACTACCTTTGTAACTACCTGTAACGAATACTTTGGTATTTATCCATTCACCTTATGGCAGCTCCAACCCGACGAGGGATAGATTAGTATGATGAGTTAGAAAAGGAAAGCAGAACCCCATTCCCCTCCGCTTGTCCATCTTCTTTTTATTTCCTATTACCCATGCTAATCCTTGAGCTGCAATATCAAGGATTAAAGGTGGTTGCTTGCCTAGGCTTTTCTTTACAAATTGATCTACTGCATCCTCTTGTTCTGGGGACATGGTTTTTTTGGCCATCCGGGGTTTGGTATATTCTCATGCGTGTCTCGTGTTTCATACTTTACCAGAAAGTCCACAACTGTTTGCCATAGTCTGCCGATTGCTTTCCTAATTTTGAGCTTCTTTCATTTGCAGTCGTGATATGCTAGAATCCTTCCTTTTTCCAACTCTGACATCTCATCGCAGTTCAATTTTATTGACAACTCAAGCTGCTGCACAGCGGGAGCGATATTGATTAACATAGTGTATGTACTGGCTAACTTTGATACAGCTTTTACTTACGCCACAACTATCACTCGATTCGCCTTGTTGGTGATCAAGTTTAGGCCGGTCGGCTATATCCTGGACAGTTCCTGAATGGGTATGTTTTTTGCTTATAATTACATACTTAGTTGTTTCACATAGAAATAGTAGCCTCGTGGATGGTCAACTCAAACGGGCCAAATGAAGCTTCGAGAGATCGTTCGACCAATTCACATACACATGTATAGTATATTGGAGTGGTTGGTAAGAGTTCACTTGGGCGGAATTTGTATGGATGTCATGACGACCACGTATTGGGTCCCGGTACCTACCTACAGTGCAAACTGAGAACCCTGGTTCGCAGCGGCACCACTGACAGGGAAATAGATACCCGTGATCCGATGTCTCTGAATAATCATCCAATAATACATTATATTCGTGTCAAATGTGTTTTGTGAGTATACGCGCCTGGCTGGATGAAAACAACAAATGGGCTGTATCAAATAAATTCTAGATAGTTCTCCTCTACGTCGTATAGCTACGTATCCAGAGATCGTATGCATCGACAGCCTGGCCCCATTATGTCGCAAAATACAAAAGAATATCAATTAAAGTCCCTTAGCCGACCACAGCTTGTGTTCTCCCCGCGACACCATTCTTCCGAGTCCAGCACCACCAATACACAGCACGAAAGCCAAAGGGCTCCGGATCTAACAGAATTACTCAAAATTCTCCAGCAGGAAAATGTCCCACAAAATGGATTTGGTAGCTCGGGCACTGGGCCAAGCTCCAGTCGTGAAGCCAAGTATTTCGAACAGGAATTGATGGTTGATGGTCTGAATGCGATTCATTCCTACCTCTGGATGGCTGGATCGAAAGGAAATATATCACCTCTACATCGCCAAGTCATGATGAGTCGCACAATTGTTATTACCGAAGACCCAGAGCTACACCTGGTATGGAATCGTGGGACAATTTTTATCAAGCCGCTCCCACTATTTCTTGTCACGGAACAGTTTTGGAGGGTGCTTCTCGATAGTACCGGCAGTAGTCACGAAAGTTTGCGGCATCTAGCGAACGGCTTCCTCAAGTCCTATTCCCGTCTGATAATCTATCGCTCCGATTTCAAAATCGCAAAGGACCTCGGCCTTATTCCATACGAAAATCTCGGGTTTGAAGACTGGTTCAACTTTCTTCACCATAGGAGAATTTATAGCTGCCCACCCGACTCCGTTAATATTCGATATAGCTACGGCGAACTGCGGCTCGATCGCTTGAACTGGATATATAGACTCTCCAAGTTCCAGTATGTTTACATGACTTTGGACACATCATATGACCAGTATTTCTCCAGGTGGTGGCCATTTATTTTGTTTGTTGTCGCATGGGTTAGCATTGCATTAACTGCACTTCAAGTTCTACTAGCTGCAAGGCCGGACAACCAGAAGTATTCTAATATATCGAATATTTTTGCTCTGATGGCTTTGTTTTTCTGTGTTGCTTTAACGGGGGTGGCATATTTGGTGTTGTATCTTATGATGTTTGGGTGGAATCTAGTTAAAGTTTGGCAGCGACGCAGACCATTCTCAGGTCCATATAAGGAGCGGGAGCATTTGGTGTAAGCATTGATATGTGTATGGGGTTCTGTATGGCGAATCTCTCTATATATATATAGATTGAAATAAGTCCCAATTAAGAGAACATACTGTATACATATTAATAATATCTGACTTGGGTAATGTCTACGCCGGAATAGTCCAATCATAAGGGTTTAGGCAGAATAGGAGGCATCCCACCAAGTCGCTATATTTCCTTTATAGAAGTTCTTGATTCCGTTACGTATCCTTTTGGGCGTGCCAACTAGATAGAGATGCCTAGAATGTATGTACAGTATATACATTGTATGTTCTGACCCAGTCATGAACCAGAATTTTTCAGGTTCACCCGCTACAAACATATAAATCTGACTAGACCGGGCCAGTGAAGCTACACCAGACCAAATGGCCCCGGAAGATTTGAACCATAATAATTACAATCAAGCAGAGATATTGTATAAAGAGAACAAAATTCCGCACCGCCCCTACGTACACAACAGAATTGGTACACTTATTGGGCAGGAAAGATTTGTATTCAGTAGATAATCAAAATCAACTACAAACAATGGACACGAGGTAGTCCTATTGGGTTCCCGAGTTTGCAGCTTTAGCTTCTACATATAAGATAATGACAGCTAGATTATCGGAAGTTGTTGGAAGAGGAGCTTGTTCTACATAATGAGTTCTATTCCATATGTTGTAATTCCAAAGTTGCATGCAATATAATATACTAAGCGCTGGTGGTTGTTTGAAGGCTTGTAGGGGTTGTACGATTCAATGCCATCCATCCATGATGTACCGGTAACTGCAATTTGCTGCTATAAACCAAAAGAATAGGTCGGGGTGTTGAAGGAAGCTTTATGTACTTGTTAATTATTTCCTTCAATTTTCTATATACAGTGTATGTAGTAGATATAATAACCGTGAACCAAAGAACTTACTATTGCTCTTATGCATGCCCCCCCTCCCGGGCAAGTTCAAACATTTTTGGATCTGGGTGTCCACAAATAGACCAGACCATCTTGACTGGTTAACTTGGGCAGTCGGTTGGTAGGGCCACTAAATAGACTGAAAATACACATGAGTCACGGAATATACATACATACATGATATACATACGGACTATGAACAGTATATCTTTTTCGTGAAATGTGATATAGTACAAGTTAAAGCCGTTCTACAAGATTACAACCATTATCCCATAA
Source organism: Terfezia claveryi (assembly GCA_015179025.1). Classification (NCBI taxonomy): domain Eukaryota; kingdom Fungi; phylum Ascomycota; class Pezizomycetes; order Pezizales; family Pezizaceae; genus Terfezia; species Terfezia claveryi. The sequence goes on along the minus strand of WHUX01000017.1, from coordinate 528,589 downwards.
AATTTACATATACTCTGAAAATTCACCAGTGGTTGTAGACCAGTGCGTTACAATAGTGTTCCTATTACCACAAATTTGTACTGGTCTCGCTCACCAGGAGGAATGTCAATCAAAAAGGATTATCCCAAAGTAAAAACGATACGATAGCCACTTCTAAGACTTGCGAGTAGAGGTGGCGGTTCGAAAACTTATGTATATAAGGCATCTCCTCCATTGTAAGAACCTCTCGCAAGATGCTTCGTTAGAAATATGCAATTGAGTTTGCCATGAAGATTATATTCCGCCTCTCATTACTACTTATGTACCCTAGCTTGACAAAATGTTCCCATCGCTAGCTTTCTCCATGTCCATCTCTGCTCTTGGTCTCGCGATATTATTTTCCGTGCCTTCATTGCTATAAACTCGGCTCCTGTTAGATTGGGGTTGCGCTTGATATCAGACTGCTCGACAAGGGAAATTGTAGTTTTAACTGGGGCTCTTCACCCAATTCTTGTTGCCCATTGCTTCGTGAAGGTTGCCTAGGCAATGAATTGTGGATTGTGTCGATACCCAATACCTCCTCACGCCCATCTAATGCTCGCCTGAACCACTCCAGCGCTTTGCCATACTGCCCTTGCCTGCCGAATATATATGCCATACCATGGACGGTAGTGAGAGTGTCTGGGTGGTCCCCTCCCAATGCCTTCTCCTCCCCAGCCAATACCCGCTCATACCACTCCAGCGCTTTGCCATACTGCCCTTGACTGCCGAACATAGATGCCATATTATGGACGGTAGTGAGAGTGTCTGGGTGGTCCACTCCCAATGCCTTCTCCTTCCCAGCCAATACCCTCTCATACCACTCCAGTGCTTTGCCATACTGCCCTTGTCTACCGAATATATATGCCATATTATGGATGGTAGTGAGAGTGTCTGGGTGGCCCACTCTAAATACCTTCTCCCTCCCAGCCAATACCCGCTCATACCACTCCAGCGCTTTGCCATACTGTCCTTGGTTGAAAAATACTGATGCTATTCCATGAACTGTAGTAAGAGTATCTGGGTGGTCCACTCCCAATGCCTTCTCCTCCCCAGCCAATACCCACTTATACCACTGCAGTACTATATCATATTTTCCATAGGCTTGGTATACCTTACCCAGTATATATCCTCCCCTCAATAACCCTTCACCCACCATTGTTACTTTTTTTCATATGCCTCCATACTACAGCAATATATACCATAATATGCCACTCAAAGTTTAAGTCCTGCAGTACTCATATTTTAACTATATTTGATACTATCATTAAAGCCTCAATTGCTTTTTTCTATTGTTCTTCAAGTTTTAGTCTTATTCGGGCCCACATATGCACTAGTAGGATAAATATTGAAACTATCATCTTTTTGCTTCTGCTTTGCCATTGTGTATGAGAATAGAATTCGAAGAGAATCATCCAAACTAGTATCTATAGGAAATTGTGAGCAAATATGTGATGTATACTTTCAAAAGGTGCTTTATATACCATATTCTGATAACTTCATCTCTCGCTGAAGAAGCTCTTCTGAAATATCTTCATTATCTATAAATCTACATAACAGCAATAACTCTGCTGCTTTCAGATTTTGTTTCTGAATTGCATTGAAGGATAGTTCTAATGTGGCAAATACAGATTCATCTTGCTTCCCTACTACTTTCCACTTACCATTTAGAAGGTAGCTGCTATTTGTCTTATATTCCTGCAGATAGCGACTGAATGAATATTGCTGCATATGAATATATATTCTAGCTTGATCAAGACCTAGTGGTAAGTACCCAAGCCTCTGTATAATTGTGGCAGCAGCTTGTCGCTCTACATAGCATTAGTACTAGGTAATTCAATATATAATAATCAATGTCTTTTACCGTCATAATTAAGATTCTTAAATTCAATATTAGCACTTTGAACAAATAGTATTTCTGCCTCACTGTTCTGCATCTACAAGACCTCCACCCCTCTTTACCAGTGTACACAGTTGGTTCTTCTACTAGTAATAATTATAGTTCCATGGCAACATTGTGGAATATAGTCGCTCAGATCGAATGACTCCAAATTATCAAGGTTGTCAATAACTAATAGCCATTTATTATTCGCTTTTGCTACAAACCACTGCTTTACAGCATCGATAATGTGCTACTCTTCTGTAGGTTCTTATATACTGAATTTCCTAGCTGCATTAAGTTTTCTAGCCATATCAAGCAAGTGGCCAATTTCTGTGTAGTCTAGTTTGTCTAATAGTTAGGTATAGAATTGAATAAGTTGCTGTATAATATTGATAAATTCAAGCTTCAGAGACTGTTTACTTATAGTATTAATCTAAAATACTAACGAGTAGCTTTCTTTATGGTAGTATATATATTGCAATACAAGCTGAGTTTTTCCTATACTACCGATGCCATGAAGTACTACCTCAGTTATATTTGCTCTTTCCAAACTTGCTTCAATATTTTTTCTTAACTGTTCTAAAAGGTCTTCTCTTCCAATAAAATTGGCATTCCACCAGACTTCGGGAGAGCAGAATGGGATATCGTAGGATAATTTCAATCTCTGGAGTATTATAGCAACTGTGTGGTTTCCTTTGCTCCATTGCACCAATTCTGCCAATTTAGAGGAGATAAGTCTGAAACTACTATCACTAGTAGAACTATACTTATTCAATGCCGAATAATCCAATGGCAGTAAATTTGGTTCATAACCATCAATAGTAGCAGATCGTTTGTCAACCACCTATTATTGACACCTATGATCAGCTTGTATTGCATTAATAATGGTACAAGGACAGTTATGATAGTGTGTACAATAGTACTTATTTCCAAAGGATAGTTTCCAAGTCCTGACCATATTGGCTTAGTTTTATAGAAGCATACAAGCCGAATATCAAACTGTTTGGCTATAACCAGAAAACGTAACAGTAGTAGGTCCAGTCACTCCGAATTATCTTCCAATATCTTTAGAAGCATGCTATGTGAACCTAAACCTAGTGCGGATGTGCAATGTGTTATAATCGTTCCCCAAGTTGACGCAGGAGATCCACGGAAAGGTGTTCCTAAAAATACAATGCCACTGATACTAGAGGCTATGCCCTCACAGTCTCTTGCGCTAGATTGTGCAAATTCGATAGCCTTAATAATGCATACATGTCAGTAATGACTTTGAACACTATATGGAGTGGTCCAATCCTACCTCTTGTATTACTATTCCACCAAAGCTATGACCGATGAAAATAATGGGTCGTTTGATTGTATGCTCCTCCTTTGCCCTTAGATTATGAATTGTATTGCTCAGTCTTTCCCCAAGTGACCTTAGGCTCTCCTTCGGTGCATTCACAAGATACTTTGAGTGGTAGTTGAACTTCAGGATTCGAGCATGCGGTACCACGGCCGGCAGGAGATGCTTAAGCCACATGACCTCGCGTTCCCCTTTGCTGTTCAGGCGCCCCAACTTAGCATTCGCATTCTCTGCAACGTCTTCATCAGGGACCTTCTTGATCCAAGTATATACTGGATTAGCCGCAAGGCCATGCACGGCGATAATACTAGTATATCAAAATAAGCTATGTTAATTTCTCGCCTGGGATAGGGCGCAACAAACTCAGCAATAGGGTTGTCTCCCCCTCGCTCAATGATGTGCAGGCCATCATCCTCGTTATACTCTGGCTACGTTAACACATGGTTAGTAAAAGCCAAGTACAAAGCTAAATGTAACATACTTCGACCATGTAGGCTGAGGCTGGTTATGAGGGCTTGCTCCTGTTGCTCAATAGATGAATAATACTCCCGAGCCGTTTATCAGCTTCAGCTTCTAGACAACTGCTTCTGATGTGCCAAGCAATTCTAATCACGAATTTTTTTTTTTTTTTCAGCCTGCAGCTGGGATCACCAGTCATATCTCGAGTGCAGCAACGATTTCCTCTCTTCGTATGCATACGGGGCACTTTTACATACTAATATCATGAGGCGTTTCCTATTCACGAAATTCAACTTCGAGCAAGCTCAAGCCCAAGGATTACAGCGAAGTACATTGTATTGATAATATTTATAGCTGGCGAATGCACCCCCACCTAAAATATCAGCACATACTTCTGTACATATTCAGTACTGAAAATGAAACCCCCTCCCCCCCTCTTATATTCACCAAAGCAAGGAACTACATACATGCTTAAATAAAAGATACATATTCTTCTGGTTCTTACAACATAGAACATATATATTTGATAACACACCTCAATCTCTAATATTACCAGTACTTACCCCCATCCTGTACTTATAAGTCAAGTATCTGCCGAGCTGTAGATCCAGTTTTATTAAATATCAAGTCTTTTTGAAAAGTTGTCTCAAAAAGTAGTCTGGCTTGCTCGAAAAGACGATATAAAGACACCCTTTACTTCTGTCCTTTTGGCAGAACTTAGTCTTGGACTTTGAATATTAGTCTCGATTTTAGATAAAGACTGCCAAAGGATTATTCATTTCTCCCTTTCAGTTGTTACTGTACGAAATGTTATATCTTGCAAAACGTTCATTATCCATTCATGATGCCAACATTCAAAGCTTAGAAACGAATCATTTAAAATTATGACACACGTTTATTTTGGCACCCACTAGATAAGACGCAATAATTAATATCTCTAGCACATCACAATGACAAATGCACGTATAAAGTAGCTGCATGCATTTACACGCACTAAACCGCAATTATCTAAGCAAACCTTGCTCAATTTTTCAGAGTGCATGCATACAATAATGTTGAGAGATAGCTAGTTGGATTATTGAAGCTATGGCCCTCTACGATACATTGTAATTGGCTCCGAAGAATAAAGCTGAAAGTTAATTACATTTAAAGACCACCTCCCAGAACTAAACAAAGTAAATGAACGATAGCAAAGAACACCCTAAACATTGCTGGGCCGTCTAGCAAACTCGACAAATCCGGAGAATAAAGAAAGTAAAAGTAGGAGAAAAAAGTCTATGCACAAGAATGTGAAAGAAGAATTGCCAAATTCCTAGCTTTCCCATTATATCCCATCACCACGTCCTACTTTCCGCGCATCCTCTTGACTAATATCTGCAACCATCCGATCCAGCTAGCCAACACGAAGTCGATGTGTTATATCCACCCAAAAGTCATTCAGTAATGAGAAAGAAGAAAATCCAAAGCCATTGCTAAAAGACATGCAAAGAAAATCGTTTCATGGTTGACTTGGACTCCACGCGATGGTAAAATAAGAAAACCAAATAAGAGAGCAAAGTAAAATGATCCGTGAACGCCTGGCTATGCCTGAACTGATTGAACAGTTTGCTGATTGATCTCTGGTAACATAGGTTGGGGAGCGAATGGTGGGTAATAACCTGGTCGAGAGTAGTGATTGCCGCTGACGTACCCATAGGAAGAATTCGCCTTCCCACTCTGGGACGAGGTAGGCCTTCTATTCATAGGAGGCCGACGCCTCTTTTGTTGAGGTTGTTGAAATTGTGGAGTATCCTCAACAAAATCTCCTGGTGTAACCCCCATTTCTCTTTGGTGCTGTTGGTGCTGCTCCATCATATCGTTCTCCTCTTCAATTGTCATTTTTTCCCCGTTCCTGCCTCCAATATGTGGGGCCCTCCATGCCATTCCGCCACTTCCGTGTGAGCTTGGACCGCCGCAACTACTCCTCCTTGGATCATATATCCTCCCGGCTGCACCCCTTCTGCTTCGTGATCGCTGCTGCTGAGGGGGTGGTTGATGCATTAGATCTGATTTTCTCGCAAGACCCATCGGATATAGATATGCCCCCCCTCCCAATGGATCACCCTGTAATATTGCTCTACGCGCAGTCACTTCATTACGAGACAAAATGCCTTCACCATCCATGACATCTTCAAGAGAATTGTTACTAGATTTCTTTCGAAGAAATTTCACAGATTTCCTGTGATTATTGGGTGCTGATGGTGGGGCAAGCGTTGTCCCAGACCCTTGTGGCGCATTATACGCAGATGGCAGGGTGGTAGTCGAGCTTGACCTTGATGGGGGGCCCGAGTTAAGATTGGGTTGTGACTGAGTCTTCCGGAAGATATTATAAATGGAATTGCGCCGTTTAGGCTGCAGGTTATCTTCTTCGTCATCCGATGGGGGTGGAGTATGAAGGTCCACTACCACAGACAGTGGTGAAAGTGGTTTTCTCTGCTCTGTGTGGCTACTCTGCGGTCTCGAAGCTGGGGTGGAGGACGAGGGCGGAACTGCCAAAGACCCCGGGTGTGGTGGAGGAGAGCTGAGAGAACTAATGGACGTACTAGACCCCGGTAATGGAGATAAAGTCGACGAGGATACTGTAGAAATCGCCGTTGAATCCGAGGTTGGTGAAGATAATTCAGTATAACTCATTACAGATGAAAATGACGAAGATGAGCCTGAAGGAGTTGGAAGGTAAGGAGCAGATGGGGGTATAGACACTGCTGAAGATGCTGAAGAATTTGTGTTGCTGTCGTGTTGGTTTGGGGCCTGTTGTTGTGGCTTAGAAGCCTCTTGATGGGGTGCATCATCCTTCTTTGCATAATGAGACCTTCCAAACAATAACTTCCTTGTCCTCCTTTCTTTTCCCTCCTCCTTGACAATCTTTGTGTCATCGACACTTTTCCGGGAAAATAGACGGCGCATTATTAACCAGAATTCCTTGAAACTGTACGACAAACGAATGTTGAGGTGTCAACCGGGGGGGATGACGGTTTCTTATATGACGATGGCAAAACGAACGACGTGATTGAAGAAGGGATAAAGTTCGGCCGTAGGAAGGTTAAAAGTTTGGTACTGTAATTTGACAGGTCTTTACTAAGTACTAAGAAGCGTTGACGAAACCCATAGGCCACCGGGGTAAGAGGGGGCAAGGGGGTGGGGGGGGGGGGGTATATTGAACGAGAAGAATGGCCTAGTGGGATGTGGGCAGTATTGGAGGACCGATGCGACCTTCGTTCGATAGGGAGCTGCGCCTAAGGACTTGGAGCAAGGTAAATTGAAACTGCCTGCAGTGGGGTAGATTCTCGTTTTCCAGAGCGAGTTTCTACTGCAGCAGCGGAGAGAAGGGAAGCGACCGTTTTTGTTCCTAGAGGAGGGGTCCAATTGCTACCCGGCAGCGGACAGCGCTGGTTGGTCGACAGCCAGCACCGTGGGCACGAAAACAAAAAAGAAAAAGGGCGTAGGAGCACAATGATGCTCTGCAGAGTATGATAATCCCTAGATAAAATGCACCAGGCGGAGGTTACAAGATAACAGAGGCGCGAGGGTGGCTGCAGCTAGAGTACAACGAACGGACGCAATGAAATGGGGAAATGAAAAGGAAGAGCCTTCTCGAGCCTACCGTATCTCACTGCCTTCTAGGCCAAGTTGGAGCAGGAAGGTATAGCCATGTTGTCATCCCGTTTTTGTTTCCAGGACTATTTGCTTAATTTGAGGAGGTCTAGGAGTACATACCTTGATTCCTTGCGTGAAATCGTAGCATGGACTGTCCCACACACCCTAAGCTGCCCGAGATGGGTGGGCATCCCTGCCTCTGCTCGTTTGAAAAACATGAAGGGTTGGGGGGGAGGGGGTACCGTATGGCTATAGGGGCTGGCTGCATGCTGTATCATAGTTATACCAAAAATATTGAAGTTTGAATTGCATGCCTGTGACCGATGAGCCAAACGCTACCCCAGGCCGATGCCAGCACCGTTCGACGGGTCGGCGCACACTCACATGGCTTTACTTTAGCTTTCCGGCATGGGCGCATGGCACTTCGTTAACATATGCAGTGAATCTCATGAAGAGAATCTAGATGTTCACAAAACAACTCACCAATCGACATTGGAGCACTAGCCACTCCTGCGGCACCACTTGAGCCCCAGTGATTCAAATCAACGCGTCGATCAAAAAATTTTCTTCATGAATCAAACTTTCCACGCGCAACCCCCTTACAGAGTTTGAATATGATAAATACAATTCGGAAACTTATACCAAAAGCATACATTCTACCGACGCTGCGGATCACAGGAAAAAAATCCAGTGAGATTTCGGTTAGATTATGCGGCAAAACAATACCCTATCTACTTACTTTTCTTACTCTTTCTATCTGAACCTGACCCCTGTCCCCCTGCACCAAGTTCATCATACTAACCTCAAATGAGGAGACCCCAACCAAAAAATAGAAACTGGATGAGGCTGAGGGCTCATATCGAGAGAGCCTCAAGTTTTCCCTATTGCGAAAAGCGTCAAACGCTACTGCTAAATCCGGAATGGAGCATCTACGATTCAGTCCCATATTTGTAAATATAAACTCGACGTAACAGGACCAAATTCGATTTTATTGGCTACTTATCTTGTAGGTTGCATCCCTACAACTAAGTATGTATCAGAACTGTTTAGGCAGGGAGGCCAAGATGATTGGAACGGAACAATCTGTTGGCTTGATCGACATCCAGAATAATAGCGAAAGGCATAAGAAACCTGTTCCGGTGCAGTCCTACCTGGACATGAAGCTTAACTAGTTAGTGAAAACAATTATATTGACCTATAACAGTCTTGGTCTTGGTATGTATGAGACAAACTTTAGACAAATCCGTCCAATCGGCTACCCTTGATTAATATTTTTTGACCTTGACTTGTTCCTTTCTGTCCTCTTATCTTGGGACGAATCCCAAAATCAACTAGAAAAGTGATGCTTCGGTTCCCTGAGTCCATAGTGACGCCACTACAGACATGCCAGGTTTAACTAGATGGTTCTCGCTTCTGTGAACTTGTCCTCGGTCAAGACCTTTTTCCCCTTGAAAGCGATGATGACGGAATGCAATCTGGAGCCAAAGGCGGCAGCGAATAGGACATCATGGCAGTTTATGTACGTGGCATTCGCTTAGATGGACCTCTGGGCAGCAAGGAAATCGGTGGCGGCAACGCCTGAGATGGATGAGAGTGGGATGACAGGATCATCGATGCAAAGATCCAACGTACCTAACCCAATTCAGGGTACTAGTGGATAGATGAGAGTTACATATTATATTGAGTCTTTTATCGCAGCTTGCAGCGCTGCATGGCAATAATTTATCGTTCTGCCGAGTTTTTCTAGATCGATCAAGTATACTTAGCAGCATCCAGACCTGCTCACTCTTTCGCAGCATAACTTATCCTATATTTTCATTCCTAATTCAAGTACTTAACTTCCTAGTACCACCTATCCTTGGAACCCCCATTACCCAATGCAGCATCCGCTTCTTGCTCCCAAAGCATAGGCCGATCCTTTTAAGGGTCCCGTCATGACCTTGGGGTCGATCGCGGTTATAGACTATATTTAAAAAAAAATAAAAATAAAAATAAAAAATAAAAATAAAAAAAACCAATGCCGCATACACACATCCACTATAACTGAGAACTCCCTCTTTCTCTCTGTCCATCGTATCAAATTCTGCTTCGATCTTAGTTTGTCTCTAGGAATTGCCCTGCATTAGCATCATAACGCAACATCCGCCAACTATACCCCGTGGTCACAGACCCATATACATCACCTCCGTGATTGCTGTCACCGAGATCCTTCATTGCCTAGTCGCGGCATTTAATGATTCTCTCCTTGCCTCAATCAAAATATACCTTTCTTCCGTACCTCAATCCCACCATCAACAAATTATTCGTATCCACTAGTCCTCTCTATCCTGTGATATAATCTGCTTTTCTCTGAACAATTGCACAGTATCGCGACTGGTTTGCTGCATAAACCCGTCGATGATTGGAACGATGATGAAACAAATCCAGAACTTCCTTGTAACTATGTCGAAGCGCTAGCATTTCTTCAATCGTTATTGCCGCCGAATTGAGACATTTCATTGTGATCTCTATCCTCTTTTTTCGAGATTTCTTTGACGAGTAGGACGTCTCCGAAGGGAATTCCTCTTCTTCTGCCGCTCATCACCCGTTTCTATAAAAAAAAAATTTTTTTAAACCCACTAATCAGCATGTACTCCGTACCCTGAAAACTAAAATGAAACTTGAACTCGCCAAATTACTGGAAGAAGAGAACATCGACAACAAGACACCTCCATCTCATGGGGTCCACTCACATACAGGAATGAACGCACAGACAGGAAGGCAGCCTTCGAATCGGCTCTAGGACAGATCGCAGGCAAGCAACGATCAGCAGCCACCGAAGCATCCGAGCGCTCTCAAAACGATTTAGAAAGGAGGCTCTCGAAGAACTAGGATTCGGCATTAGAAGAGACGAATGGAACAGACACGTCCTCTCCACCTACACCTGGCTCCGTATAGACAGAGGTCTGCAAAAAAAGCATAGCTTTACTATTTTAGGAGATCCACGTCCAGCACCTGCGACTACTGCCAAGAGGATAGCGCCCGAAATACTACCATTCCAAACACTCCTGAGGGAAGCTAAGCAATGGCCCGACCTCGACTGACCCATTTGGATTGAAGGAGAGGAAGAGGAGGAAAGTTGTGATGCCGTAGAAGCATATTTCTCTTAGTTATACACACGCCTGGCCAACAGGGCAGACAGCGCTTCAACTCCAGTCAACATCATTGAATTTTTCCTAAGGCTATACTTGCGTTCCGACTGCATATTCATATATACGCCTTTTGTTTCAGGGTTTTTGTTCATAGACGGTTTAATGGCCCCTCGCTATCCGGGCTTCCGGGTAGCTCATGAGTTATCTTTAGTTAACTCGAGAATATCAAAAGGCAAAAGGCAAATAACCAACTTCTTTTGAAATAAACGAACATTCCTTCACCCCTTGTACAATTCCCAAGCCCTTCGACACTGTAAATACCTTCCCCCCCTGGGTCATAGACTTCCATATAGACACCAAGTTGACCCATTGTTAATCCCACTCCCAGTATTTGCCTCAATGACTTTACCAGATTCCAATGCTCCAACATTTTGACATGACGTTTCGGTTTGGGGATTTGGTATCTGTATGTCAGTCGCTTCCATTCTTTTATCTTCAATATAGGTGGACACTTGTTTGCAATTTTCCGGATCTGCCTCAATTTCCCACTGACTCGCCCACTCAGGTGCAATAGTTATCATTCCCGCCGAATCGATCTTTGAAACTAGTTCTGAGTCTTCACTGGATAGATGCTCAATATAGGCTTCGGATTGGCTTTCATCCACCACTAGCTTATCTGCAATAGTGATCATCCCCGCTGGATTGGTTTCTGGGACCCCAGTCCTAAGTCCTCATCGGGCAAATGTTCAATATAGATTATTGAGTCTTTCTCCACTGACTCCACTAACTCATCTGCAATAATAACCATTCCTGCCGGAGAGGTTATTTCTGCTACTGGTCCCAAGTCTTCATCAGACAGCTCAATACAGGCCACGGTTTGGGTATAAGGAGTCTGAGCAATATCACTTTGAAGTTGCTGGAGATAGGTGCTTCGGATCGGTTTTCATTCACCACTAACTCACCTAGAATAGTAATCATTCACGCTGAATCCCTTTCTGGGACCACCAGTCCTAAGTCTTCATCGGAAAAATGCTCAATATAGATCACTGAGTCTTCCTCCACTGACTCCACTAACTCATGGGCAATAATAATCATTATTCCTGCTGGAGATTTAGTTGACGAGACTTGTCCCAAGTGTTCATCAGACAGCTCAATATAGGCCACGGTTTGGGTGTAAGCTGCCTCCAAATTAGTTTTAGTTTGGTAGCTGATTTTGTAGTACCTGGACCCTAGGCTTCTCATAGGGTTCAACAACCGCCGGAAACTGACAGAGCTCATTGAATTGTGCAGGAAATCTTTGAGCTCTGGCAGCAACGTTGTAGGTGGTCTTTTTATCCGCTTTCAAATTCATCAAGTGTTTTGCCTTGCCTTCCAAATGTCTCTGCAATGCCAGCACTTTGAACCGTTCACGCGGGCTGCATTACTGATCTGAGTATCAAGGCCTTCAACAAACACTCCGGTACCTGCACCACAACCGTGTTCCTCTCCCCACTGAACGACAGAGAACAGGCGGAAACATAAGAATATACTAAGACAAAGATCAAAAGAAAGAGAGAAGAAAAACAGAGAAACAAGAACTTAGGATCGTAGGACTGAAAATAGCAAAGGCTCCCGCAGTGAACCAAAGAGAAGAGCACAGTAGTTTTGTTCTCCGAATCGGCTGCTAAGCTACCATATTATCTCGAGAAACTCGCTAGCGCGAACAGGGGTGTCAGAATAACCAAAGCATGGCAATGCACATTCTGCTCATCTGCAGTATCAAAAATATGATCTAAGAACGCGATATCAAGTACCTAGGGAGGAGCTGTGGGGGAGGTAATAATATGTAAATAATCTTCAATGACCGAGTTGTATTTAAATAGATCAGAATCATCATCCTTATCACAATCCTTTGGAAGTCGATGATGTATAAGAAACATTAAGACTTCTATCTTTTTTTCTCTTGAGTAGCTGCTTTGTACTCTTTGAATAGGCTCTCGAATCTTATATACTTGATTTTCCAAACTCTTAGGCTTAGGTCCAGGTCGCTGTTTTGCCTTTGCTCGTGGCGTAGCAGGATCGACCTTCGAGTACCAGGTAGGTGCTATAAAATATTGGTATCAGATACTGATATAGGCTACAAAACTCGTCTATGTCTTGGTGGTGACCCCCAAACCTAAATTACAAATAGGCTTAAGCATAAAACTAAATGTATGAACTTCATTCTGGTATTTGAGTTTGCTATCTACATCTTCTGCCTTCGATGAGGTTCATTATTATTGTTTGCTCAATATGTCGGTATGCGGCCCTTTGCCTTCTTAAGCATAACCCTCCACTTCGCATGCTTTACCCCTGCAAGCCTAGAAGCGAGCAGCCACTGGAAAGCGAGCACTGTCTAAGACATGCAGCTTTACTGGCCTCCTTCCCCTTTCCTTAGCCATAGTACCCCCCCCCAGCAGCCAGAATGGTATTAACCTATATCAGTCAAATCACAGAAGATTGGGCAATATTACTAAGGCCCCCCCATTGCAAAAATGCTAAAATATACAGAACAACAGATGCGAGATGTAGTCAAGCATGCTTAACGAGAGCCAAATGTACCTAACTAGCATATTGCAGAGCTGTATAGGGTAGACCATAACACATTGTGGCAAAGAGTGCTAGGGACCCAGTAGGATAGGTCTATAGCCCATCAGAATGAATAGCTGTTCTCTTCTAGTGAAGAGAAGGCAATCGCAGACTATGCTGGTATCATGGCAGATACTGGATTTCCACTGAATCCTGACCTTTTATGGCAGATTGCACAAGGCATTATTAATGAAAGACAAATACCCTAGCAAGGCCGAGGGGGGGGGTATTATAGGTCCTCAACAATCTACTATTAAGTCCCGTAACCAAAGAAACAAGTGTATAGAATAACAAGGTGCAATATTCCCTGCTCCTACAGCCCTTGCAAGCTCATCCACAACCAACCCTACCATGCATATGGTTGGCATCTACTGGGTAGATAGGTTCCTAGACCACAACCCGGAGTTCAAAAAGGTCTACATTCAATACCAAGAGAGAGCAAGAGCAGCAGCAACCAATGATACCGAGTTGCAGGCTGATTTTCTCTGAAAACTCGCAAACCTTGTCCGGTAAAGATATATGGAATTATGGTGAGAAGGGAATAACCATGGGGAAACTGAACAAGTGGGTCATGGCAATTGTACAAGTGGGGCATAAGAGTACTGCTATGACAGAGGGGTCTCGTGAGTTTTATAGTGTGTTGGAGACAGTCAGTACTAGAGGAGTGGTTATTCTACCATTTATTATATGGTAGGGGAAGACTCATCGGGAGTCATATTATTGGGAGGGAGGGGTTGAGCATGAGGCAACATTTGCCATATCTCCAAGTGGGTATATGTGTCAGGACTGCCAGGGGTGTCGTTGACCTATGATGTATATATGTATATATTATGATGATGATATCTACAAGCTCAACTTCGAGCGCTTAAGGCTTTCGAGGTTCTTAGCGTATGGCATGTGGTTGCATGCTAAGCTCCTTACATATCCCCGCCATTCAAGCAAGCAGGTGTCCTCATCTTGCCTTCCTTATTTGCCTTGAGTGTCTACCATCCATTCAGCACGTAAGAGAGAGATCGGTTAGTGCTGGCGGCGAAGTGAAAACGAAGGCGCCAAGGGGAACCCCTGTTAGGCACGAGTACCATCAAATTGTTGATTGTCGCATTTTTGTTGGAATAACAACCTCATATGCCCGTGAAGCATATGACCGTCAAGCATATGACCGTGAAGCATTCGGTTAACGGACCATGTGATATGCGGCCTGCGGGCAGTCTAGAAGCATATCAGAAAATCTCTGAATGCGGGCTTGGTATCTCTCCCATATATCTATATATAGGGCATGTATTGCTACCTTCATGTATTATCTGTCGTTGAGTATCGTTGAGCATAGTAATATCATATACCACGGTCTCGCTATCTATTTCCACTATTACTTCCTACGTCATAGCCTGTATTTCAACAATTTTGCGGCAACCAAGGTCATGTGTGATATAGTCATGTGCCTGCCAATGTTGATTGTCGCATTTTGCGGCAACCTTGGTCATGTGCTACATGCCCTGTGGTTAATTTTTTGTTAGTAAAAGGGTAATTAAAATGTTTACTCCATCGGCATTATGTAGTTTACCCTGGACTTGGGGTGTAGTTACTCGTTTCGAGGTGTACTTTACCTGATGCTGAGGTACTTTACACCACTGCGTAAGGGTAAATGCATGAGGGTAGTTTACACCACTACATAGGTAAGTAACTTACATCACTCGAGTGATATTTTTACCCCTCCCTCACGCATGAGTGGAAGTTACCCTCACGTACTGGTGAAGTTACCCTCATGCACGGGTGGAACTTACCCTCACGCATGGGTGGAAGTTACCCTTATGCACGGGTGGAAGTTACCCTTATGGACGAGTGGAAGTTACCCTCACGCATGTTTACATGGTCTGCAGTGCTTTCGCGGTTTCTTTTGTCTTCCTTTTGTCTCTCTCCTTTGTCCTTGCGGATGGGAATTACCAGGGGGATCTCCAGGGGGAACTCTGTATTGTAATAGCACCTTGAATCCGGTGGGATTTCCCACCGGCTCGCCGTGTCCCCATTGGGACTCTACATGCGCAGTAATGAGTATTTAAAAAAAAAAAAAAAACCCTCACTCATGAGTGGAAGTTACCCTCAGGCACTGGTGAAGCTATCCTCACATACTGGTGAGGTTACCCTCATGCACGGGTGGAAGTTACCCTCACGCACTGAAGTTACCCTCACGTACTGGTGAAGTTACCCTCATGCACGGGTGGAAGTTACGCTCATTACCCTCACGCATGGATGGGAGTTACCCTCATGCACTGGTGAAAGTTACCCTCATGTACTGGTGGAAGTTACCCTCACGTACGGGTGGAAGTTACCCTCAGAAAGTTACCCTCATGTACTGGTGGAAGTTACCCTCACGTACTGGTGAGGTTACCCTCATGCACGGGTGGAAGTTACCCTCACGCACTGATGGAAGTTTTTTTTAATATTTTTTTTTATACTCATTACTACGCATGTAGAGTCCTTATGGGACACGGCGAGCCGGTGGGAAATCCCACCGGATTCAATGTGCTATTACGATACAGAGTTCCCCCTGGAGTTCCCCCTGGTAATACCCATCCGCAAAGACATAGGAAAACGCAAGCAAATTCATCAACACAACAACGTGAGCGCAAGTAGTAGGACCCCTCAAAACAGCTAGTGGTAGGAAATCCTCAACTAATACCCATCCGCAAAACAGAAAAGAAAAGAGGTTCTTCATCAACATCCCAACATAACGCAAGTAGTAGAAATCCATCATGACAGCCGGTGGTAGGAAATTTGTAGGAAATTCTTCGGTTTCATGCTCTCCCCTTCCCCTTATCCTTCACAGCTCGGTCCCAGTCATAGACTCATAGCTTGTGGTGCGGAAGCACTTACGCCCCATGCGTAGCTTCCCCGGAGAGACTGGTGTTGTTAGGTAGATGACTAGGGATGACGCAGCTTTCCCTAGTCGGCGGCCTTCCTGTAGCAGCCAGCGGACTCCTGCTACTTTGACCCCCTTGTTGTCTTCCTCTAGCCAGCGTGCCATCTCCCCTGGCTTTCTGTGAGTAGGTGCAGCATGAAAAACTATGGCTCGAGTCCGTACTGCTACTGCTGGCTGAGGTGGGGTTGGTGTTGGTACTACGGGTGGTGCTTTTGGTACTGAAGCCGCGGGTGGTGCTGCTGGCGGCGATGCTGGTGGGGTTTTCGTTTCTTGTGGTGCTGAAGCTTGAACGGCGGCTTTGGCGAATGTACGTACTGGTGGTAATGGTTGAGGTACTGAAGCTTGGATGGCGGCTTCAGCGTAGGTGCGTACTGGTGGTGTGGGTGGTGGTGGTGGTGGTGGAGTCTGTGTTGTCGAGTCCCGGTGGGGTGGTGGCGACAGTGGTGGTGGTGGTGTGAACATACCTCTGAGCAGTAGTATGCTAAGGGTTGACATTGTTGTGTCTACTTGATCAGACAGAGGCGGTTCCTGTGGCGGTTCTGGTGGTGTGGTGGGCATGTTCACGTCGCTCCTGTAGTCGAGGCACCCGAGGCAGTTGCAGTTAGGTTGACATGGTGGTGGTGGTTCGTTGCGTTTTCGTGGGCCTGTGGGCGCCGTGACTTGCCGTTTCCATTCTTTGGTGGCATTGCTGCACTGCTGTTGGTGGTGGTGCCCGAGCTGCGTCCGGTGTGGGAGTTATCTTGTTGCTCAGTGGTTGCTGGCCTGGGGTGTGGGTGCTCCTGTTGGCGGTTTTGCCCGAGGTGTGGGTGCTATCGCAGCTGTGTTGGACCAATGCCCGCTCGTGCAGGTTTTGTATGAGCGGGGGGGAGGCGAGCTGGAAGAAGCGGTTGAAGAGCTTCAATCGTGGGGGAAGAGGTTGAGAAAGTTGTTCCCCCAAGGTCTGAGGAGATATTCGTGTTGTGGGCGGCGTGGGCTTTCGTGTGGTGCTGTCCGTATGTTCGTAGCTGCTCTGGTTGTTGAGATCCGACCAAGCGCTCGTTCTGTCAAAGTGGTTGTTGGCCCGACTGATACCCTCATGTACTGGTGTAGGTTACCCTCCGCATGAGTGGAAGTTACCCTCACGTACTGGTGAAGTTACCCTCATGCACGGGTGTAAGTTACACTTGCTGTTTACACCACTCGAGTGATTGTAAGTTACTCTTACGCACTGGTGTAAGTTACCCTGGGTAAGAGCTGGCAGCATGTAAGCTGTAACCACCGACAGCAAGCTAAACTTGCCATCTCAAAGTAGTCACCCTAACCACAGTAAGCATTTTCATACAAACTATAGTGAAAGTCCAGAGGTTAGGGAGCGGAAACAGGAGCTCTCTGTAATTCACAAACCCCTGTTATTGTAACCAAACCCCCCTGATTATGTACGGCGTTTCGAGGTATCCAAAATACTCTGCTCCATCCTGTACAAACCGGAACAAACCTCGTCCTATCAATATTTCGATGCTGAGTGTTGTGCCGGGGATATTTTCGCTTTTCATTAGTCTCCGCCGGCTGAAGATGCACCTAAGGATTGCGGTCTGCTCGAGCGAATTGAAGCGGATAGCATCGCAATAACGGTTCTGGATAATTTCCGTAGTGCGGCGTACAACCCGGTCAATATAGCTTGTGGCCAGTGAGAGTGGCAGGATGTCGTAATGCATCTGAGCGGAATTTTTGCCAGCTGCTTCCACAAGAACGGTATATAAGGTTTCGAGGGGCCTCCCATGTCCACCACAGTCGCTTACTAACAACTTGATAATCTCACTCTCTTCGTTGAAAACTGGGACTCGAGTCTCGTCTGTTTCCGTTCTTAACACGACGTAAGGAGAGTAAAGTTCCGAGACTGGTAATTTTGTAATAGCTATCCAGAGGGGAATAAACGGTTCATGTGACGCAAGCGATAATCAATGCCCCAGAGAGCGTCAAACGGCTCAACATCTTAAGGACTTCTATTAGAATAGACGAATTACCATCCCGATCGAGCAAGTGCTGAAGTCCGTCAACAAGGAGGATAGCGGCCCATTCCTCCTTAAAATCCTTTCCATCGCTTCTAGCAATAGCCTTGAGTATATCAATTGTTGGCGGTATTTCCTTTTTATAAACAGCTCTAAGACTGTCAAGTCCCTTGACCTGCAGCAAGATCCTGGCGCCAAGTATTTCATCAGGGTTTTGACCCTCCAGTTTGGTGTATGACGTTCCGTTCTCCAGTACGATATGAAACACCCTTGCCTCTTGTAGTCGTTTCTGGAATCCTGGGCATTCTGCAAATGGTGGTTCGTATGCCTTTAGAGCCTCAATGCAAGTGTTTTGGAACTCCTGTGCATTCCTCGACTTCCCTGTGCCGACTGCCGAGACAAAGCTGTACATAGGGACATCTGTCTTGTCTCTCGTTCTGTAGTGTCTAAGGTGCCCTACTAGCGGGGTTCCGAGTTTTTCGATCAATAGGGCGGATCTTTGGAAATCCCATATTGTCCCTGCAGTACCGAGCAGCGGTGCTGGTTTTTGATATTGCAAATCTGCTATGATCAGACAGTTGCAGAGGACTGTGAAACTTGCAGACTTACCTTCCAGGTCCCATGGTATCTTCACCGCTACTGATATGCTCAAGTGTTGCGGTATGGAAATTTAGGCTGTGGCTGCATCTTTGGCATTGTCCAGTTCGGGTTCATATCAAATGTTTCCCCGAGTGCGAACCCTGGACAGCTACAGCACTCGTTGCGTGCAGTAGATGCCGCCTGTTGAGAAGTGATGCAATACCGACCGACCCACTCTTTATGGTTTCGGCATTGCATCCTAGTCGGTTTTAAAGGAACAAAGTTCCTCAGTGACAACACTAGCGATGGTTAGCGGATGGTTAGTCATGAGAGAGGTATAGACGGAGGTTTGGGGATTTCGGGGTCTCTCCCTGTGACAGAGAACAAGGCAGACATACTTCTCTCATACCACATCACTGTGACTCCATCATCGTTTGGACCTTCTACATCACCGTGATCTCACTGCTCTGCATCATAGACCTTCTACTCCTACATCACTGTGATCATCACTGTGACTCCATCATCGTTTGGACCTTCTACATCACCGTGATCTCACTGCTCTGCATCGTTTGGACCTTCTACATCACCGTGATCTCACTGCTCTGCATCATAGACCTTCTACTCCTACATCACTGTGATCTCACTTAGTCTCGGCACCCGACCCTCGAGCTTCATAGACCTTCTAGGTTTAGTACGTATCACACGACTAACTTTCTTGTTATTTCGTCGCTTACAGTCTGTCGTAGACTATAGATATAAAACAGGCACAGTATTTATCACAGGTTACGAAAGGGCAGTGGCAACCTACATGACATCGTATGCGTCAAGGACAGCCGGTGCAGGTGCAGGTGCAGGTGCAGAGGTAGGCGATGGTGATGCCGGTCGAGAGGTATTTCGGGAGGCAGCACAAGAGATTGTATCCGAGAATCAGATACAATTTGTTACTCCGAACGATTTCCACAGAAGATTCCGCAAAATCCTGAAGGGTCGTGACAACGTTACAACTCGAATACTCGTCACTGGAGTCTCCGAAGGGGTGCTTGATAGCATCATCACCAACTCGAAATATCGTTCCTCCACCCGCCTATGTTATGAAAACGATTTATCCTCCGGGATTCTCAAACTCGCCCCCAGCCGCTACCATGAACTAACAAGCAGGAGGTTCTTCCTTGCAATTGTTATGAAGGTGCTTGCGATTCCTGGGCACAATGAGTATTCCATAGACGGGCTGGGAGCGACAAGATTCCAGGTTCCGGGTAGGCGATCTAAAGAAGGCGATGAATCCCTGAGGTGTCGAACGAGGGCAGGCGACGATTGGCCCAATGTTGTGATAGAAATAGGCGTTTCAGAGCGGATCATACAGCTACAGAGGGACGCTGGGTGGTGGCTGGAAAGTAGCGCTGGGCGCACTAGGCTTGTAATAATACTACACGTGACTCGGGATCCCCACAGCCTCCATATCGAAGCGTGGTGCCCGCAGCCTAACCCAAATCCGAGGGGGCGCAGACCCCGAGCCGAGATCCCTATGTGTATTAACACAATAGAGATTGATGCTGGGGGCACTGTTCAACCCCCCATGGCAAACTTAACTATCCCTTACAATTGCTTGTTCGATGAGCCCCACCCCAATGCCGTCGATATCGTATTCACGGCACCAGAGCTTTCGACGATTGCCCTCAATCTTTTCGGCGCATTCTGAGCCTGTCATTGTCAGGAGAGGAAGCATTATGGGCTATCAATTTTGGAGATTTAGTATGGGGAGTTGAATCCGCGTTGCTATACAAAATCCCGGTTACAACCAGCTATGCAGTTATTGTGCGTCACTTTTTTTTTTGTCACTACTGTACACCTGCATGGGCACCATATTAACCCAGCGGACGTTGACAATTTATTGTCGTCGCATACAACACCCGATAGCTCGAGCTCGAGCTCGGTAGCCATAGTCGCGAAAATCACTTATAACCCAGTTCCACCGGGACACTCGACATGGATTGGGGCAACCGCGACTGCCCGGCGAAGGGTTTCTTACGTTGATCCTACTTATAAAGTACTCAATGGAATTTGCAAATGTACACCTTGCAGGCTACTCGGACTCATGGCTAGCTATAGATAACTATATTTCGTTATCTCGAATTCAAAGGGATAGGTAGTCAATTCAGGCCTATATGTACAGTACAATATAATGTATATCGCTACCGGTTGTTCAACTTGGGAATCGAGTATCACATTGATTCATATACATACACGCCCATTTCTAGTACTCTACACAATGTTACTTATAGCCGAACGAAAAGCATCGGCTAAGTAAGTAAGTAAGTAAGTATCAGCCCTGAGGTCTCCCGTAAGGATCATGGAAGTGATTAGCTTACGTATATGGCCTATTGGAGGACAGAGCTTTGGACCAGGTCCAACTCTATGTGCTCGATGACCGCTTTAACCTCCCTGACGTCGCCGCTTTGCTCACAATCCTCGACCGCGCTTTTGGAGACCCAGATCCCGTGGGTACGGCAACCCGTGCTCTCCGAGCACTAAAACAGAAGGGCCATGACCTCTCAACGTACGTGGCAGAATTCTCAAGGTTGGCGGCAGAGGTGGAGTGGAATGATCGGGTGAAGCTGGAGCAATTCGAGGAAGGCCTCAATATTGAGCTCAAACAGGCCCTCCTCCAATCTCCAGATGTTAAGACTCTCGACAAATTCATTGATCAGGCATCCAAGATGGAGCAAAAGATGGCTAGGTTGAGAGCCCAGACCAGCGCCCCCAGTACCTATCGACCCGTTAGAGTCCAGCATCCCTAGAGCCAAACACAGCAACCTCGACCCCAGAACCCGAGCCTCCAGACCCAAACTACGGCCAAAAAGCCAGCACACCCGTCTCTGGTGGCTGGTGGCACCACCCCCATGGACTTATCGGCTGGAAGGCTCCGCTTGACGCAAGAAGAATGGGAGCGGTGTAGGAATAACGGGTTGTGCATTGCCTGCGGAAAAGGAGACCACTTTATAGCGGCATGCCCGATACGTAAGAACCGCTCGCTAGCCGTCCACGCTATAGGTGAAGCCAAGGTTGAGGAAGTCGAAGAGTCGGGAAAAGCAATTGTCCCTTGTTTAGTTGCTGACACTAACAAGGGACCTGCATCGGGTCATTTATCATTATCTGCATTTTCTGTTCCTTCTATGTCTATGTCTATTGACGAGTCTCACCTGTTTGGTGAGCACTTTGTTGTACCTATCACGATATCTTTCAATGGTAAAACACTCGTCACAACTTAGTTTCTCGCACATATATATAAGCCCGCGAATGCATGGATTTCTCGCATATATATATAAGCCCGCGAATGCATGGATTTCTAGCATATATATATATATATATAAGTCTCCAAAAGCACGAGTTTCTCGCATATATATATGTTCTGGGCCGCTCGCGGGCGGCATACCCACTGTGCCGGCCGCGGGCAATTTAAATAATTACTCAATTTGGTGTATTGATAAAGTACTGATTTACTAGAAAAAAAAAGAATTGATAATTTCCCAGCGACTGCAAAAGATTCATTGATTTCCCAGTCGATTAGACCCCCCTCTAATATTCCAATTTGGTTCAGCTAGAGCAATATAGTCATGATCTGTTGATACTTTCGTATGTTAATAGATTAAGCATTTCAGATTATTCTTAATATCGGCGACAACAATTAGAGTAGAAGTTTTCGCAACACCGGTAGTTATAGATGCCTGAACTGTGGTTTACCGAGCAGTTAGAGTATCTAAAATATCAAACTCTAAGCCTGTAAGGTCAGTAGTTGGGTAAAGGTTATCGGGTTTAGCAATATTAAACTGCAAAAGTAAGAGGTTTGTTGTAGCATTGTGCCATTTGATCTCCCACAACGCTGTAAAATACCCTGAAATTTTGTCTGCAGCACTGCATGTCAAGGGCTTGGTGAAGTCTCAATCTAAAAGACTAAAAATGCTGTGGTTGGGAGACTACCAAGATAGGACTAGCTTAATGACAAAAAGGGTATGACTGGGAGATACTGGAAAAGGTATAGGCCAAAAAAGGACTACCTGAGTGATTTCTCAAAAAGGCAACCCTCTAATGATACCGAAAGAAGAAGCCAAAAATTCCAGTAGTGCTAGTATAGGAAATACAAATCTGAATACATGACTGTTAACGACTTTCCGTTACATTTCCCCATCCAACGACTTGTATCTACAATACAGTTCTTGCTTCCTCACATCTACATTCAGGCCAACTGGCCGAGCCTCTTCGTTCGTACCTCCTCCTTCTGGTCTCCGTTTGCCCCTCTCACTATCGAGCCACACATACACCTAGCCCCCCTACCACCAGCCCCTCATGACTTCCCCCTCCCCCAAAAAGCCCTCTCGCCACCAGCCCCTCATAACTTCCCAAGCACCGGATTCTGAGGATTCCTGGCTCCCAAAAAATGCAACAACAAAGCCAAAGTGGGCAAAAAATCATCGAGAATCGATCCAGCGCTGGTACAATCGGTGCATGACTTCACAAGCCAGAATGGCGAAAACTGCCTGGGGGAGTACAGAATACTGGCTGGCAAAGTATGACCTCTTCTGTATATTCCTACTTATCCTCTATGGTCTTTGGCATATGATCTAGGGAGCTGACGTATTCCGTGAGTAATAATAGAAATGAGTTGGACATGAATATCAAAGAATACTTTGACAACACGGCTCATGCAAAGAGAATTAGGCTGCAGGCCCCTGTGCACGGATTCGGGTTGCGACACTTTTGTTCCTTGCATCAGGCAGGGCTTTTGTATATCATATCAAGCCTCTTCCTAGCCTTTTCTATTGCCTTGGAATGGACAGAACAGTATCCAGGCTCTATTTAAAAAACCAGTACAAGTACGATGGGCTGGAATAGCTTGCAAGTTCGTAGAATTGCTGCTGGGAGCGGCAAATTGGGTTGCCTCTGACCAGCCTGGATACAACTGGAAACTCTTTTGCGCCAAAGGGGTCATCACGGCACTAGAGATCCCTGTCAAAGGGTCTCTAATTGCAAAGTACGTCCCTAGAACCACGTTATCAACGCCAATCGACTTGTTCAATCTCGCAGGTCCGTCAACCCTAGCCCTGTTCATTACCGTAATGGACATGGTGAAACTATGGCTATCAATTGCCAGAGGGGATGACGGTGGAAAGAACAATGCGTTCCTGCCTTTCACGAAGGAACATGATAAGTACGAGCGGTTGGCGTTGGAACCATATCCAGGAAGAGGGTTGACGCGGGAGGAAAAGGTTGTATTGATTGAGGCGCTCCTTTGTTGTACATGAATATTGCTGCGTCCGTTGTTACCTGCTGTTTTTCTGTTTCTCGTGTTCTTTTGTTGTTGCATATACACATATAGAAGGATGAGATGTTGTCACTCACTACGCTCGCGTAAGCACTAGGGATAGGGTGAATATAGTCACGGGCCCGTAACAGAATTACCTAGGTAGGGCGCAACCCTAAACAAACCCCGAGATGAAGGATTTAGAACAATTGCTAGGTTGTAGTCTGGTTGGTACGACCCCTCTAGCTATGTTGCTATGCACTGTCTCATGTAGAACAACTTTCCATGAGGCACAGTCGCCGTTGACTCCTTGTCACATGACTTTAAACAGGTCATCATGAACTCAAGCGCTAAGAAATTGGCACTAGATCAGGACAGCATTGGTGATCTGCTTCTCATCTTTTCCTATCCATCAGATGAAAATGATGACTTCTCACCCAAC
Organism: Terfezia claveryi; assembly: GCA_015179025.1. Lineage (NCBI taxonomy): Eukaryota > Fungi > Ascomycota > Pezizomycetes > Pezizales > Pezizaceae > Terfezia > Terfezia claveryi. The sequence continues at coordinate 504,286 of WHUX01000017.1, read as the reverse complement.
CATGAGATATCAGGTGTTTGTTTATCCGCCTAACCCCTCCGTACCCTTGAAGAACCACATGCTGACACGCATCTACCGTGGGCCCCAGACACAGCTTGACACCGCAAGATGCAGAACGGGCAGCCAGGAACCATCGATGTGCCTCCTATCAGCTGGGTTCTCTATGCGTACATGGTATTAGGAGTAGAGCGGTTGCCTTGTTCAGGCTTGCTGTATTGGGCTGGGAGTATCTTGACAAGCAACATGAACTGGCCAAGCGGGTTTATGGCTACCCCGATTCGATATCTTACAGTTACCTCACTGTCAATCGGGCCTTGCTCAGAGAGTACAGGTTCGCCGTCGAGGACGCATATGGGAGAGCTTTGCCAGTCTCTTCAGATCTACGACATCCTAGCAATCTGCCAATATATCGCTGGTTCGATAGCGAGCTCACAAGTGAACCTCAGAGACCTGAATTCGTAGCTGATTATACTGCAGCACTCGACAAGCTGTTCTTAGTGACATGGGCACTAGCAAAGCTGAAAACGGAACTTGATGAGGAATATCGGTTGATTGTAGAGTGCTTGGAACCTCCGCAACGGCCGTCATATGTTTCTTCCATTTGGGATTGGCGCAGCAACTCCTCGCGAATGAGGGTCGAGGACGCTGTGAAATTGTGGTTGGCAGGTAGTGAGTGGGATACGCAAGGCGAGGGGAGGGCAAAGTTACTCAGGGAGGGGTGGGACGCTTTGAGAACCGCTGAGAAATTGGTCAAGGATGCCAGGGCACGGGGAGACCTACAGATGGCAGAATGGGCTTTGCCAGAGGGGGATGAATGGTGGCGTGCTGGGTTGGATTGTTGACAGATCTCATCTGTAGCACCTGTCTGGGTATCTATGGGTACTTAATTTTCTCGGCGCGATCGAGATTTTGGTGATTAACTCACAGTGTTGAGATTTTCAAGATGCAGTTCGGAAAAACTAAGCAAATTAGAATTCCGGAATCTTTGGAAGGTTTCTTCAACGAGAAGTACGCAGTTCTTCGCCATGCCCGCAGACGCAGACCCCTCGAATGCCTGTTCCATTTGGCTTCCGTAGATAAGATCGAAGACAATTGAGGGTTTAAAAACTGGAATTCATTAGTTCTCGTGCTAATAATTGGTTTGGGGTCTCCTACTATGCATTCCTGGTGGTGTACATCGGAAAGCAATGGCCGAAGCAATCAAAGGAATCCCGTAATTCAATATATCAAGCCTGTTTCTCATACTGCCTAAAAAATCCTTCACACAGGTACCAAATGAGGGGGGTATCGGATTTTTTTCATGGGATGTCTCGACAAAATTTAAAACCTGGTAGGACGTCGCAAATCTCTCGCAGGCCAACTTGAAAAGGGCTTGGAAGTGGTGGGTACGGAAAAGCAGCGAATTTTCCTGCCGTTGCTTTTGTAACGCTTCAGCTTCTGCCAATATAGCCTCCTTCAAGGTTTTATAATTGAGAGGGAAGCGGAGAACTAGAACCCGAATGCCAGAAAAAGTTGCGGTAATTGTCCCTGCGGTTGATGTAATCATCTCAAGAAATAAGTGAGAGATAATTGCTTCATCGTAGATTCCAGATAGAACAAGAGTTTCCATGGCTGCAACCACAAGTAATCTTGGTTTAGGCGTTGCCTCGTTAGCTGGGTAACTACCATTTTTCGCTAATATTTGTATTCAGTCTCTGATGTAAGCTGCTGTTTCCGAGAGTCCACCCAGATCGGCTGCGAAACTACAGACTACATCAACAAACGGTGATAGTAAAAGAACAAGCACATCCTTGATATCTTCCTTCATCAGCGATCCGGAGTCTTCAGAGAGTTCATAAATGCTAGCGTTTTCGTGACACTGAAGGGAGCACTCAAAGCTGTTTTGAGGGGTTGTTACTGCTTCCAGCAGGAGAAGATGTGGCTCTAGTAGAAGGAATTGGTAGACTGCAGGTCCGTGTGTAGCTTTATATGTCCTGCCAATCAATCTCCTTGTCACCCTGGTTTTCACCTCTGTGCCAAGTAAAAGCACAGCTGGAGGTCCTATCTCAGAGCGCTGCAGAAGATAAAATCATCAACCAAAAGTCGTCGGTGAACTCCTTCAGCAAGTTGTAGCCACAGTTTGGACATTTTGGGTAGATTGATTATAATAAAACCATGATACTTTTTCATCAATTTAAGTCAACTCTTGAGGGTCCAATTTTGGATTAGTTCCCAATCAAGCACGGGTGTGTAATTCTGGGTAAATAGTCCAAATTCAGTACGCCGCCGTTAATTCAAGAAGCTTACAATCTCCCCTACTCCAGTGGCCCTACTAGTTGACAAAATGGACTCTTCATACAAAAAGTGGCTCTTTAGTCAATTCGGCAGTACTATCGAGGATCAGCCCGTGTTCCTCTTGCAGCAATTAGGCCGCAGAGGAACGTGGAAAGGTTGGCGACGATCTTCAAGAGAGAAGGATGCTTTCGTGGTGCCAAGGAAAATTTCGGACAAGTCATCGTCAAGCCACATCAGCTGGAAATAATTCAACTGATGGAAATGACTTACGATTATCAAACCACAGTTATGTTCCCTCCTAAATCATTGGAGTGTATACATAGTTAGCATTGACTACTTGCTACTCAACAATTACCTTTTGATAAACATTAGTGGCCTGTCGATATTTACATCCCTTTACCAGATACGTTTTGTCACCAAGTTTATTCTCAAATCCGGCTAATTCAAGTTAAGATTTTCCACGCGATTTCCATCGCCACCTTAGCAAAATTTACCCCAACTCACAAAAGCCCTTGAATGGCAATATATTCTACAAGATTAGGAAGTATAACCGAGCTGAGGACAAGCACGCTGAGGATCATTGTTGGTGCATGCTCTTGAAGTCAAAAGCGAGAGATCTGAAACAGCTATTGAAACATCTAGGATACACAGCCGCTTTTGATAGGCTTCTGGTTATTCCTGCCCTTTGGACTGACATTCAGCTTGGAATCTTACATCAATTTTTAATGCTGCACTGTAACCAAGAGCTCCTGTCATATTTGCAAATCATATACAACTACTGGTTTAGGCTGCTGGATAGAAATAATTACCTCTTGGGATTGGTAGATTGTAACACATGTTGCTTATTACATTGCAAAGCACCAATCATTTTGCAAGAGACCGAGCGTTTATTGAATTGCAGATGGAAGACAAATCATTATTCACACTTATTCTAGAAAGAAAAGAGAGAGACATTATTCTGCAGAGGATATTGACCAGCACAACACCTTTACAACTTCTAATCCCCACCCTCTATACTTTGTTTGAAAATCTTAAATTCCTAGAGGTGCCGGCTACTATTTTCCAATCGCTCCTAAATCAAAAACCACACGCAAAGAAACTTCCCATATCACTATGCAAATCCTTTGAGAATATACATAAGGAGAAACAAGTTATGGCAAAGAGTTACCACTCACTCAAAAAAAGTCTCAATACCATTAGAAAGCTGAATAGTCTAATTTCAATACCCATTGTTCCACTTTCTCTGTAATCCAACGAGGAATCCTCTGGTGCTTCTGTCCTGCTGAATTGAGATAACTTTGTGGGTTGACAAATCGTGGATATACGTCTGCTGGAACAACAAAGTAGAAGCGAACTTTCCCCATTAACTTTCCTGAAAGGTTCTCTAATCCGTTCACCTTGATGCTATGCTGTCTGCCAACAGTGATCTGGAAAAGTGAATCATGTTCTGCTACCCCATAAATGCACAGGGAGTCGATCGTCTCGAATGTTCGGCTGCGTGGGCGGAAATAAAACCCAGGCTTGATCTCGTCCACACTATAAAAGCTTTGTTGTACAAGCTTCGGAAGCACTATAGTTTCCTCAGTTAGATCTCCAAGGCGTCGAACCTGGAACTTTCCTCCCCTTGTCAGTATCCGATGTGCAATTGCCTCATAGATATATCCCCTTGTAGATGCATATACACTATCTTCTTCGGTATCCAAGATGTATTTGGTAATCATTTTTGGCATATTACGCTCGTAGTATGAGACGACGATATTTTCGATGTAGAGGGAGGCGAATTTAACTCGGAAGTCCTCGTATTTCCCTTCGGGTGTTACAGTCATGTGCAACACTGTCCCGCTGATACTAGTAGAATTATAACGGTTGGTGCCGATCCACTTCATGCATGCATCGATGTCCACAGCCTGGCAGTTATTGTATAAGTCTTCCTGATAAAAGCTGTTTGTCTTCTCCAGGGTTGATCGCGGAACCCCACCCCATTTGCTAAAATATCCCCTCCAGTCTGATTCGGTTATAGACGGGAAGCGCAACTTCCATAACCGCTCCAACTCCAGCTCATCCCAAATAGGCATGCCCAACTTATAGACATTTGGTGCCTTTGCTAGTTCTTTGTAGCGGTCTCGTTTTGGAGAAGTCACCAGGACAAATCGCCTAGCCCTGCCCGCTATGGGCTCTATAGCATCAGCAATATAAAACGTGTTACAGTGCGTGAAGTTGGTGATAAATGCTCCCTCGCCATGCGAATTTACGGAAATGATGCTGTGACCAGATTGCTGATAATTGATGCCACCGTCTGCAAACAAAATCACTCGCACAGCGTTGTCTTGCCATTCGATGTTATAGTCTGGGAATTCGCGTGCTAAGCGATATATCAGATAAAAGCCGAAGAATGATTTTCCGATACCTAACAAGTTTTAGTGAACATGTTTTAGTAGCTGAACAAAGGGCCACTACCTGGTGTACCAGTTATTATGTAAGACCTTTTGTTTGGCGTGCCCGTGGAAATGGCAGTATCATTCCAGGCAATAATATTAAATAGATGCGTGTACGCATCCCTCACAAATATCGTCGACCCAAACACTTCGGAGCCCAGGATGTCCACCGGGAATTCAAGTGTCTCTAGACCCCCAACCTCCATTTCCCGCAAAGATTTCCACCAGCTCCAGCAACGGAAGGAATTGTCATCCTCGGGAGGTCGCTGGCGGGGGGGCCTAGGGTTGAAACTAGGATTCGTTAGTTTGGAGGTATCGTAGAGGGAGGGAAACCTGCTTACCAGGAACCTTGATGAGTTGCTGGTGTGGGTGGGGTACTGTGAGAGTATCCGATAGTTCAAAGCCCCGGCGATGTGATGGACGATCTTCCCCTTGAGAAAAACTTTTTAGCATGCGACATTCAAATATGAAACCGAGACTGTAGCGAAACAGAAAAACACGTACACTTCTGCGGTTGTTTAAGCAAGTTAATGAGTATTATTATTCTCCTGGCTGAACCAAAGGTAAGGTTAAAAGGAACCGCCTGTAAGTCATGTTGGGTCAGGGAGAGAAAGTCAATTCCAGCAACGTTAGTTTTCCGAAAAAGATCGATCTCATCGTCGTTAAGATAAAGCTCCTTCTGCTTGGCTTTGAGACAGGCCAGTAGAGCCTCTTGATTCCACTCTTCAGGATTCTCGGGCACGTCCATCACTGAAGGGGTATTGGTACTGGGCGTCGGGGTGGACATTGCAAGCTGATGGAAGTGGCGAAAGTTTGGTGGAAGGCGTGCAGTTCTCGATCCAAAGGGTAACAAATGAGTAAGGAATGTGCGATATACATCAATGCCATGAGCGTGATCTACATATGTACAAACCTAGGCTCGTCACCCAGCCCCACTGGTTTGTGCTTACTAAGGCGCTAGGAACTAAGCTTGAACTAAAACGTTCTGTCACGAGACCTCAACGAATGGAAAGCGAGCGCACATGCCAAGCGGTCAACTGCGTAGGTGACTCGTTTTCCACACAAAATGCGTAGAAAGTGGAATGCGCCGCTAAGAATAATGGTTCATCCAGCAAGCTATAGAAGGTAGGAATCTCATTATCCAATCACATCAGAAGTTTTTAATGTTGATATACAATCAAGAAGTTTGCCTATGTTGTCTAATACGGAAGCCTGAACATTCTTTGAAATGCACTCACCGCCTTTGTGAGTTGTGTATACACACTTTTGGAGAACTACTACCAAAAGAGCCATATTTCTATGGCTTGAAGAACTACATACTATGTGGTAGTTACGTTGATTTTAGAATCAGTTTCAAACCTCCAACTGCTGGTGTACAAGTCTTATGTATAGATGGAGGGGGAATCAGAGGTATTGTCCCTTTACAAACCCTATGAGAGTTGGAACAGTGCATTTCTTTGCCATGTCTAATTCAGGAACACTTTGATTTAGTAGTTGGAACTAGTTCTGGTATGAAACGTCCCCGTTGTATAGAGCTTCATACTAACCTTTTTCAGGAGGACTTATTATTCTCGGACTGTATCTTAACGGATGGTCTGTTAAGCAAGCCTTGGATATCTTTCTTGCAACGGCAACTGAGTCGTTCAAGCCACGAAGACATGTTTTCGCTGGGAGAGTCGGCCGCTACGTAGGGCTCATTGTCTCCATGTTCGCTGACAGTCTTTACAGCTCCCATAGACTTGAAAATGCATTGAGGGAAGCATTTGGGAGGGATAGGACCTTGCCCTAATGGTACGATAAGGCAATAATAGGAAAAAATGTCGCAGTTACAGCTTGCAGAGTAGCAGATTTGTCACCATATATTTTTACAAACTATAAGGTTATAGAGAAAAAGGTAAAAGTCTGGAAAGTTAGGGCACCAAGCGAGCATATATTACCCGGGCAGGCCAATAAGGCACCGAGCTAGCATATATTGTCCGGAGCAGGCCTATAGGGCACTGAGCGAGCATATATTGCCCGGAGCAGGCCAATAAGGTACCGAGCTAGCATATATTGTCCGGAGCAGGCCTATAGGGCACCAAGCAAGCATATATTGCCCGGAGCAGGCCAATAAGGTACCAAGCGAGCATATATTGCCCGGAGCAGGCCTATAGGGCACCAAGCAAGCATATATTGCCCGGAGCAGACCTTTCAGAGCTTGAAATCTTTTCTCAATATCCTCTCTTGTGATATCTCTGCGCCGGTGGCCTTAAGCACAGACCTAATTGAACTAGAGCAAGTATAAGGATACTAAGTAAGCCGAAGCGCCATGCGAGAGGCCCTTGAGGAAGAGTTCCCAGCTCCACAATGCCCGGAGCAGACCTTTCAGAGCTTGAAATCTTTTCTCAATATCCTCTCTTGTGATATCTCTGCGCCGGTGGACTGAAGTACAGACCTAGTTGAACTAGAGCAAGTATACTCCTAATATAAGCGGGCTGATTCTCCATCCGATCACGTGAGTATTCTGCGCCGGTCATGTGTATTTCTGCTCCGATCATGTGAGTATTCTCGCGCCGGTCACGTGTATCTCTGCTCCGGTTTTATCTAAATGACGCTAACAGCTCCGGAAATGACGCTAACAGCTCCGGGAATCTTGGCACCGGAGCAGATTTCGGTGCAGATTTCGGTGCAGTTTAGTACCAGACTCTCGCTCAGGCGCAGCCAAGATAAAGAGAGGTTGGGACCGAGAACACCAGAAGTGGTAATTTTAGTCTCAAAGAAGGGGAGGCGCTTTGATAACAAAATTCCACTGCATGTGGAAGTTATTGCTTATTGAAAATGGAGTTGTAACCAAATTTAGTATAGTTCAATGGAGAATTAGACTAGTATGGAATAGGAAGTGACTACGCTAGTTGATTTAGTGTAAAAAAACTGCGGAGTGTAATCTCGCGGGAATCCCTAGTGTTGTAGATTTTTTTTTTTGTGTGGTGGTCAATTCTTAAACTGGGTAATGTAACCCAGGTTATGCGATGCCAAGGCATGACAAAACTAGCCCCAATAGAGCACAATATTGACCTAGTCTGGTTAATTGACCCTCCAAAATAAAGTTGTGGTAGAATTCTCGGTAACGTATCTTTAGTCAGCTTTATATCACAACTACATACCACCCATAAGATGCCTCGATCTACTCAATGGAGTCTATTACTAGCCAATATTCTTAAGATGATGGAACAGCTTATACGATTGATTAAGCACGATAGCGGAAAGGATCTTATTGAGCTACTTGAGGAGCTGTGGAGGGCATATCAGCACGTCGCTATATAAGGAGAGGCACATACATCATGGAATTGGTGGAATATCAATTTTAGAGAACTTGGTTAAGAGTTATCCAGAAGCAGCATTCTTAAATCTATTTATAATGCATCGAACTTCCTTTTGGAATCTTGTTGGCTGGCGATGGTTGTTGTATTACACAACTTTAGCATAACCCAGAACTCGTTACCACACTCGAGTGCAGTGATGGGTTCTTAAAGTTGGGTGATGACACTGGCCAATCAGCGTGAAGGCCAAGGTGCCAAGGCAGTGCCAAGAGGTTGCATAACCTGGGTTACCATCCACTTAGTTGCGTAGAAGTAGTCTGGTTGGCACAACATCCTCCACAGGCGGAGAAAGTGCCAACCAGACTAGGCGTAGAAGTCTCATACGCAGTACAAACAGGTACCGGTAACCTGCAATCTAGGCGTTCAATGCCCATAGATTCTGAATCCAATGACTCTGGATATGCCAGCCGAAAATTATGTGAGCGTCGAGACCAACCCAAGAATCTCGAGCGTTCTCCGCAGACTGCCCTGTAAGGACGCATTTTCAATCACGCTCAGGAACAGCATCTCGAAACGGTCCCATTACCGTACCCTGGCCACAAAAAGCGTCCGGATTATCCAAGGAAATACCTACCATTCGTAAGAATGAAATAACCCCCTCTACGAACGTACTGATCGTAAGGATAAAACCTCATTAGGATCGTTTGACATCATAAATTATGGACATCCCTTCCTGCCGAGCGATTTGAGGTCATGACCAAGTTGTACTCGAAACCGATTATCTTGCTGAGTCATACCAAAATAGCTATGTCGAATGAAGTGAAGAACCATATGCAATGGTGTAAGATTCCAATCCATGGATGCTTAGAGTGACGCGGCCCGGGAAATCCGGGCTTATAATTACTGTACAGGCATCTACCTAATCGTGCGAGCGCTGGGGGGTATAGGAGCCAGTTTTCCTGTCCTTATAGCCCCACGACCTAAGTTTTCCTACTGTCTACTCATACCCTTTCCTCCCGTAGGAAGCAGCAGGCATGAAAAAAATCTCTTCTACTTTATTCTACAGTAGTCTGGTTGCCCTTAAGTATTAGGCATGACAAAAGGCCGGGAGTGTTATCACCGGGAACTCCGTAGCCTCTTTCCCAGATCGCTCGGAGATGCTTTTGTGACGAGATGGGCATGGACTACTTCCCTTTTTGGCAGAGAGTAGCAAGTGGCTTTTACAATTGCCAACTCCCTATTTATGCAGAACAACACTAACAGTTGCTTGAATGGGATATGTGACGAGATGAGTTTCCCTTTCCACTCCTGATTCTCCGCCTAGAACAAAAATCCTCACTCAATCAATCAACGGTCATTTCTCACCAAATTGCCACCTGGGCTTTGGATTGACAGAAATAGTCAAGTTTCGTTTAATCCCATCTTTGTATATCTAGTGGCAAGACTTGGATGGATTTATGCTTGATTGGCTTACTCTCTGCATCTGCCTTTTCATCTGTGTCGGCCAAGACTTACCTTTCACTTGCTACTCAAACAACGTAATGTCTTGCTTCAATGCGTAGCAGTGTTCCCGAGAGGGAGGATAATCCCTAAAGCATGAATGCAAGATTCCTAGAGGACATGCGGGAAAAAAAATAGGAAACAAAATGAAGAATAGTGTACATAAAACTGTACAACATGATGCATATGTGTATGATATGTGACAATCCGTAACTGTTCACCCTGAATTGCACGATATGATTGGAAGACTGAAGATCTAACGGACAGCATATTAGCACGCACATATCCCATATTCGAAAACCCTCTCAAACACTCGGAGACCCCTCGATGCCCCTTCTGGTCAACCTCCCTCTCTTGGCTCAATGCGTTGGCAGTTAGTTTCTCAAGCTTCGTTGTCAGTGGGTGATGCTAGATCATGAACATTGGAGGAGTACGTTTTGTTTTTTTAAAGCTTATGAGGAGATGAGTTGTGGTATATTGAACGTTTCAATCCTCAATTGCAGGAACTGTTCTTCTAGCCGATTCAGTCACTCACCTATTCTTGGTGTGAACAACCACGCCACATATACCGTAACACATACATTTGTAGGGCCATTTCTGAGTGTCCTGAACCAATATATCTCAATTCGCTGCTTCATTAGGTCTTTTTAAGGCAACCAATGGTATCTGCCAATATCTCTACTCTTCCAATTACTTCTTACCACCAGTCAACCCTGTGCCCCTGAATTGAATGCATATCTCAACATTTGCGCAGCATATCGATATGGGATTGCTGGTTGCACTCGCTGGGTTATTCAGCAGCAATATAAGATTGATATCCATGGGAAGATATATCAGCTCCATACTTCTGGAGATTGATCGCGAGTTACTTCACCAATTTATTTTGTGCAATGGCAAGGCTTCTCCTGCCACCTTCAATGACCGATGGATACTTACCTGTTACATGTGGTTGTGGGGGGTGAGAGCATGAACCTAATGCACTCAGCTCATTGGCATCAGCACTAGAATATATTTATGAATGTTAAAGAGCTGACACTGCCACATGCTGCTATCATAGTCCTTAACCTGCTGTATAGCTAATATAGTCTCCAAACACTAGGCTTGGAAATACATATCTATATCTATGAAATACTAATATACTTACGAATCTATATGGTGTCAAAGGAATGGGAAGGAAATAACTTCCAAAGATAGGGGTCAGTCAGAACACCTGTAGTGATAGCATTGTCACACGATATTAATATACAAAGTCAAGTAAGCGCACCCAACTTGGCTTTCTCACATTTTCTCCCTAAGCATATGTAATTATCACTTTAGTTATTGGACATTTGATATGTCACGCTAATAACCAGAGTTTAAAAACAACTTTATATATCTAATAATAATTCGGTATGCTATCTATCACGTATCAACCCTTATTTAGGAAACATTTTGCTTTAGTTATAGGTTTCCTCGCTCATATATGAACCTCCCAAACACATTCTCGGCTTTTTTTCTAACTCCGGATAAAAGATTGAACATTGCAAGTTCCATGTATAGTTGCAATCAGTAGGTAAAGCATACTTACTGTTCCAAAAAAAAAAAAAAAAAAAACTGAGAGAAAGCTGTGGGCTCTACTATGCCACAAGACACATGGAATGTTTGAGGTTATTCAAGCCCCTCCTCTCTTTTCAAATGTTATTTTTGAGGTTGGTGGAGGCTTGGTAGGGTAAATCAACCAATACCGTCACGTCCGAGGGGAGGAGAATCGCTGATTGCTCCTCCAAACTCATAAAAATACAAACCATCAAATAAATCTTTCTTTTACTGCATCTTCGAGTATAAATTCATATGAGATCAGAACCTTCTAACCAGACGAAACTACCGGTATAGGTTACATGTAATTTCTAATCACCATATCTGTATGGGAAACCGGGAGAGTGGCTTATGTGACATATATCTTACAAAAATGTTTTTTTTTTATCTGATCCTTCGCGCCTCAAAGTTTGTTTCCATAATAAATCGTTATCTTAACTTTTCTTTGGCCCCCTAATCAACTATTATCATGTTATCGCAAAACTTCCAAATCTAAATCGAATCAAAGGAGTCAGATTCACATGCACGCAGGACTAGATATCTATCGAACCTTTTTCAATGGGAAAATAAAATTGGATTTCATTATGTGATTCTCTCATGCACATGCACTATATACCCCCGGGATTTCCAGCTGCAAGCCGAATTAAGCATTACATATCCGCTCAATAATAATTCGGTGGAGAGCTGGCGTTAATTTAGTATGGGTCCACACCAAATTGCGGCATGACTGTTTACCACCTCATTTAGGGGCACGAGATCATCCCCTTACTGCATTCCATACCAGGTATAGGCTCCTCCTTTTCCTGCAGCTGTGTATGGTCACTTGACATACCTTATCTTTCACCCAGTCCAGGGAGCTGTTACCCTGAACTTAGGACCACCCACACCCATTGGATTGATGACAATGATCCATATAACAGTCCCCGATCATCTGCATCTCCCTTTTTTTTTTTTTTTCCTTATCTGCACCTCACCACAAGTCAGTCGGAATATTCATTCGGCGGATAACACTCGCCGAATTGAATCCGAGCCCCGCATATAGTATCCCTTGTCAAGAGGATCTGTCCCGGCACCTTCAATATCGGCGTTAGCCTCGAACTGAATGACGCAGCTTTTTGAACCAAGTAGATAACAGCTTTTGCACTGAGGCAACTAGACTCGAATTGAAGGCCTTCTACTAAGGGGGGTGCTGTCGGTATTCCATACGATATCAACTACTGTTTTAATAACCACACATATTCTTCGGGGGATTTAGATGCACTGTAGTTTGATAAGCATGCACATTCCCCCGGGGTATTTAGGCAGCTCACTTGTCCATCGTTCTATGAATATATTAGAACACTTCATCATCATACACCTGCGCACATATCAGAGGCGAGGAGTCTCACATGCCGATATCTTGTGTTAAGGAGAAATTACTGCATATGGCCTGATCTCCTGTGGTCAGCAAGTGAAGATTGTGAAGTCAGATATTGTTCCAGTGCAGACAGGTTCTATACCTGCCAATCATCCAACCTGATTCGAGGGCCTAGATTAATGGCCATGAATTATTCATGGTGCAGGTGGTTACCGACATTGGAGCTAGTTTTATTCTTTTTGGCTTGCCCTGGAATTAATGAGGTCAAGCATACCAGAAGTATATTTAAGGTAACTCTAAGTACTTCAGAACCAAGCAAGAGCTCCTTAATTCCAAAAAAAAAAAGAGCTCAGGATTGGAGTTCCGGCACATGGGGAGGGAGGTATTCGAGTTTCAGAGGTTAATGGAGCTCGGCAAATGCCATAAATCGACTTTGGATGGGATGGTGAATCGTTCTCATGCTCCGCGGAATACTCGCCCGCCGCCCTGGAAATGCGGCGTACGCACTTCTGCATGCATCCTTCCTTCCGCATTACTTTTTTATGAGGGGGGAAGGATGGGGGGCGGGGCAAGTCGTTTGTATGTATTCCACTTCCACTACCTATCTGGCTTATACCTATTTTCCCCCATCCTTCATGAATCCTCCTATTGCAGCTGCGCCACGCATGCAGCTACCTACGCAAGCCATAGGATGCATGCATGCAACACTTCCATTTGTTTTGTTTTGCCCCTGGAACCAGAGGTTCGTCTCGCCGCCTGTGATGCTGGAACGGAAGCAGGGATGATTGAGACGGGATTCCCATACACACGTGGGCTGGTTTGAATTTCTATTTGCCGGTTTTCTGCGATACGTTGGTTGGTCCATGGAACGATTGGCGAGCTGAAGCGGGGGAAGAAGAGGACCAAATATTGGAAGGAAATTGTAATTATTTCCTTTTACCTTACAATGTACTAAGGCTGTGTTCTGCAATGACTTCCCAAAAACTCAAAGACAAGGCAAGGCAGGTCCGTACGGGTAACCAAAACCATGGCCATGCAAGTTTATAAAACAAGTGGGTGGGGTAGGGAGGTGGGGAATAGCGCGGTGATCCCGAGCCTCTGGGCTGGCTGACGAGCATTGGTTGGAGATTCCAAATGGTTAGCTCTGAGGGCGCCGCGAGGAAAGAAGCAATTATACACATATGAGAAGAAAGTCACCGAGGTTGCGGCATGGGTATGCAGGTTCGGACTGAGTGATTCCTGTGCTTATTTTTCAGATGGCGCAAGTATCAAGCAACATTTGTTTTTGTTTTTGTTTTTGTTTTTTTTTTCTGGTCGATCCGTGAATTTCAGGGTTTGATATTCGACTGAGTCTATAGATAGATGGATTCATATCTTGACTGGGCTTGTATGGGAACTGACTTACCTTACAGGAGGAATGGGCAACTATGATCGAGAGAGGTTCTTGTGTTTTTTTCAAGGCACAGCTTGAAATATTATTAATATACAGCCTATGACCTACAATCGATGATGGGCATACATATAATATAGATAATTACGTTCTATTCGGCCATAATGATTGCGCGTGGCACGGGTAGACTTCGTTTTCAAGCCTTGTTGAAATGCCCATTCATCGCCATCATTCCCGCTATTTCGGTTGCGGGGTATTCCCACTGCATCACAGTTCACAATCCCGCCTCGTATTGGATTGGTCGCCATCTCTCGGTTGAAATGTTCGGCTTGGCGCATGAACTTGAAATATATCAGTGCATAGGTACAGTATGTACCTTGCTATATGTAGGTCGATTGAGAATCATTCTGGAGCAGAAGTATTAATTGTGAACCCCTCACCCTATTCCACTCGATTCAATGCTCCCGCCCCCCTCTGCCCGGTTCGTATAACAGGCATGTGCACGAACGTCGGTCGTCCATCTGGGGCCGCGGTTCCGGCTGAACAGACAGCTAGGCTTTGCCCAATCGAGACATGTCATGTATTTGCGTACCGTTGTCCCGCCGACTGGCTTACCCATACAAGGCACGGGACTGACCCATACATACATACATGTGAATACATACATACACACATACATTCATACATAACATGTCTGTATGGGTAGCTTGAAGTGCATGTCTTAAGATGCACTTTGTAGGTAGTGTACCTATGTACAATCTTCATTAGCAACGTCGCCTGTTCCCCCCCGCTCCATGCACGTTTTGTCTTACTGTAGTGGGTTGTTTGGATGAACTACTGTACCGTAATTGCTTAGTAGCTGAGTATTCCACACTAACCAAACTCAGTAGATCAGCCCAGCACAACATCATCCCACAACAGACTAAGCTTCTTACCACATTGGCAGCAACCATATGGGCAGCATCTCGACCATTTTTGGATGTAGTCTGGCCCTGGAACGGCACACCATTAAGTAGATGTACATGTGTTACCAACTACCGAATACCGCAACTTGCCGTATCGATCGAGACCGCGGGATGTTGGGCCCTGACTCACTTCCTTGCCCCCGCCTCTCCCACTCCTTGACATCCTCAACTCGCGATCGTGAGCGGCAGCGGGTCAAGCGGGTCAAGCGGGTCAAGCAGGAAAGAAGCGTATGGAAGGGGGGAGGAGAGGGGAGGGGCAAGCAGTGGGTCGAGCAGAGGGTTGAGCAGAGGGAAGAGGTGGGAGCGGTGAGAAGTGGTAGTTAGGAAGAGGTAGGGGGGGGTTGGTGAGGAGCTTGGGTGGGGGCTGAAGTAGTAGCAGCTACCTACACAGCTGCAGAGACAAAACATTAGAAGGCAAAGACATTGGTTGGCATGGGTCTGAATATCAATCACACCATCTCTCTACCCGTACATTATTATAGGCCCTCCCAATGAATTACAACGCTTTGCATGCAACTCGTTTCTCCTTCCCACAACCGAGATTGGTTAGAGCCTCAATGGTTTATTCAGATTTGGCGATTTCGTCATGAGTTGGGTCGCGCTTCTGCTTTCACCATTTAGACAAGCACTTGATTAACTCAGGGTTAAGTTATTACCATGTGGGGCCGCCATATCGGTGACTCCCTAGAATATTTTCCGGTGATCTCGTGTACCCCGATTACACTAGTATTCATTTCATATAGTCGCTTTTTTTTCTTTTTCTTTTTGAGGTTGTGTCTATTGGATTATGTATGTATATGTGTGTATCTACAGTATGCACTTTGCGGAGTAACAAGGATTTACCTACCTACACTACATGTGGTGGATCACTGCGGGTTCCATCAATGAGAGCCGCGCAGACTTGGCAATGCGAGTACTAAAGGAGATTTCGTGATTCGCCAGTCCTCTTCAACGAGCACGAGGCTAGGACATCACTGCAGTGCAGTGCAGAAGCGACGCAAGGCGGTTCCTGAAGTGTACTTAGTATCCAGGAACAACAAAGTACCTGGACAATAACATGTAACCATTTGTTATATTCATCGAAATCGTACACCCTCCTAGGATACAGTCGAGTCCTCTCATTTCCAGCCGAAAACTGCCCCGTCCACCTCCATTCCTATTCTTTGCTTCCATCCCGAGTTCCGTCCCATACAGCCTGAAATTCTACATATCTACCTCAACGTCCTAAACTTCTATCTACCAGAAGATGTCGCACCGCAAGCCAACCCCACTGCGCCACGACTGTTCCGTTTCTTTTAATAACCCAACATCTCTCAAAACATAACCAAAGAAGCCAGCGCGCAAGTAAATAACATATAGGAATGGCAAAAAGAGGCCCCATGCCTCAATTGCATAACCCGGAATATAAAAGGTGATTCATATCAGGCCAACCAATAGCTGCAAAAAATAAGAAGGGTGCATAGGAAGGCCTAGTCAAACACATACGAAGTAAGCTGGAATGATATTCAACCAGAAACACAGCCCAACAATTTGAACCCATGAACAACGAAGTAAGATAGGAAAAGGAGGACGGTAAAGCATCAGACACGCGCATTATTTAAGACAAAAAGCAGATAACCAACCCAAGCCGTCGCCCACCTATGATATAAGGGAAAAAATATAACAATGTCGTCCGGCAGTAAAACAATGTCGAAGGTAATAATGTTGGAAGCTGGACGTAAAAGTAGGAAAAGTGCTGCAGTTTTTGGCCACAGCGCTTCTCTATATTTCCAATGCTTCCAGCTCTTTTCCCAATATGGAAAACCGTAGCTAGGAGTTTACCTCCTAAGTACTTTACCTCCGTTCATCGCCTTGGCTTTCCTCGCACCTTCAACCGCCAGCCTGTCAGCTTGGCTATTACCATCTTCCTCTCCACTGTGTCCTTTCACCCACTCAAAACCAGTCTTCGCGCCAATATCTTCTCTCTCCTGCATTTTTTCTAAAATCTCTTCGATTAGATCTTGGTTGTCAACCTTCTTTCCTAATGTCGTTAACCAGTTATTTCTACTCCAGTTGTGATGCCATAAGGTGACACAGTTGATAGCGTACTGCGAGTCGGAGAAAATCAACACTTCACGATGCCTAGGCGCTATCTCAAGAGCTCGTTTTATAGCGCTTAACTCGGCTCGTTGGTTCGTTTGACGAGTACCACTTAGTGGCTCTGAAATATTTCTGCTAAAAGTTAGTTAAAAGGTGGGGTGAGTTTGATACAGTCGTAAGAGAAGGTGATATGCGCGCGGAAACACAGTAAATTGAAGGCCAGCGTGTTGGAGGAAAGCCTACCTAACATCGTTGCTACCAAACCATACCCCAACCCCAGCAATTGCATCCTTTCTGCCATTCCCCATGGTACTTCCATCTGTGTATATCTTTAGTACCGTGGTTTTCCTGGGAACAGCTGGCTTTGAAGATTTGTGTTTCTTGGCCCGATGTCCGTCTGTCCCCTCATCAGCAGCATGCTCTTCCTCGAGTTGCCTCGCTGCTGGATCAATGCCGTTATATTCATCTTCCAGCATCCCATCGGACACCGTTTCCCCGCTTATACTCTCGGCATCTGCTACAGACTCATTGACTGTGCTTTTCCTCTTTCTTGATGCTGTGGTAGCTGTTGACACAACTGTATCCCTCCTCGTGGTTGTCATGTCTTTTGAAGCCCTGGTTTTTCTATCGTCCGGTAAGGGTGAGCTTGGTACGCCTGGCCCACTAGCAACGAACGCCTCTGCTTCTTCTCTTGTTGCAAACGCTTTCACCTTCGGTTTCTGAACCCCGACGACCTGCTCTTGGGCCGCTTTCCATGTCGAATAAACCCCAGGGCACTTTCCACTTCTAACTCCATACCACTTGGCAACGTAAACAGAGGAATCTGGATCTAATGTTGGGTCATTTCCCTCCATGAAGGATTTCGCATCGGCCTCCGATGCAAAAGACTTGACTATAATGTGAACTAGGTGTCAGCCTGGTCCTCCCATTTTTTCCGCAACATTAAAGTCAAGAGGCTATAGCACTTACAGGTGGCACCCTTGAAACCCGTAACTTGCCCCAAGCACTCCTTCCATGTGGTGTATATTCCTGGGTTGTAACCCTTACGCACAGCGTAGTACTTCATTTCTCCAGTGACCCTCTTTCTCTTGGGGACAGCCCCTGATGCTGGTGGGGATGGTGAAGCCACGGTGACTTTAAGGATGTGAATCTTCTTCTTTTTAAGGTGCTTTGACGTGGGTACCGCAGAGCGAGAAGGTAGAAGTTTTCGGAGATCTCGATAGGATACTAAATTCGGTCGGAGAGTAAATTTGAATGGAGCCGGGTGCCTCCTGAATACGCTCTGAGGAATCGATTTGGGGGTACTGCGGTGCGAAACTGTAGCTGGGCTTTGGGTGGTACCGGTCGAGAAAACGCGGCAGGCGAACGTGAGGCTCCTGGATGCTATACTCTTTACAAGGCGAAAATTGCCTGAGAGCATTTAGCGGATTCAACGCTTTAATTGATGCTTTTCCATCAATGGTCTACCCCAGGAAACAAGGTAACTTACAATGAACAGTCGATTGCGCAGAGGGGGTTTGGTTACGAAGTAGTGGGGGTTTCCCAAGCTGAGAAAACGTTTAGTAGGGCATTAACTTCTTCGAGCGGTAGTAAGCTGTGATGCAAGTCAGAGCCTGATTCTAAGTGCAGTACCCATGCATGAGCATGTACAGATAGAAACAGAGCAAATAGGAGTTGGTAGCAAGTGGTATTACCTCCAGAACAGCGACGCGATGTGGCGGGTGTTGTAAGAGGGATGGTAGGAGTGGAGTAGATTTAATGGGAGGAAGCAGAACTGTATCTCACGCTCTGTGCGTTAAAAATTGTGGGAGGTTATAACAGCCACCTCTTCGGTCGAAATATGGACCCTTCTTCCCTCTTCTCCTCTGCTTCCGTTACTTTTCCTACACTAGGCTAGAGATTCTGTTGGATGAACCCCCTAGGCCCTTCGGAAGTTCACTGTTTCTCGGGAGGGCGGTATTCCCTGGCTGGCTGGTGCGAATGGGTCGATGGAATGGATGTAGAACTCAAAGCAGGCAACTCGAGCAGGCAGAAGGGGCACAGAGCTGAGAGGGGGTGGGAGAATGACTTTCTATTTATTGACTAGCTATGTAACGCAGCCATGTCCGAACCGGCTCAGCAGGAGGGAGGAGGAGTGTGTGGGCAGTGTGGGTGAGGGTGGATCTGTAGGGGCGACTGTAGTAGTGGCCATCCAACAACCCAAGACAGATGGGCGTGCAAAAAACATCAGGACGGCGGGGGGGAGAGAGGGGGGGGGGGGGGGTGGTTGAATGCTTCTCTGCGACGGAGCGACGAAGGGGGATGGGGGATGGATGGATGTGATGGATGGACAGGCAGAAAGAAGAAAGTTAGCAACCGAGCTTTCCCGCAAAATACAAGGATGCAATAGGCAAGAACTCGCCTGGAGGAAGGGGGAGTATAGTAGGCAAGAGAACGCGCCTGTGAAGGAGGGGGATTGGATGGGTTAAGATCAGTTGGGATGCGTCCTGCCTGGGGTGAGAGGAAGGGAATTTGAAGGAGGGAATGGGGCGGACGAGGAGTGAGAGAGGGGGGAGGTGGATGGCATGTGGGTGAATGTCCAAACGCGTTAACGGTTCTCAGCACAGCGGCGATCCTTGAGGGGGGGGGTAAGTGGTGGTGTGGAGAGTGGCCTTAGGGTCATGCTAACTGCAATTGTGGTTTTATGAGTGGGGGAAAGGGCAACAACACAGGGGTGCTAGGAGAACCAGAGAGAATTTGGTGGAGGGATTGGGGGGGAGGCATCTGGGGGGGGTTTTCTCCGGAGGAGGGGTGGTTGAGAAAGTGGAGGGGAAGGGGGGGGTTGTTGGGGAGGAGATAGGTAAATGGTTGGTTGGTTTGTGGTGTGGGTGTGGAAGCAGCAGGGGGCTTGGAATCTCACGAAGAAAAAAGACAAAGCAAAGCACACTCACAGCGGACGCGGGACCAAGGAGCAACCTGCAAACCAAACCTAGGCCAGAGTATAGAGATTTGCGGGTGTCGAGTGGTCGCCAAAAAAAGGCATTATTATGTACATGTAGAGTACCTACCATGAGCCATGCGTGCAATGTGCACTGGAATTCGATGGCACCCGCATGTGGAGTTCTACCTACGCCTGCCTGTCGGCACAAGATCATTTACTGGGAGACACAGCCGTGCTCACCCCATTCTTTCCGTGCCATGCCAACCTGCCACACACCTTCCTCTACGCTATCTCCCCCTAGCACACAACTCAACCTCTAGGTACTCCCTCGTCAATACTTCCCCCCACAGCATTTCATCTAATGAGCTGATGGGGGTTATGCCGCGCGCCACCCCCCCCAATGCCAGAACCTACCTGGCAAAGCTTAATAATCAACATTCTTGACAGAACCTGGATCCAGTAACCAACAAGACAAGCCTATACAAAGTTAGCAATAGTGGATAAGCATGTACGCAAGTCCTACGCCCTCCCTTCGTATAGAGAGTACCAGCAATTAATTTATTTGGAGAATAGTTCCTACCTACATGGTCGATTCCATTTCACTAAACAAGATCTCTGGTATGGAGCACCAAACAGGGTATCAAAATTTAACAAGTCTCGAGAAACATGAAAGCCGAACGCGGGATCAGATCTTCTTGTTCTTGATTACCCTGGATTGTGAAAACTAGACGCGGGAAAGAGCTAGCTTTAAAGAGTCCCTCCAGCAAGCAATGCCACGGGCACCAGTCCATCCTGTGAGCCACGCCACAATGCCGCACTCACAACCAACCAATATCCAGCTAATATCGTGCCCGCGACTTCATCCTGGAATTACAAGCAAGCAGGTGCAAAGATCAGGGCTCCTGCCAAGAACTCCACCTTTCCCCTCCCGATACCCTGCTCAGGGAAAAGAAAGGAAGAAACCTGCACAACATCTGACGTTCGTTGTGGTCGGGACTTACTACCTATCTAACCTAGAATGGCACAGTTGCTGCGGACCTAACTATGTACATCAAGGATGTGGAAAACAGAACACGATTCTGCGGTACCTATTCTCCCCCCCGTGCTTCTCCCAAATAGTTCTGTTCACATTCAAACCCAATACCACTCCCGCGGTCGTGGTTACTGGCTTGGAACAGAGCCTGGCGATCGTCAACTGTGTACCAACCAGACTAGTCAATTGTCCAGACAAATTGTGGTCCGCAAGGCTATTTGAAAGTGGAAAGGTCAAAATCAACTTTTTCAGGCAACGATCTTCATAGCTGAATTATATAAATCTCAGTGAATTCATCCGGCATGAATGCGACTTTAGCTCAGTTGGGAGAGCGTCAGACTGAAGTTAAACTCAGTCAATAATCTGAAGGCCTTGTGTTCGATCCACAAAAGTCGCAATACTTTTTTGCATTTATTCGTTTGTGGTATACGGTATGTAGGCCGCAAGAGGAGACTACCAGCCTAACCCCAGTAATACCTCGGTCACATATAGCTTGTCTGGTTGGCACAACACAGACTATCGGTTAGTCTGGTTAATAATATCGGTCAATGCCAACCAGACTATATCGGTCGCACATTGTACGACTCAAGCACTTACCCGCAGCCCGCTACCACAAAGAAACTCCATTATTCCCGGGGTATGTCATGAAGCAACAATACCTTAGTCTGGTTGCACTACCCCTCTGCAGCCTACGTATGTGTTAGTCTGGCTTGCACTAGCCCCTCTACCTACCATATGTGTAAGGCTAGTATTTGGAGGGGTGATGTCGCTTGATAAGTCAGCAGCCAAGATATGTAGAAGCAGTACGCTGTCACGTGACTACTTTTTCACGGTAAGGTGTATCCCAATATGAGAGCACAGCTGGTATGGTAATAGTTCTTTTCAAGTGCGAATTGAGAATCAGAAGTGAGACAGGCGGGCTTCTAAGTTGGTACGTAGGCAGGGGTAGTTAATATTAGTTTTCGATTCCTCATTCCCGCTGTTATCAGTCTCACTAAGCCCGGTCGGGAGCGGCAAGTCCAGGAGGTGAAAGCGTTTTGTTATAAATACCACAATGCATACATGGGCGTTTTAAGGAGGGGCTAGTGCAAGCCAGACTACATGGGCGTAATATCCTATCTCATTATCTGTTCTGTCCTGAAGTATTGCCTTTCGCTTTTAGTGGGAGAAGGCGTCTCCAATAAGTTTTCGTATCTTCCATGTCAACGGTAACCTCTGCATGCCGCCAGAACTTTGCTGCTGCCTTTCTGAAATGGAGGAAACTTTCAAGACAACGATCTGCATCGTTCAGAGGTGAGGTTCGGAACTGGATCCTAAAAAGTGATTCACATGGGGTTGAAAGGGGAACGCGAATTTGAAAGAGATGTTTTCAATCCTAACTGGCCTCCAAGGTAAATCAACTAGCAGAGTTTGTGATACAAGAAATTATACTCCTATCGCCTATGGTTTCTTTAGGTATGATCCGCAACTTCCCATTATGGCAGACGGCTGAGGATCTGTATATGGCGAACTCCGTGATAAAACTGCGCGTAAGCAGGCTCCAGCAACAGATGCCTGCCAGTGTATCTGTCTATGCTGGGGATCACCTTCGGTAGCAGTATTCAAGGACAGTACTAGCCGCATGAACGAGTTCTATATGTAGTTCATGAAGCATCTAAGGTGCTGTCTTTCTTGTGCATCATCTAGGTATCGGCTATGTGAAGACCTAAGTAGCTGCATATTGCAGAAACTTCCCTATATCTCAGATTCAATGGGAATCCCCGTGAATCCCCTTCTCGTCTACTTTGTATTCCCTGCCTGTCGAAATAAGGGGGACTAGTTGTTAAAAGCTAGTTTCAGCGCGAGGCTAGAATGCAACCTATCACACTCTTTCACAACCATACAGGACTCTTCAAGACTTCTTGAATTTTGCATATTATAGCTATGTTTGTCCTTTTTTTCATTTCCACAATCGTTATCAGCTTCTCATTCTGCTGTAACTTGTTTTCAAAACAGGTGCACTCAGAAGACGACAAAGGAGGTCATGGACAGTCGCGGCGTTATCCGTCTTGAAAAAGTTGGCTCAAGTATAATTCTGGGACGTGCTTCATACATGTGAGGCAGTCGTAAATTTAGACCACCGCCACAAGAACCAGTAAATTTTTGCTAGATTGTCGTGTATCAAGAAATCCCGACAGGCATGGATGATTAAATATTGATTCAACTGACGGCAAAACCTTTGAGACGACCTTCGACGTCCGGGTGGTGATAATCTCCCTAATTGACTTGCTCACAAAAGGATGGATGGAACGGGCAGATGGATTGTAATGAGCGCTGAAGTGCCTGCGGAAGATACGCTGAGGCAGCTGGTAAGATATAAATGAATGCCACGTTTCATCCTGTCTATGACTACAGTAGAGGGTGGGCAATAAGCCTACTACATAAACCCCTTGTGGAGTACATGCCACGATAAATCCCCTCAGTGAGAGGCAACTCATCAGTCAAGTGTAGATCAATAGAGCGATGGGGGCACTCAACCATTTTGCCGTACCAGCCCCAGCAAAAGCTTTATAGCCTTCGAGTTCTGGAAACATGAGTTATCCTGCATTCCCTGCTGGTGGGTATTGCTCTTATGGTTATCAATGAGGTCGATTCCCATTCGCCCTCTGTAACCCTAACAAAGTTTTTTGAGGGTCCGCTAAGGATACGCTAAAGACCAGCGGGGTGTATACGCGGCTGTCATGTGGGGATAGCGGGGTTCCTAGCGACTTTCTGGGGCCAGGGGCAACCAGAGCACCTCTCTTCTGCTGTCACAGAGTTCTGGATGCATGTGGCTTGCCAGTGAAGTGCATAGAACATACATATGTAAGTACAGAACAACCACACTTATGTACGTTGCTGCTTTAGCTCAGTGGCGCATCCGTGCAGGCACCAGTAGCACCATTTGGAAGCTTGCAAGATTCATATCTGATAGTCTGGTTACATATCTGAGATCTTGCACGGCGCGAGACTAACCGCACTGCAAGAAACGTGATGCCTAATTCGTCAACACGTGGACCGACATTGACCACCACCACACCTCGAACCCCTGGCTCGCGCTTGTCCTCTTCTCTTCATAAACAAGCATTGCTATCTCACAATTCAGACCTGGCCGAGATATCATTTTTTTGCTGGGTCTGCTGCATTACAGCTGGTCGATCGTCATATCACAACCCGCACCTTCGAAGGTTCCTCTCTTCTTCTCATCACAAAAGATCCACCGTGATGCAAAACAGCAAATCTTATTTGGATAGCATGGAGGGCAAGGTTTATCCACTCCATACTTTTATGGAGCATAAGGCTGCCGTCGAGACAGGTATATTCCCTTCAAGACTACGACACTGAAGATTCCCTATCTGGCTCTCTTCTTAACACGGAGGTGCAGTGGAGGTATATACTGTACCTGTCCCGGCCAAAAAAGCAAATGCTATTCTCAAGTACGTACATAGTCAGCCACTCTTCCTTAGACCTCGTTCTCACCACTTCTTTTAATAGTGCTCTTCGAGAGGTCCTTCCAGCTCAAAACAAGACCGGGCTCGACCTCCAACACCTACGAAGGCTGGTCAGGGAGGAGTTTCTGTCCAAGTTAGTGTTGGCCAGGATGAAGGTAACGGCTGCTGAAAATGCCCTGGCCGTGAAACTAGATACAGAGTGTGCAATAGTGGATGCAGATGGCGATAATACACAGGACCTTTGTGTCATTCCTGGCCCGAAGTCTCGTACCTCATCAACCGGAAGCAATACCAGCACTATCAGTCAGCCTAGTGCACTGGTGCTAACAACTCGGAAGCCCCCCGATGCAAACGCAATTTTAGTTGAGTCCCCCGCAGAGGAAGCGCAGAAGGAGCCTGTCGCGAAGAAGAAACCGCGCAGGCGTTCTAGTGCTGAGAAGAGGGCTGCAAAAAGAGAGCGAGAAAAAGCTGCTCTGAAAAGGTTACAGGCCCTTGAAGCGGGTGAGGATGTTTTAGATCATGCGGTTCTAAGCCCTTCTAGCAGTCCTTCTAGCAGTCCTTCTAGCAGTCCTCCGATTAGTCCTATCGACTACACTACTTCTGGTGATACATTCGAATGCCCAGCAAGACCTGAAGATGCCACTGGAAATGCCACAGTTGAAGCTAACTCAATAGTCAATACAGCCCTAACTATCGAGGGAGTTCCGACTATCGAGGCAGACCCAGCAGTCCAGGGACCACTTTCCACTATTGCAGCTGGATCAATTATTGCAAACTCACCAACTAATGCAAATTTTCCAATTGATGCAAACTCCCTGGTTGACCACTTGGGAGAAAATACTCCACCTACTCCTGCCGCTCGGTCTGCCCGTAAACGACGACGCCGTTCTAGTGCGAAGAGACGTGCACGGTCCGGCTCGTCCGGCTCTGGCTCTGGGTCAGCAGAGGCTAGCATGGTCTCCACTGGGAGTGCTCAGAATATATCAACAGGCAGCAGCTCACCAAAGGGGCACTCCCCCCCGAAGAAACCGGTCAAACAAAATATATTGTATCTTTTGATCGCACCGAAAACTGCGATAGAACTGACAACTTTATACGGTATTCTCAGACCACTATTATTTCCATCGTTCCCGCAAGTCTCTACTATTGAGGTGCCACTACATGCATCGATCTCACAAGAGCAAGCAGATGAATGGTCAACACTGTATTGGCCTGCTATTTATAAACGTGGAAATCCGTTTGGACCGCATCCTCCTTACGTCGAGCAGACGATCAATAAAACACTTCCTAAGGTACCTGAGTATATGACGTTGGTCAGAAAAGCAGCTAAACAAGCCTTGAGTTCCGGTAATGGGATAGAAGTTGGTGCTCTTGTTGTAGATCCTAGCAATGAGGAAGTAGTTGCTATTGCCGGTGATGGCAGACATATGACGTTTGGGGGCGATGAGAAAGCTAGGGGCTGCACGTGGGGAAACCCTCTCGAACATGCAGTCATGAGGGTCGTGGGTATGGTGGCTGCCAAGAGGAAACTGCGGGAAGATTTAGAAATCGGAACAAAAATTGACGTTGAAGAGGGCATCGCCATGATGAAAGACCGGGAGAACACACTGAGACACATTCCCAGCACAGGCATAGAGAAGACATACTTTTACTCCATCAATAAGAAACAATTGGCGGCTACGGCAATTTTCACCGATAATTCGGCCACTACACCTATCACAGGGGAGGATACCGCTACGCTTATTGATACTGAGAAGAAAGGACGAGGTGATACCAGCAATCCTGCTTGCAGCGATGTTTATAGAAGCACTAATGTGTTTGTGCAAGAATTTATAGAAACGGGAGAATATCTATGCCATAATCACATAGTTTATCTCACTCACGAGCCCTGTGTCATGTGCTCCATGGCACTCATCCATAGTCGAATCGGAATGGTTGTTATTGATGGCAGGAAGAAAGCAGGTCGCCCAGGTTGGGGCGGCTTGTATGTCGGTGGCTCTCAACACTTTCGACCAGCGGAGGAACGTAGGAGACAACAGAGGAGGAAAGAGCGAAAAGATAGCGGGGGCAGTATAAGTGAGGCTGAGAAAAGCAGTGACAGTGGTATGGGAGCAGGGTATGGGCTCTTTTGGAGGAAGGAGTTGAACTGGAGGTTCTTGGCTTTTGAATGGATTGAAAATGGTGAAGGGGAGGAAATCGCCGGACATGATTTCTACGCTTAAACATTTCAATTGTACTCTGCAAAAATTGTTCATTCTGTTACTTGTTTTTTTTATGCGTGGCATCTTATACCTGGGGTCAATGATCGAAAATGGGTGGTTACTTTCGGTATCTCAGTATCTTGGACAGTAGGCGTTTTATTTTCTTTGGGAGTGAAGTACGGTTCGCTTGTACCGTTCAGGTGGTGTTTATGTTGAAACTTTTCTTGTCAGTGGGAATCATTGGTATAATTTTAGTTATTTTGTTAGTCCCGCCTCCACCCGATTCGCGAAGGACTCGCTTTTTGTTATTTTATATCTCGGGCAAGGGGGGTGACATTTACGGGCTCAAAACTGCCTCAAGAATTACATGAGGTCTTCATCACCTAAGGAGCAATGAGGGATCACTCCCTATTGATCCCTGAGAAATGGGATACTAATTTGGAAGAGTTTTACGATGGCACACAGTTGCAACCAGGGCTATTCTTCAATCAAGATTGCGGGAGTTAGACTGTGACCTGTACTACAATAGTAGCCTGGTTGAGAATTGTTCCCATCGTACCCCGGCTCGAGTAGAGCGTTGTTGCGGGTTGAGTACGACGGATCGAGATCGAGTCGACCGGACTAACCGGACAGTTATCAAATCACTCAACTCGCCAATATTACACCCCCTCTCTATATAGTAGTGGCAATGTATCTCCTACTCAAGTACAAAAAATAGTAATCAGAATGCCACTTTCGAGCTCAGGGCCGAGAGAATTGAAGTGGGTAGTTTACTGTAAGCTTTGTCACTCTCAAAGTGTTCTCGCTTCCGAAGGGCAATATAAGTCGGGTCATAGAACAAAGCAGACGGAGGGAAAATTGTACCGAGGTGTCGGCCCGACCGTTGGTTAGCGCTTTTGATCCTAGCCAAGTGGCCTTTCTGCCTTTTGCCTCCATAGCGAAATCGATATGTATTAGGAATGGCACAATATTCATTCGTTCGTTTAATGCACCCGAGGCACCGCGCGCGCGCCCCTAGGTACTATCGGGCTGGCTTCGTTGTTTGTCGGGCTGCTTTGCCCACCTGTGTGTGTGGCTTTGCCAGGCAGCAAAGGCAAGTGCAGTGGCTTCGCCCACGAAGTAGGTACGCTATGCGGTGCCGCAAACCTCTAGGGCAAATTCGTTGTAATGGCCCTGCATGACCTGTTAACCTTAGTAAAAATGATAACGTGCACATATTAATGTATGTCGGTAGCACCAGTTGCCCTCGTTCCCCCAAGCCTTCGCTCCCACCCCCAATCAAATGGGATCGACAGGAAGCAAGGACAACACAGTAAAAGGTACAGCGTACAGCAGTGGCCTAAGCTGTGCTACCTCTCATTTTACGTTCCAACCCCATCTCAACAGTCACCGTCTCTTCAACCCCTTGGAGTCTTGAGGAACCTCGTTGCTCCCCCGTTACGTTATACGACCTGCAATCAAACTTTATCCCCGTCTTTCTCTTTTCCTGTCGTGAATTTCCTGGCCCTGCAAGCATTGCTCACCCGGCCCCTCGCTGCTGCCCCCTCCCCGATAGCGAAAACCACTCTGCATCAGAGTGCTGCATCAGCGGCATCTCCTACCCTTGGACGCCATTGCAACTTTTTGTGTGGCACGATCTACAACTACGAACGAACGGGATTTGAAATTTTACCGGCTGGTGTGCGGGTGCCCCTGTGTGTGTGTATGTGTGTGTGTGTGTGCGTGGGCGTATAGAGGGGGATACTTAGAGGGACTAGCTACTCGACATCTAAACGTTGTCGCTATCGTCTCTGAAGAAACGTTTCTCAACTAGACCCTGCATCTTTCAAGAACGACCACGATTCACGCCTTAGAAGTGGGGAAAAAATATCGGAATATTGTGTTTGAATCTGTGAGACGATTTTGGAGAATATCTCGGAGACCGACCTCTGCTGCCATTCGAAGGATTTGCAAGTTTACTTGGCCGAAAAAGCTTACAACACAGTGGGCAGTTCCGCCAATTGCTTGGTTCACAAGCGAACCAAGCTACCTGTGAGTTTTTCCTACGAGATGCAAATATCCTGCTGTATCGGACATTGATTGAGATCATTCATTGGTAGGCGCCAGTAGTGCCCAATGAACAGCTTTCCTAATGAAAACGGCCCGTTTACCGACCACAACGAGGATCTCAACTCAGATGCGTTCAACTTCGGAGGAGCAGAATGGGATGCAATGATTTCAGCACCATACGATGACGACCCTGGAATGAACCTCTCGAATGAAAGATTAAAGAAAGACCACAGTAATCAACCACCAACAAATCAGTACCTCTCGGCAGACTCACCTCAAGGATATGATCCATCGTCTGGGGTTTCTAGTCCTGGCCTCTCAGACCACAACATGGATACTCTTAGTTCAACTTCATTGGAAGACCGAAACGATTTCGATAATCTGATAAACTATGACGGGGAAGCAAATGTTGGTGGGACTGACTGCTTAAGTAAGTCGTATGGCATGGCTGTCACTTCGGCACCCGTGGGGTTCTAATCATATGGGGCGTTTTCTAGTACCAGTCAAACCGGATATCAACTCTCCAGATCAAATGAGATCACACATTGACGACACTGGTATGAACCTGTATGGTAATATGGACTGGTCAAACAACTTCGATGATACCGTGGTATATACAGGCATCGGTGGCAATCCAGAGCAGGTTTCGCCGAATATATGGGGCAGCATACAGTCCTCCCCTGAAGACTTGAACTCAGAGTTTACACCAGACTCACACGCTACTAGCCCAAGAAACCCCGAAACAGCACCAATGTCTACGCCTATGAGTGCGATAACGCCCCCATCAGATAGACAATCGGTCCCACCAGAGGCAATTATGTTCCATGCAGGTTTGTTTGGGGGATACCTTACACCGAGTTCTTCCATAGACCAGAAGATGATTCGCGTTAAACTCGTTAAGGAGGAGAAGACGGATGGAATGGCCGTGGAGCTAGATGCGGATGATGAGGGTGTGTCGAGGTCTAGACCGGGCGCTGGGAAAGGCAAAAGGAAATCACCAATGCAAGACTGGGACTTGACGAATGATCAAATCGCACAACGGCGACTACAGCAAGCAAGTTTAGAGAATCAACACCAAATGCCTCAGACCATCCCGTTGGATACTCCTGGATCGAGGAAAAAAACTCTAAATTTGACAAAGCATCTTGCTGATCAGCCATTTGTGCTATTGCCTCTGCCTTTCTCAGAAAACGACTCCAACTCGCCTATGTCCTTGTCCCCACCGAGAACTTCAACAAGGTTACTCTTCATCAATTGTGAATTTCCCATCAAATCTAGAGTGGAAACGCAGACTACGTTGAGAATTATTGCGCAGGATCTACCCGAAGGAGTGAAAAGGCTGCATATGCCCCGGCACACCATTTCCAGGCCGAAGCAGATGCTCAAGGACCCACATGTTCCTTCTCCTGATACCCTGGAGCTGGACTGTTATGTGGTTTGCGAGACGGCATGGCGGAAATGTCCAGAGAGGCTGGTCAAGGATGCGCTTAGGAAGGCTTGCAAGGAACCCACTCAGCCTAATCCACATAACAAACTGCGAAGATTTGATGATGAGGATGAGGATAAGCCTAGTACGAGGGAGCGGGGGCCTTCTGTTGTGGAGCTAAGCATGTCTGATCCAAATAATCCGCTGAATGGAGGGGAGGTGTGGGTATGTGCAGGTTGTATGGACCGTGAAGGCAAAAGATCAACGAGGAAGAAAGTAAAAAGACCTAAGGAAGAACAACCTTGGTGGGAATTGGAAAGTCGGAGGATAGTGTTAATGAACACCATGGAGATGAGGGATTGGATGTTGTTACCTAAAGATCAACAGGTTCCCATGGGGAACAAAGACCTTTCAGGGCAACAGTATCACGTTGACTCGCCGGTGCGGATAGCCTGCTACTGCCGGCATCAGCACGAGAAGATTGGATACCGGTATGTTCAGAGTCAGTGGTTCGTTGAATAATATGCTAATTAAGGTCTTTGTTAGGATTATTTATACTATAAAAGATTGGAGGGGCAATTTTGTGGCACAAGGAATAACTGCTATTTTGACGGTGACCGATGACCATAAGGCGGAGCGGGAAAAGGCAAAGCTTGAAGCGGCTGCAACATCATCTGCTATCAGCAAAGGGTCACTAAAGCCTCAGCCGTTACCTCAAACTCAACCGACCACACCACAGCCAGAGGTTAAGCGTAGGAAGCGAATAGGGGAGCCCACGACGCCTGATGCAACACAATACGCTATCAGCATGCCAACCACTCCCGGTCCTTTGAGTTCACCCGTCACCCAAAGTTCTTCGTATTCCCTCGCAATGCAGATGAACCCCCTCAATTTCAACCAGCAACCCGGGTATCCTATGCTCAATCAAATCAATCAGATCATGCAGAGCTCACAGCCAACGCCAAATATTAGGGCCGCCATATCTTCACAAAGTAGCCTCGCTCCTCTCACAAGTAACCATAGTATTAATAGCCAAACACCGGTTTCGCAGCAATCTCCACTTAGTAACCATACCCAACTTCCTTTTATGCCACAACAATACCAGTTTAACCCTTCCATGTTTGCCCCGCCAGTCAATATGCGGTTACCGCCTCAGGAAGTTCATCAATTCGTTGGAACGAGCCTACGTGACCATAGCCCAGTCACAACGCAAGTTTTGCCAAATGGTCAAATGCAACATTCTTTACATCAAACGGCTAATCAGATGATCATACAACAACAGCAGCAGCAGCAGCAGTCGGGATATACCAATTCTAATTCCTCTACAACTATGCCGTCCCACACCCAATACCAAAGACCCCAACAGCCACCCCGCTCTTATATTACCAGTGTCATACCTGGAGAGGGGCCAGTCACGGGTGGTATTCCAGTTTGTGTTCTGGGAGCCAATTTCACTCCAGAAACAGAGGTGTTCTTTGGCACTATTTTGGCCCCGTTGCAGAAGTACATGAGTGATACTTGCTTAGTTGTCACGTGTCCTGCCAATAAGCCTGGTTCGGTTCCTGTGTACACAACAATGTCCACCAACACAAACCCAGCAGAGACGAAGGTTTTTAGATATATTGACAATAACGAGAAGATGCTCATGGAACTAGCATTAAATGTTTTGGGTTCTAAGGTGGCTGGTGGAAAATTTACAGCGGCAGACCTAGCACGGATGATCATTGGCAATAATATAGAGTTGAGACCGTCACCATCACTTGGTTCAGGGGCTGGAGACACTACAAACAGGCAACAATTAGAAAGAAACTTACTGAGGATCCTCGATCTAATTGACCAAGATGATAGCCCCCACCCAGCGAGGCTAGATCTCCCAGACAAGCAAACAGGGCACAGGATGTTGCATTTTGCGTGTGCCTTAGGGATGCAAAGCTTTGTCTCTGCACTGCTTGCTAGGCATGCAGAGCCAAACGCCCGCGATAGGAATGGTAATACTCCATTACATTTTGCGTCGTTGTTTAACTACCCAGATATTGTGAAGCGATTGCTGGCAGGTGGTTCGGAGCCAAGTTACAACAATCGTAGTGGACTCACTGCATCTAACCTGGCATCTTCTGAGGCTGTTAAGATGGAGTTTAGGAGACACTCCCTAGGGTCCCGACATCCTAGCAGGAGCAACTCGGTGTCGTCTTCTAGATATAGCAGGCATTCAAGCGTAGACCTCAGTTCCTTGATGGGTGATGAAGCTGAGTTGGTTCATATGTCCGATGAAGGCGATGATTTATTCGATCCAGGGCTGTATCGGGGACTGTCTCGGCGTGATAGCACTGTTGACCTCCGAGAACTAGACGAGCCCCCACATCCGAAACCGTCCAGACAACCAACATTCTTCGAACAACTCTCGCAGCCAAATTGGCAAATGTTCAGCAACGGTTTCCAAAACATGCGGAATATTGACATGTCAAACATCGGCTTACCAAATGCACCAACGTACCAGCAGTTGTTGGAGTACTTCAACCGGAACGTTGTTGAGAATATTCCTGCAGCACCCGGTCTGCCAAATTACCAGGGCCTGTGGAATAGGCTCAACAGGAACATTCCGATTCCTCAGGACAGAGGTATTCCTCGTGGTGCACCTGAATCAGGCACGAATGAACTACCACCACCAAGCTATGATGAGGTAGTCAACGACGGAGAAGTGCTCTCTAGTGATTCCAAGGCGACCTTAGACATGCTGAGCATGACAAGGGAGATGGGTGGAGAGCCAAGCTCGACTATTGGTGTCTTACCAGCTATGGGAGAGGGTTCGTCATCTGGTGTAGAGATCACAAACAAGGAATCAGACGAACTGGTGATCAGAAGAGGGCCCAGCCACATCACTGTGACTGGAAAGGCAAGGAAGATGGATCAGATGAGGAGGTTGGTTGAGACTGGTGATGGTACTGGTGCGCGGGAGGGGGATACCGATAGGATGCTTTATATCTTTTGGGTATATCTCCACTTCCTCATGATCACTTTGTTCAGCGGTATGAAAAGCTAACAAAAGCCTTAGATCCCTATACTTATCCTTATTCTTGCAACCATGGCATGGAACATCTCTGGACAAGAGGAAGTTCGTCTCGTAGGTGGCTTAATCAAAGATGGCGCTGTTAAAATAGCGAATTTCGTTCGGGAAAGGGTGCAAGAGGAAAGACGGGGACGTGCTGGCGTTTTTGGAGCAGGGCGAGAAAGAGCTGGTGTATGGATTTGAGCGTCTGTTATTGGAATTTACTCTCAGTATAATGAGCGGGTTTGTGTTTAATTTATTATGTCGTGATGCAATGTAGTTAGCTTCAGTGGGACTTTGGTCATACTCCCTATCTATTTTTTTTTCTGTTTTTATTGCTTCCCCTTATTCCTTCGGTCAAGCTTATTACCTCCTTTGTTGACACGAAACTCTCCTTTTTTTATTTATTGCCGTTTTTTTGCGTGGTATATTAATGTGGATTGGTTTTTCATGCGATAAGGTTAGATTTTCTTTGTTTTGATCATAACACCTGGAGAAAAATAGGAAACCCCAAATCGTTGTTACTGTTTTGTCTCGTTTAGTTATATATGGGTCTCTTGACTCCTATTTATTACAGCTCGATGCCGTTGGGCGCTATTGTTCAACGGACAGGCTGTCGTTTCACACGCACTCCTTGTTTGTCTTGATCATATGAAGTTACGAAGCCTGTTGAGATTTGGATTCTAGGTGTATCCTTATAGGCCTATAGTTTGCTCTATAGAGACTGAATGGCTAATTATATTGTGCTGCTGATGTACTATTTCGGCTGTGTGTGTGTACGCGCAAGTTGTCCTGTTCACTACCACCCCTCAGAGTGTTATTCTGTAATAGTAGTAGTAGTAGTAGTAGTAGTAGTAGTAGTAGTAGTAGTAGCAGTATGTCCCAATCCCCGTGTTTGAAAGTTCTTTTTTTTACTTTTGAGAGAGTAGACATAGAAATAGTTCAGGGTAACGATCCAGGTAAAGGGTAAATGTAAGAAATTTAATTAGAGATCAAAACGTCGTGTGTGTTGATCGGGTTGGGGAGGAGGAGTAGAGTAGTGGTTGTGAGTGTGATCGCTTCAAGATTTTCATTTTCAGGGTAAACGGTCGGGGAAAAAAAAACTTTACTAGGTACGGATAAAAAAGCCCCTAGTTACCTTAAACATGAATATGAAATATTTGTCATCCTGTTTGCGGCAATACATTGAGGCCTTAATCCCTTAAGGGTCGGAAAGATCTTCATACTCTTGAGCTAGCTAGATTTCCTAAGCAAAGGCTCTAAACCCCTCCACCTCCATCCTAGAACAGAAAACGAATGATGGTATTACCTATGTACTTGAATGCAGTGTGGAAAGTGGTTCTTGGGATGTGTTTTATCTTTTTTTTTTCTTTTTTTTGATTTTAACATTTTACATATGTACGCACACATACTATAGACTACACACACATATATACCTTAAGGGGTTTGATAGGCAAGTAGTGTTATAACTTTTATGCAAGATTTGATGTCGATTTGATATCCTAATTACAATCTCTAATGGGCCACATGAGGGCTAACCATTACCCTCAACTTTCAAATACCCCTGCAGTATAAAACTTTTCCTCAACGGGCATGTCCTCCCGACGTTATGTAGTTGGCGGAGGGATTGTTGGGGGTGTGGGGGGGGAATTTCAGCTCCATAGCCACAAGTCGAACGTTTCGAACGTGGGGGGTTCACCAAGTTTGCACCTCCATTTAGTTTCAAATAAAATATTTCACCCAGTAAAAACAGGAAAGTTTCAGTTTTATTTCCACACAGATCGGAATAAATTTCCCGCCCCTCCCCCCCCCTCCTACTTTCTCCCCTCTTATATGTATTTCAATTCTTTCCTTTCCAACCCCACATTTCCCGCAATGTGATATAACATAAATCCCACCCGTAGTTAGCGATCTTTTTTTTTTTTTTTTTTTTTTGCTTTGTTAACTTTGGTTTTCCATAGATTCTCAGCCTCTATCCCGATAAATGAAGTAAAACAGTTTTAAACATCCAACACATATGATATATGCAAAAGTGCAGAAGCAGAATCGAAATTAAGCTTAAACCCAACCCAACTACATACAATGTTCACCTATATTCGATGATCGTGATTAATAGAGTACGTAACGTATGTATAACGTACCCACCTAAGTCGAAATATTAGTGAGCTGGCTATTATGATGTTATGCGGCTAGCTGAATATGATAAAAATAAATTGCCCTACTATCGATTGTTAAACTACAACTAAGTGGCTCCTAAGTGGTCGTAGGTTCATGCAGATGTAAGGTGTACCTTGGTTACTCTACAATTTAGCCACGAGGGTCATCTCCAGGAACTTTTGGCTGGTCCATGTGAGCACCAATGAATAATTCAACCGCATCGTTAATGCTGGCACACTTCAATCCACCCTGCCAGACATCATCTTTGCGTGTGTCTCAAAAGTTCTTGAGATGCATCACTTCCTCCAGCTGCAGCTGTATGTAACAGATAAACCAATAAATTCCATAGCGAGCGATGAACTCTGGCCTGATGTTTGTCGGTCCGTAGTTTTCCCCTAATACGGCCTAGACAGGTGTTAGCTAGCATATATCAAAATTAATTTACAACACCCTCCAATCGCTGGATAAAGCGCCAATACAAGGACCAGCGGAAAATATACCGGCTTGGCCATCAAGGGCACTAGACTATTAATCTATATATATAGCCAAACCCCCGAGTATTATCGCCGAGTTAATACTTTAGAGTACTATGCAGCTAGATGTACCAATGAGAATGGGTTTGTAAAATCTTTTTCATATATATATACAGCTCGTGCCAAGATCCGTGGGATGGATACCTAGATTTATATACACTAGAAAATATGTATACAGTTAGCGGGTGTTCCCCTGTAAGCATCGGGGGTTCAATTTAAAACATTCAGATTTGATATGTGGAAGAAAGGAGAGACTGGATATGGGGTATAGTGTTCTTGGAATTCGAGGACTAAAGACTGGGGATTAAAATAAATGTAGTACCGTTATTAATGCCTGAGCCCGCCCTGATGTACATAGACCTTTATGTATAAATTCGCTTTCAACCCATTTCCCTCTCAAAGTAACTCTCTATAGCGACAGGGATATTTCCAAGACGTGTACTCTAGAGTGGCCCGTCTCTCAAGCACTTGGCAATTCTCCTGGTCTTCATGCCCATCTAGCCAGCTGGTCCGGTAACATGGAACGATGAAAACATCTCAGCCAGTAGACATTCGAGGTTCGCCCCGAATTCTCTTCATGCCCACTGATCTTATCAGATTCAATAAACCGTCGCAGGTCCTCCGGCCGGTTCCACCCGCAAGATCGGAGAACATCTGGTTTGATAGCATTCACGCGTTTCACTTTGTGTGGTTACGGTTTTCTCCGCAGGTCCCGAAGTCTTGCATTTGCATTCCAACGGCACGGAAGCTCTTCCCCCAGGGCCCATTGGCGATTCAGACTGGTCGGTGGGAAACCTCTCCTGTGAATGTTTCACTACTCGGTGTGACGCGCCAATATCTGTGTTGAAAACGAGAAGTTCCCCAATAGACTAGGTTTGAGCTAAAACAAGTATCCACATTCGGTAGTCGCGCAGCCAGATTGGGTAATAGAGCACGACACGTATTTACCCCGCGGTATGCATATGCACCGCATAATAATCTCGACACACATACAGCCCAGAATTCATTCTCCCCCGCGGAGATGTAACTCTGTTGGCTGCGCGGGTATTTTCGTGTAATCCACACACATTTTGCATCAAAGCGTCGAAAGGAAGACGCATTTTGTGGTGTCATCTGCAAGGCTGTGTCCCACACTCCAGCGTAGTCTGGTTGGCACACTCCAGCGTGCCGCCAGTAGTCACATGCACAGGACCCGGATTCGTTATGACATCATTTGACTGTTTATCATCCAGTATGTAATGGGTGCTCTGGATGCCAGAAGCCAACCATGTGAATATATATAAGATTGGAGTTCATAAGGAAGAACTTGAGTCCTAATACCGGCTCATCTTGTGTTTTGGGGTTCCTTCAGACCTAATTGATAGTGTTTCATCAGGGGATAGTAATTGCGAAGAATTAGTGGTGGACATGAGGAGGTATGGTATCTAACGATATTATATCCACCCGAAACTTGGTAGTCTGAATTGATATATATCACATGACCCAGCATCTCAGAGTACGGGATATGACTGGCCGAACCGTTCCCTCCCGCCCCCCCCTCGCGGGGTGAGTGCAAGTGCCGAGACTTTCTCTACGGCAGCCGACTGCCAGCGGCGTTAGTTCTAAAATGGGTCATGAAAGTAACCAAAAAAGAACTTCATTCGTATATAACAGATTACATATATATAGAGCCAGGGCTAAGTACGCAGCTGCGTGATGTATTGGATGGAAAACATTGGAACACATATAGTGCATTTTGAACACCTTCAAAGGTGTTGGTATGATTATCCATGTATGTGGGTTTATGAATAAGAGCGTTCAGATGCTAGAAATTACCAGGAGAGATATAATGCAAGGTAGCTGGTACATCTAAGCCCGAGCTCGGAAGAGTATTCGCACAGAGCAGGGTGTTGTTGTGGAATTGAAAACATTTTCTTTATCATAAATGGGGATAGGACTTACTTACCTAGTGGGGTGCGTGTGAGTAAAGTTTTAGTAATGTGCTTGAAGTTGGAAATCCAATCGCTCATAACATTGTGCGAAACTCATCCGTCCAAGTCGGGCTATGTGCATGCAATCCCTACAAAAATACGTCCATCATGTGATTGGTAGCCATTAAGTTACCAGGTATGTAGTAGTCTAAATTTTTTTATTTTTTTTGAAGAAGCAGAAGGTAAGAAGAAGCAAATAAAGGTGAGCAAGAAGAAGTAAATGTTAGCTTCGTCATCATCGTGCGATGCAGTTGTCTGTGCAAACTGGGGCATGTGATTGAGCAAGGGCCGCATGAATGGGTTTAAATAACGGTACGTGGGGTAGTCTGTTTCAAACAGAAGAGATGATGTGCTGCGAGATAGATTACCTGTCTATATCCACCTAGGTAAAACACGGGAATTGGCAGACCTGACGGGATTTATCTCGTCAGCTTATGCGGCACAGCATGAAACGTGCCTGTATTGTTTTCACTATCAAGGAGTTTGGTACATGTACTGTACATGATCTAGATCTACTCGTATAAAAAAAATGGTGCTCCCGAATATACAGGGAGTGGAACATGGATCTAAAAGTCTAAATCCCCGCCACCAACAGCGCCATGTTAATGGTGAGACAGCCACTTCAGCAGCGCACTAGCCTGACCGCCCCGGATATATGCAATACGTTACAGAGGAGTAGTGTGGTTGCATGACAGAGGAGTGTAGAGACGGCTCACATCAGGTAGGTAGACATTGCTGCACGCAAGAACCCGTAGGTATCCTTTGCCGCTTGCCCTTTTGCGGCTAGGCTAGACCACCAGGACTTTTGGGTCCCCTTGTCTGTTCAAACACCCATTTTTCGACCTTCGATAATTCGTCATCTTTGTGATTGTTGTTTGATCCACGAAATCGCTAATGTCACGTGGGACTGTATTTTGGGAACGGAATTTGCCTCTACCCTCGTTCCTGAGATGAGTTGCCTCATGTACAAATGTAAGCAGCCCCCTCGCTTTTCTTTTTCCTGTATATACAATATCGGCGAAGCGTCCTACCGGGGAAGTGGGATGGTAAAAAGTGACCTGTGCCTATCCACGCAAGGCAACAATAGGAGCCAAAAGTCAGAAGAAGATTGTTTCTCCTGAAGCTTCATGTCTTGTACAGATGACCTGCGCTCCAGGCAAATAGAGTTGCAGCTGCCATGTTGCTTTTTTTTTTTCCCTGAATGCATGGCATCGAATACAGACTAGGCATCGAAGTTATTTTTTAGTGTCAGATGGCCTAGTGAATACTGTATCTGGTTAGTTTGTGAGATTCGATTGGGTCATTAATTTGGTAAAGCATTTATGGAGGCGAGATAAGAGATGTGGAGATAAAGATATCCTAGTCTGGTTGCACTACCCCTCGCAGAGGAAGATATCCCTACATACATGCTTGTGCGTCAATGCCAGGCGACCTTGGTCCGTGCATACGTGCATACGTACGTGAGTGGACGAGTTCCCAATTGCCACAAGCCTTGGCCGATGAATGTTGTACCACGTTTTTTGCAGCAGGCTTTTGATCGTCATAACCTTCGTTCTTTGTCTTGTGAAGTAATATATATTCCAATGGGAGATTTAGGTAGATTCAACAGGGGCCATGTTTTGTAGAAGAGGGATGTCACGTACTCTAGTCGAATATCTCTCATTGCAAATCTCTCGACCTTTTTCTACATCATATAGAATGCCATATCTATCTTCTATCATAGCATAAGTTTTGCCGCCGGGGCAGGAGTAGTGGAGTAAATAGCACTTGTGAAAGAGGTAGGTATGGGGTCTGTGGGAGTTCGTGATTGGCTAGGGTGGGAAAAGACGATGTTGATGTTGCACAGAAGGTTGAGTTATCCCAGCAAGCCTTTTATCCTTCCCGTAGAGTAAGGACAAGGATATAAATTGCTTGCAAGGAGGAAGGGTGGGGAATCTCTCGATGCGGCGGGGTGTTACAACGTTGGGGGTTTTCGAGGCATGTCTAAAGCGAAAATATATGTGATATATATGTGATATATATATATATATACCGTAAAATTAATACCCTTCTGAACCTGGGTACGGGGCATGCACACCGACTCAGGTACTGTTGAATGTGAAACAAGACCGTCGGGGCTTGCGATGGGTCGGCGAGGTGTGTGCACACATGGGCATGAGCGCCCTGCCCTACCCTGTCCCTTGTGATTCTTTCCACAAGGAAGGCGTGGGATGAACCTCATCAGCTTGTGGCGATGCGGCTCGGCTGGAACTGAGCGGGGCCTCTCAGCCTGCGCCTAAGTATGATTTCGGAATTGCTTTTGTCTCATTCCCGCTTTCATCTGCCCATCTGGCGGGTGAGGCGAAAAAGTAACTACGGTGCAGGAAGGCCCTCCCACAGTGCGCCGCTGCAAGGGTGAGTCGACCGCAGCCTCAAAGCCGAAAGGGCCGTTGTGGCTGCGGAGAGCACAATCCGAAGGGCCTGGTGGCGAGCAGCGGACAATATCGATTAGCCGGGCAAAGAAGCACAGAGGTACTCGCAACAAGTAGCATAGTGTGTGACTCTTTCCCCTCCATCCTCCATCCTCGATCTCGCGCCCCATACTGTGATGTATGTAGAGGTGTTCGGCTGCAGCTGAGGAGGACCCACGCCCGTCCAATCCAACGTGCAACGTGCAGCAAAGCTCCCACTTGAGTCGGCCTCAGCCTTGGGCGAAGCCAAACAAAAGAGCCAACTCTTAGGCCATCGATCGGGCTTGCGTATTCACGACGTCTTGCCAGCGAATCGCTGCCAGCAGCTCTTGTCGGGTCCAGCCTCTAAAAACCCGCAACTCTGGTTTTTTCCCCCCGAGGACAAAACAAATATACGGGCCTTTCGACAAGGAATCTCCATATCCCAACGCTCTATCCAGCTCATAGTCCTTGCTAGTAGCAGATTCGGGTCCCTGCTTTCACTTGTTCAAACACCTTATCGCGTCCCACGTACTTGCGTCTTCGCCTGTCGAACACACGCCTGGATACTTTGCACATTAATATCCCCAAAGATTTACCAAAAAAAAAAATAAAAAGGTACGGAACCTGCAGCAGCAATTGCCCGCAAAACAAAAGTCGGCTGACAGGGTTTGTTCGTTGGATCGGCCAGACGTAAGCTTCTCCAGAACCCTATTGCGTCGTCCCGAGGCAGACTGCTAACCCCACTACCAACTCCACCAGTTTCTTTTCCTCCCCCACCCCCCTCAAACCCGACGACTTTCTTTTTCTGGGAGCCTGCTGCACCTTGAACACATCACACCCACAAACTACTCGCCGAGACTAATCACCGTTTCACTGCACCTGGGTTCTCAGACGAAGGTGAATATCTGCTACTCTCGTGCTCGATG
The DNA here is from genome assembly GCA_015179025.1 of Terfezia claveryi. NCBI lineage: Eukaryota > Fungi > Ascomycota > Pezizomycetes > Pezizales > Pezizaceae > Terfezia > Terfezia claveryi. The sequence goes on along the minus strand of WHUX01000017.1, from coordinate 463,249 downwards.
GCATCCCCCCCACCTTCACCCTCGCCCCATATAAACCCCATCCACCCACTACAGAGGGCTGGCCACAACACTCCTCTAGCTCATACTCTCCCCACCAAGGGCTCTACCAACTCGCCAATCCCAGTCCCGCCTTCTCACCTCCCTGCCCCATTCCTGCCAACAAATACCTCCTACGTCTCTCGAAACCTCGTAGGGACACAGATACCAGTAACTTGTACCCCACCAACTCCCCCAGCTCTTACTTATACACCTACTTGGACATCGCCCCCAACAACACCAGCGGGAACGATTGCTCCACGGAAACAGGCACAGCATTCCTCAATTGCCAAATCAGTCATGACCGCTCCAGCTATGAGTCGGAGCAGTAGTGCTGGAGGAGCCCTTCAGATAAATGGTTATTTATTGCCTCCTGGAACTGTCTCAAAAGATAAAGCCGCTGGAAGTGGTGGTGTCGGTGTGGCACTATCAGACACTCCTGATACCACAGCCCCCAATAGTCCTAAATTGTCGGCAACACCAAACAGTCCAAGAATGTGAGTACCTAAATTTCTACAGCCTTCACCTTTCCTCCTTTCGACTCCTCTTTACTGGTTGTAAGGCCGTGACCATTGTTTTTCGTGGTGGAGATTATGTACTTACCTTTTCTTGACTCACTGTCTTTTTCTGGTCCACTGACCTCCGCTACGTCCTCCTATCAGACGCGCTACTACCCTCGATATACCTGGTTTGACCAAGAGCCGGATCTCGCCAGATGGAAGGATCGCCTCACGAGATATTGGTGCGAAATTGGTGATCGTGATGGTAGGTCTGCCAGCACGAGGAAAGTCATATGTCACGAGGAAGATTGCCAGATATCTGAATTGGCTCCAACATAACACCAAAATCTTCAATGTTGGGGCTCGCCGGAGAATCGCAGCTGGAGTGGACGCAGATGCAGCTCATCCACCCCCGCCAAAGCCCCCCCCGCCAGTTTCTATTACCAATGGTATCAGTGGAACTGGCCTTTTACCAGCGGATAAGTTGACAGCTCTCCTTGAGCACACCCAGGAGAGGCAAGAACATCCTAGCGTAACCCATGGCCACGGAATGGATCAGTCTTCGGATTTTTTCGACCCCAACAATCTTCCTGCTAAGCAACTTCGTGAGAAGGTTGCAATGGAAACATTGGACGAACTACTTAATTACATCTTGTATGAAGGCGGCTCGGTAGGTATCCTGGATGCCACAAACTCGACGCAAGAGCGAAGGAGGGCAATTGTGAACCGTATTCGTCAGCAAGCTGGGCCGGAGCTGGGGATAGTATTTTTGGAGAGCGAATGCAAGGATGAGAAACTTTTGGAAGCAAATATGAGGCTGAAGCTTAGTGGGCCGGATTACAAGGGAATGGATCCTGTGCTTGCCCTGGAAGACTTTAAGAAGAGAGGTGGGTACTTCATTCGCTGCCAACCATCAATACGACAGCTCAACTAATTGCTGGAGTAGTAAAAATCTACGAGGAGAACTACACTCCACTTGGTGAATATGAGGAACAGATGAATTGGCAATACATCAAAGTATATTCACTCTTCTTGAATTAGGCAATGTCGGAGCTAACTTCTCGAAGATGGTTGATGTTGGACGAAAAGTCGTCGCACACCAAATTCGTGGATTCCTCGCTGGACAAACTGTATATTATCTATTGAATTTCAACCTTGCCCCACGACAGATCTGGATAACACGGCACGGTGAATCCATGGACAATCTTGAAGGAAGGATTGGTGGTGATGCTCATTTGAGCCCAGATGGTGACAAATATGCCAAAGCACTGACCCGGTTCATTGACCGTAGGCCCTCCGATTTCCCATTCTTAAAATCAACAACTAACCCGTGCTTTCAGAGCAACGAACTGCATTCAACGTTAAAATGCAAGAGAAATTCGAATCGTCACTCCTTCCACCTCGCCCTGGTGATATTACTCCACCAAACCCGGAATATACTGTACCCGGAGATGATCCTAACGCAGGACCGGTCGCTAAAAACTTCTGTGTATGGACTTCTATGCTTAATCGATCAATCGAGACTGCAAAGTACTTCGACGAAGAGGAGTACGATATCAAAGAAATGCGAATGCTGAATGAACTAAGCGCCGGTATTGCAGAAGGGATGACTTATGAAGAGATAAGAACGAAGTATCCTGAAGAATACGCTGCACGAAGGAAGGACAAATTACATTACCGCTACCCTGGCGCCGGAGGCGAGAGTTATCTTGATGTTATCAATCGTTTAAGAGCGGTGATTGTTGAGGTCGAAAGAATGACCGACCATGTCCTCTTAGTTGGACACCGTGTTGTGGCTAGGGTCCTATTGGCGTACTTTTTGGGCCTGGACAGGGATGATGTTGCGTGCCTGGATGTCCCGTTGGGCATGTTGTACGTTCTGGAGCCAGTAAGTATACCCTCACCGCCCAAGTCTGATCGCAAAATTCTAACTTTACGGTACTACAAAGAAACCATACGGTGTCGGCTTCCAAGCTTACCAGTACAATCCTACGACAGATTGGTTTGATCAATTACCAAATTACAAGGTTAAGAGGGAAGAGCATCCTCACCCTCATTAGTCGAATATCAGAATTCACGCGGGACATAGCCTACATCACTACTTCAATACACATTACACTGTTTGTGGTTTGTTTCATTTTTCGCTTTCTTGGGCTCTTCGTTACGGTTATCAGGGAACAGGAGCTGCAGGCGCTGATGATTGATTTTTACGATTTCGGGCTTCATTTCTTTCTCTCAGCCTTTTCCCGCCTTTCTTATAGCTATTTCATCTCCTCTTCTTTACTTCACTTATCCTCCCCCCTTAATTTTTCTCTGGTCTGATGCGTTTATCTGCACAAAATGCAGAATCGTATATATTTATATCGGTGTTGTCGGTCCTGGATTTATGGCTTTCCCCTTTCTTTCTTGGCTCCGATCTTCCCTTGATTACCTATGATGTTACTCGGCTTCTCACGGTGGTGTATCTTGTCAGTTTTGTCAGAAGGCGTTGCGTTGCCTCTCCGACAGGATTATCTAGCAAGAGGTAGAAAGTGGGTTGATATAGCAGTCGCTGTTACTCATTAGGGGATGTGGTATTTGCAGGAGCTGTGGCATACGGTGTGGGGCGACTAAAATTACGTTTTTCTTTCACCCCTCTTGTTAAAACATAGTTGCTCGGGACAAAAATGTACATTTTGCTCTGAACATCTTGAATTGCTAAATGGTGTTTGTAACGATTTGTCCGTGGTATTTGTGATGGATCTACGCAGGTGCGGGCCCACCTGCCGTCCTGATTGGCAGGAATGACGCGATATCTACCATACCATCGGTTCCCAGCTGGCCGAAGAAATCATATGGAGTTTATTTGGACTCGCACGTCACTATCATGAACATGCTACGAAAAACACTTGAGCCTGATGTTGTAGCTAGCCATGTCATGCATGGTGAGCATGCGCAATGAGCATTTAGCAACTACATGCGTGAGCCATATCACGGACCGGCTATCATTGCTCTCAACCATATCTAGAAAGGAACTTAAATATGCGCATGAATCGGGCCACATGAATTTGACCCAGGTGTTAGGGCCGTAACCAATCAAGATTTATTTATTTTTGCAAACGTTCAAATGTTGTGGGTGATATGGGGGAGGGGGAGAGTGCATTATTGGAGGGGGGGTTTGTTTCCGAAACCAACATCTAAAAGTGGCGCCTTTTGGAAAATGTTTAAATACTTTGGTTTAATATAACCTTGGAAAAAAGTCTTCTGCACCAGATAAAGGTCTTGGCGAATACACGGTACTCTGTACATGCCTTCAATAATTATAATCTTATTTCTTTCGATTTGCAAGGCGATAATTTGTATTTTGTATGGTGAGCTTAAGCTTGTGATGGGGCTCCTCAATTCCAAGTTTATAGTGCTGAACCAATCATACCTCTATATTAAAAAAAGTTTTTTATGTAGGTAATGTGATCTGGCATACTTTGGTTTTTTTTTTTACCTTTTTGGCTGTGTTTTCGCCCAACATCTTTGGTTGTGTTACTTGTTACTGTACTGTATGCATGCAGTACGGTAAGCTTGTTTTTTTTTTTTCATGTGAACTGTACGGAGTATAACTATAATCCAATCTAAAAAAACCAAAAAAAAATAACTGTTATATCTATATATATAGACTCTTATTTCAACGGGATAGCCCTAGCCCATGAGGGTTGGTTTCCTTCCATCAAAGGAGGGTGTCGTGCCAACTAAACTACCTGTAGAGGTGCGATATTGTTGTGTCTTATATGTTTCAAATATTTAGTTAGAATACTCCGGTAACAAATGAATTTCTGTAAATCACGCAAAATTCAAGATACTACCAGATTGAACAGAGAGAAACGGGAACTGTAAATACCAGCCAAGCGATAAAAAAAAAAAGAAAAAAAAAAAAAAAACCTATCAGTCAGTTCTGAAGAGGGATGATTTCTTACAAGCCTATAGAGAAAAGCTTTTGCAGACATACAATAGTTGTGAAGAAGTGTTCAATGTTGGGAAGTTAGAATTTGTAGCACAATAGATTAAGTACTGAGGAAGCTCAGAGGAGACAGGAAGCTCTTAGGTTAGTTTATTTCTTCTCACTGGAGAATTATAAGATATGCTGACAGATAGTCTAGTAAGTATGTAGTAGAAAAGAATGTTTTGGAGGAGTATTTACTTACAATTGTGTGTGCATGACAACCCCGCACCTGAGAAGCCTGTATTTAGCACACTTAATCCTAATATAGGTAGTTGCTCGCATCCCGTTGAGCAGTATATTCCGTTGACCCCGTACGTAACAGGGCTGTATACTTATATATATACATATAGATCATTACAGGAATTACCCTCAATTCCCTAATGTAACTTGTTGAATAGAAACAATTAATACTACTAACAATAATGTGGTTTCATCAGGATGAAAACAAAACGCAAGAAAGTATAGTTCGTATTGGATAGACATAAATATAATAGCCATGAATATGATGGCCATGTGTTGTCTTACCTTGTAATGATATCAGACCTTAGTTGGTATAAAGCGGAATCATTATATATTATATCTCATATGGTACAATATGTATTTGCAGATAATCAACGGTTGGAGTTTCATCTAGCTGCTTCTTTCATACTTCGTTACTTGATATAAGTATTTGACTATAAACACAACGCTCACGCCGATAAACCAACTGTTCTCATAAATGATCGAGTCAAAAAGTTAGTTCAATAGTTTTTGGTAAAACCATGTTGCAAAAAAAAAGAAAGAGATCATAAATCAAAACCCCAAATACAGACGCGTGACATGACCAATTTTAACATCATAAGACATTTTCGCAAAATCCCAACTAGGCTCTATCTCTATTAAGCATATAGATTTATCATTCAAGAAGACGGCTTAATCTGAATCCTCAAGCAAGTCAACGATAGCAGCCTTTCCAGTGGCCTTTGGCTCTTTAGCTTCCATGAGAACATCCTCATCCTTTCGTGGTGGAACACCCAATCCGTTACGGTTGCGGTAAAACAAGACATGCCTTCCCTCTCCCTCGGCACCTTCACATACCTCGGCGAAGTTGCACCACCTGAAGCAGGTCCAAAGGGCCTTCAAGAAGCCGAAACTACCACCCTTGGTGTTCGAGCGATAGTGCTTGCCCATAACTGGTTTGATGGCCTCGGTAGCCTCATCAGCATTGTAGAATGGAATAGACGAGACAAAGTGGTGGAGGACGTGAGTCTCAATGATACCGTGCAGGAGTTGCCTTCCGACGAAGCCGAATTCACGGTCAATAGTAGCGGCGGCACCACGGGTGAAGTTCCAGGCCTCGGGGTAGTAGTGGGGGAGAGTGGGGTCAGTATGTTGGAGGAAGGTGATAGCAACTGGAAGCAGATTAGTGTTTGAGCCATATGGGCAATTGGTTTGACGACTTACCCAACCAGTGGTTAACCCAAAGATATGGGATGAAATACCAGACGAGCATGTTGGTGAAGCCAAACCTTTGGATACCCAGGTAGAGGAGAAATCCAGAGACAGTGAGAGCGATATCAGAGTAGATAATCAAGTGAGCGTGCTTCTTCTCATACAAGGGGCTGCTGGGATTGAAGTGGTTAACTCCGTTGAACCATCCATTTTCTTTGCCTTTTCCTCGTCCCTCTGACTGACGCTCGTGGCAGTTGTGTCCAGTAATGTTAGTGATAAGGTACAGTGGCCACCCCAACAACTGCTGAAAGATCATGTTCAACGCAGTAACGATGGGAGTTTCCTCTCCAAGTTCCGCAAGTGTATGTGCGGTTGAGTTGATCTTGCCGATGTACTCTTGCCGGGTCTTTGGAACGAAAACCATGTCCCTCTCCATGTGTCCAGTAGCCTTGTGGTGCTTGCTGTGGGAGAGCTTCCATGAGAAGTATGGGACAAGGAGGGCCGAGTGCAAAACACATCCAGTGAGGTCATTGACAAGCTTTGATGGCGAGAAGGCGCCGTGACCACACTCGTGAGCAAGGACCCAGAGACCGGTAGCGAAAAGACCCTGGAGAACGGTGTACAAAGCCCACGCAGCACATCGTAGAGGATATGACTGGATGAGGGGTGTGTAGTTGTGGAAAATATAGAATGTTGTTGCAAGACACGCCAAATCCCTCAAAACATATCCATACGACTTGAGGTAGCTTCTCTCGAAGCAGTGTGGAGGGATAGCATCTCGAATATCCTTGATGGTAAAGTTGGGGAGTTCGAATTCATTACCGAATGTATCGATGAGAGCTCCTTTCTTTGTCTCTTCGACGGATCCCATCGACGAAAGAGAAGTGGACGATGACTTCTCTGATGCAGCAAGAGAGCCGACGATTGATGGAGTCTCAGAGGTGCTGACCGAGGAGGAGGAAGCATACGAAGCAAGCTTGGGTGCCTGTCCCCTGCGAATAGCTGTTGACGCCATGGTTGTTCTGCCTCACGTTGTGTGAGTTCGAAAAGGGAAGTCGTGAGAGTTGAAGGAAAGAAAGGTCCTTTTTTATCTTCCTTCACAATCGAAAAGAAAGGAATGGTTGTAGTTATGGGAGGGTGTGGATATTAAAAATGAGAGGAGGCTTCGTCCAAAGTGCCTAGGGGGAAAAGTCAGACCCAATCTATATGGTTCTCTTTCCCCGTCCCCGTCCGATTGCCATCCACCAATTCCATTCAACCTGTTTCTCCAGACACCCCTCTTTCAGGCCCTGTGGCTAGGAGTCGCCAGCAATTCGGGATGGGAAGCGCAACTCACCACAGGAAAGGAATGGCACCGGACACTTTTCAGCTTGTCTCCTATCGAGCCCGAGAAAACACGTTTCTATGCACAAGTGCCTGGGGGGAGCTGAATGTATGCAAAGAACTAGGTAGCTCGGTTGAGAAAAAAAAATAAAAAAGGATAGTAAGTTGTTGGCAGCGTTATGTGTGAGCCCAGGCATCTAATACGTGGGAGGGAGATCGAGGGCCCGCACTTCGGCACTTCGATCCACCCCAATTCTTTCCGCTTAGTCTTGATTCGTACACTTTTGCCGTTTGCAAGCCTTCAAAGCCTTCAATGGCGTTGTTTCGTGCCATTCTGCGATGGTCATCTTTACAACAGACCAAAAGACCCTGCATATCAATCCTCAATCGGTCCCTGGCAGGGGTGTGAATATGCAAGGTATGCAAGAGATGCAAGGTATACAAGAGGTGTATGAAAGGTATTAAGGTTAAGCATTCGCAGGGGTCACACAACCAGACCAGGTATGTACGTACCATGCTGATCGATTAGGTGGAGCAGCAAGCCAAGATTGGATTTTGTTGAGGCACCGGCCAAGCGAAGAACAACAAATTTTTCAGGTACAGTAGGTACTGTACGGAGTATGTAGGTATGGAAGAGCTTGACCCAATGGCCCTAAAGGAAACAATTTTTATGCAATTTCAAAACTTTTAAGCTTTCATATTTTTCATGTTTCGGGTCGGAGAATCTTTTTCGGCGTAGGTACCTAAGTCATGAGATCTTTCTTGCGGGGGTGCTGCGCACTGCTCAGCTCAGAACACAAAGCCTTTCTAATTCGGATTCTTTTTCTTGGTTTGCCCCGTTTTAGCAATTGCACCTGCAGCTTCGTTCATTACTAACATGTGAGGAACCAAAGACTGGCCGTCGCTCAACAAAAACAACACAAGCTGATAGCTGCCTTTTGCATACTCGGGCGCATACATATTATATATATCGAGACATATTACGGTGCCGATCCATGCTATCAGTCTGAGATAAGCTGATAACTTCTACGGGCGAGGTTTATACCTAGGAAGCCAGATTAGATTTACCCCGTTCCCTCAATCTCTCATGATCCAACCAGCCGAGGCATTGAAAGTCTCAACCCCATGTGAAGATTTTTCGGCAAGCGGGTGCCTCACTTGGGTCTGTAAATACTACTCGATCAGAGGTGGCTTTATGCCATGCACAAGTGTTTTGTATTTACCCCACGGCACATTCGATGAACCATGAGCCTACGTTTGGTCTGACGCATAAACTGAACCAATTCAGTTTGAAGGTGAATCGTACACTCTAAGCCCTACGGTAGCAGTAAACAATTAGGCCTAAATATGCGAAACTCTTTACCAATAATACTACTCTTCGATCTATGTTAGTACTATCATGCCATGGGTGTATAAAACCCTCAGGAAGCCATTGCACAGCATGATAATATATCTCATCCGCTAGATTTCCTAGGCTTTGCTCCTGTAAGATAATGTTACCTCCAGCTCGCCCTCGACTCCAAAGCCTTCTAGGCCCATACACGCCCTTTTTTTCAACGACCTTTTTACGAATTTCATGCACACTTGGCACCAATTCCTGAAGTCCTTCCTTTCTACTAAAATGGGCACAAAATTCTGAAATCGAAATTATGACTAGCAAAGGGACGGAAGCAACGGGATGGGATATTAGATAGAGAGTTTGAGTCATTCGTGCTCTAGCGTTCTTTTGAAGGTACCTCTGGAAAGGACAGAGCAAAAAGATAGCAAAAGGGCGCTCGAGAAGAACATTGTGAACGAGCCTATAGTGTAGGGGCACAAGAGGCAGCGTATGGGGTAGGAAGGTCCTCAACTCATCCAAATTCGACATTATGTCCACACAGGGTCCAGGTATTAATATTTTCTCCCCTTAGTGTGATTGTGAATCGAGGGTTGGGCACGAGTAATTCTATGGTGGAACTATTACCCTAAACAATCCCGTACTAAAATTCCCCTGAAGTCACCCACTACACGCATAATAACAGAGGAGGGATTGCCTAAACCAACCTTATAGTGCTTGTACTATTCTTACTGGTATATAAGATCTGCCTAGAACAACCCTCCTCCCAATTTCCTCTCCGCCAAGCTCCCTCTGCCTCTGTCCCAAGCCCCGACCCCGCCCTACATTCACCTACATGAAGCATTCCCATAGCGATAGGAGTATCCTGGTTCATAATTACAGCAAAAAAAAAAAAAATCCCCCTCAATAAGCAGATATTCTACAAACCGTCATGTTTTCTGGAAGGGTTACCCTGAACTGGTCAGATCCAGCATTTCCCTTAAATGAGTTTACATGGGGGATACTTGTCAAGTTAGCATACTGTCTGGGCTGCTAGTTAGCCCGTCTTATACAGACCCTCTTTTGCCTTTATTGGGTGGGAGCCCTCCCATGCAGCCTGGAAGCCTACGAGCACGCCAATATGGGTGCTGTGTTTGTGGTTTGCACTCCAAAACATGAAATTCACGAAGCAGGCTATCCCCCACTATGAACTATCATATCCAGTCCCGCTACGAGGGTAAATAGGTCTGACCATGGAGTGATATACATGTACGTTAATGGGTACGACACTAAGTAGCCTACTTACCCCCGATATAAGAATATTTGATGTGAAAGTATATTCTAATAACGAGAGTACCCCAATTTGGTAGTCGATTAATGAGCTATCCAAATAGGAAGGCTTATCGGCAAGAAGCAGGGCAGCTCAATGATACTACAGAACAGCTTTGCTATCATTGAAGGTCAACATGAGGGCAAAGACAAGGGAGACAGACACCTTCCTCACTTTCCTCCTCGGAACTGTTTCTGGCCCCCGAGATTCCTCTCTAGCTAGTTCTTCCACTACTTCACCATCATTCTCTTTCTACATGCATGCTCGGAAACTAGAATAGCAGTTAACCCTCCCGTCGGACGATGCTGTATGTACTATTCGGTCAGGCTTAACTAATTACAATCAATGGCAACGTGCATATTGGACACATGTACTGACTTAGATAAAGTACTCTCATGAAGATAATCTAGTGAATCTCAAGCCCAAATACTGGGTTAACCTAAGTAGTTTGCCTGCGAACACCTATATGGGAAATTGAGCTTGTGAGATATGGGATGTTTGTCTAATGCAATAGGTTGGGTGAACCCCCTCCTACGGAGGGGCTTGTGTAAACCACACTAGGTGAACCCATGGCCACGACTCTCACTACTCCAAGTTTTATACTTATTATATATGATATGAAGGTAGCCATAGCTAGTTGTACTGATTGGCTTTTCAAATAGTTAGCACTCAAATACTTGGCAACTCAAGTCATACTTTCGACAACCACACACATATATATACTTCTGATGCGTCAGTATCCAGAACGTACTTAGGTTCACTACTTTACCAGACTGTATATATTAATATCCTAACTTCATTGCCGTCGAGATCCGCGTTACAGCATGCCTATTCCAAAATCCTCTCTAAAGAAACGAAAACTGCAGGAGCTGGAAGAGCTAGCTCCCTTGGTGTCCCAACAGCCAGCCCAGATACCCCAGATGTCGCGCTTACAACGTCCCTCCGCGAAACCATCAATGACTGTCTGATGTAGTATTTAAACTGCAGTTCCCTAAAGTTACACTGCGGGAGAGATGGCTGTGCAAAAACCCTGCTTTCCCTATCTCGTCTCATTACCGTCAACTAGGAAGGATATTTCTCGGAAGCCCCCTCTTACCATGAGAAGGGGAGAGGGTATCTGAACCCGGATTCCCTCTGGAAGGGAGCCAGCTGAGCGGAGGGCATTGGCAAAAGCCAAGTCCTGGTTAAATTCTGGGGGGATCCTGTTCCTTGCGACAAGGACGAGTGATTCACTCAGTGAGACGCCGTAGCAACTCATCCGTGGTGCTGCTTCCAGCCAGGAAAGAGTGCTATGGTTGCCGATGAGGAGGACGAAGGTGATGCCGAAGAAGATGATGACCATGAAGACGAAGATGATGGCGAAGGCGGGGGGGACCATCAGCAGGCGTATGTATGCACAGTGGCAGCTCTCCGTGAAGTGCACCCCAACAATGCTGTGATTGAGGGTGCAAGAACAGAACAGTTCTTCACTCCTGGGTACTCCCGGATGGATATTGTGTAATTAGGCGGACCCTACGAGGAGAAAGATGAAGTGATCATGAGGATAAGGGAGAAGGCATCAGACTGTGATGCAGAGGAGGGGGGAAACGGAGAAGGGTACTTCTGGGGTTATGGTTTTCTTTTTGTTTGCTTTCATTTTTTTGTTTCTTTTGTATTCGCTAATTTTGTTGTTGAGTTGTTTTGCAGTTTACATAGACTAAGAAGCTCACATGGCACCACATTTTCTATCACAACTCTCCTCGACACCCTATAGCTCTAGCTAACAATATAACCCTGTCTGACCGTTCGCGCTACGTAAATCAGTGTCAAATTATAGTATGTACGTAAGTGCAATTCATCATGATCATCTCTTTTTCATAGACGCTGCTAATTACCTCCCCTTCTCCAATATGCACTCGCGGCACCCGCGGTGGTATCTATAGCCCGTGTTTGCAGCGGGGCAGGTACCTATAGGCGCCTACATTACGTACTAGTGCAGTGTGTTAGATGGGAGGCGCCCGTGCCAGGATGTGATAAAGGAGAAGAAGGGGTTTAGCAAAAAGGATAGTGGGTGAGCTGGGCTGCCGAGGATATAGAAGAGACATAGTTACGACAGCCGTCTTGTACAGTCCTTGTGCTCATCATCATCATCACCACCTCCACCTGCCTCCTCCTATTCCTCTATAACGTCAGGATCCGGGCTTCTCATTTTCTATATATCTGACGATACGTCTGATTTGCCTGTGACATTGGGTCATCAGAACCAGAATGGGCGGAATCTGAAGCTGTGATTGTGTAGGTAGGCTCCATATGAAATTTCGGATATCTCGGCCTGCCTGTCTTAGTTGCCGAGTTGAGACGGTGCAGTGTGAAACGGAAGGACGTTCTCTTGTGAGGTCTGGGCACAAGCATTGATTGCCGATTGAGGTAGTCATGTTTCTTGGCGCTCGTAGTTGGTTAGCGCTCAGGGCCTCAGTTATGGGTCGGCTCTAGTCTATTAATCTCCACATATTCTAAAATATAATCACCACAGTGGGTGGATAAGGGCCAAAGTGATTATACCTAAGTCAAGTATACGTACTTGTATACATACATGTGTACGTACCTCACACCAAGGCCCAAACGCGGCATATTGGAGAATTTTATATGGCTGAAGGAGTAACATCTTTATGCAGGGTACGAAACGATTTTGCTGTGGATAAATATCATGGTTTAGATATCTATACAGTACTTACTAGCACTGAGGTTTCTCTACTTTGTAGAAGAATCCTCTTTTTCTCCCCGAAATGTCCTTACTTTCAATACCCCCGTTTGTGTGAGATAATACCCTACGCACCTCTCGCAGACCGTTAGCCGCCGCGCCTAAATTGCAAATGCCCTGTTTTGTTTTGTTTTAATTGTTGAAATTGCAAACACCTACATACGTCTCCACATATCTCGTGGCTTAGCTATAAGCTGCCGTGCAGCCACATATTATTATATTGGCCGTAACCAAAACTGATGGGATAGAGAAAAGACCATGCCTCCTCACTCAAAACTCGCCCTCTGTTCTCGGGGTGGGGTCCGATTTCAAATAGGGCTGCAGCGGGAGAATTACCGTACTTTACCGTTGTCTTTGACCGGGTACGTAAAGACGCCATACAAATTGTGTAGTCTCGTGCCCAAGTCGTGTTACCGGGAAAACTGGTGAATAAGACACCTTGTCGGTTTTTGAGACATCTGCAAGCCACCATGCAACCGGGCAAGATCTCAACATGAAAAGTTGGCAACACGGTCAACATAGTAGGAGGAAAAGGAAAAATGTAGGTATGGATTATCGAGATTATCGGATTAAAGTCCAATATTCCAATACCTAATAATGTCAACAATTCTAGGCTCAGCTACTAAGTCCACCTGACCAGGGCCTAAGGGCAAATCTACTGCTCTACAACCCAGGAGTGTCAATTCTCTGAACCGGAGGTATTCTCATAACTGAAGCAGTTGGACAAGCATGGCTTTGGTTACATACAGAGAAAAAGGAGAGTATTATTAAGTCTTTTAAACAGGCAGGTATTTCTATATCTCCTAATGGGACTGAAAATACAAAGCTTTATGTGCGTGGCCTACCAGATATTACGGTAGGGCATGGCAGATAGATGGAAGAGGTTGAGAATATAGTAGAGGCTACAGACGGCATAGAATGTGTTCATGCCGAGCCCCCTGTCCAAGCAACAGATTCAGGTAGAATTAGTATTAGTGCGCTTTGTAATTACAAGGTGTCTTATTCACCAGTTTTCCCGGTAGGTAGTCGGTGCACCCTAGTCTGGTTGGCACGTGCACCCGCTCCTAGACCTAACCCTGAACCAGACTACCGTAACTCTGCTAAATGGCCTATTATAATTGTGCTCGCGAAAGAAAGGAATCAACATTAGATGTCTGCAGAAGGTACCTATGGCTGTTGCCTGCTGTTAGGTAGCCCAGGTTCGCCTTGCGACAATTCTGAGGGGACGTCAGTGGCTTAAACGTCAAAGATCTGAGGTAAGGATCCAGCTCAATTGCCTGACATCGATTCTGATGACCCGGCGTGGGGTTTTGTTCACATTTCCCCTTCGCCCACGAGCCACGTACTCTGATCTCCGCACTTGGCGGTCCGGTTGGCTTGCGTAAACGAGTCATGATCAGCAATGTGCGATCTGGATCCAAGACAACCCCCACATTGACCTTGAGGCACCGATGGCCCGGGTCCAATATCAGAACCGTGCAAGTTCACTTGACCAATATCACTCTCTTCTCGCCTCCAGAGGTATCCCTTTTTTCGATCCAAGTATCCTATTGGAATGTTACTGTCGGGCGCTGGCGTACATCAATACCAATGGTAGTGTTACTCTGGACCCGACCCCGCGGAGATGAGCCCTGGACTCATTTGTCTCGTCAACAGTATTGTGTTGTACCGTTGAAAGTCGATACTTTCCGTCATCTTCAATCGTTACACCATGGCCAGCCTCTTCAATAATGAGGCGAAATTCGGATGTGACGTCCGTGTGCGTGGGACGGGGACACTGGACGAGTATTGTCCACTTAGGCATCGAGCTCATGTCACAGATTCTCCTTATCCCACCATCGGATAAATCGAAACGAGACTCTGATATCAATGCAAGCGACCAGATATAGTTTTCTTTTTACATATACACGTTGCTTGCTTTTTTTTGTGGAGGTTATTCCGGGCGTGCCCTTTATAACCTCGACACTATGTAGCCTCGTTTGTTAATGATTCCTTGAACCTAATCCATTTTTCGCAACTGAGGATTCATAATCGCATTTGGAGCACAGCAGAGAGACATATTTCAAGACTGACCCCCAACTGGTTTGCTGTGGTTCTACACCAGAGTACGACTATAATGCCTTCAACGTTACAACAAGGGTTTTCGCCCTCACCATTCCTTCAAAAGTCAAGGAGCGGGGGTACCAAAGCCCCGGAGCCTTTAGGCATGAGTCCGCCATATGACCCCTTCACCAGACTCCAATCGTTACCGAGCAATCAATTACGAGAACATGATGCACTTAGGCGGAAGGAGGAAGTGCATCTGCCACCTGAGCTATGGGATATGATCCTGGATGAGGTACCAACCCAACTGCCGTGAGTCTATGCCTAGTTCTGACGTCGGACAGGTGGACTGCACCTCAATAGTAACTGGGCTTTGCCGTGTCTCTCGCGAGCTCTATCATGCTGCAACGCCAAAATTATACAGCAAAATATGTGTCCTATACAAGAGTTCAGATGACGTCAGTCTTGTCAATCCCAGTGAAGCATCCATCAAGGCCACCGACTTGCTCGAGAAGAATAGCACTCCTTTCGCAGCTGCACATTGGCATTATCTCCGTCATGTCCGTTCATTGATTATCGTTGATGCTACACAAGGCTTTAATCAGGGATGCACTGATGTTACATGCCAGCGGTGTGGTACATCCCTCAATTCCAATTTACAGCAAATCGATATTGTATTCGGTAGACTGGAACAGATCTTGCGCAAAATGGCATTCCCAAGGAGCATCAAATGGCTAAGGCGTAATGCCGTACCGCTCCCAGAGGTGGTACTAGAAACAATCGGGCAAAAGTTTGGTGATATCCTTAATAGGCTGCACCTCGACATATGGAGCTATGTGAAAGTTGGGGAGAAAATTGAAGCGGCTATTGGTAGGATGACTTGCCTGAAGGAACTGGAGCTAACTGGGATATCTCAAAATGAAGCACTGGAAGCCGTCGGAAAATACTTGCAGTCTCCGGCAGGGGAATCGGTACGTGAACTGAGATTGGAGGGTATATCTGTAAGGGACTCCTCCCGCCGGATCCAAGGATTACAGAAACTGCTAGGTTTCGGTAGAGGTAGTTCTAAGACGAATACCAAACTTGAGATTGAATCCCTGCACCTACGACATATCCACCCAGATGAGGCAGATACGGGAAGGTCTCTTTCAATGATGATTAACCCGAAAACCTTGACCAGCATCACCTTGATCGATTGCGGATCTTTGGTGAAACAGTTTAAGGGAACAAGTACGTTCCCTAACTTGAAAAGGCTATATCTAGGTGGAGCGTACAAACATATTCCAATGGTATTTGATGAGCTACCTGTGTTAGAGGAGCTCATCATCAGTGTGGATGCAAGAATAGAACAGCAGTTTTATGGGGGTATAACGAGGTACTTCAAACAGAAAGGGCACGGCTTGCAGCGGTTAGGCGTCATATTCACGCAAAGGGCTGAAAACTTGGCTGCAGATGGAGAGAGTTCGTCTAGCTACAAACGTTCAGAACAAGCTTTCATGGACAAAATCAGAGAGCATTGTAAAAATCTGGAGGAACTGGGTATTTGGCATACAGATATATTTGTGAGATTCTGGAAGAAGGCCCCACTTATGTATTATTCTTCTAACGTAACGTAACTACAGTTTGCTGAAAGTATCATCATTCGCCTACCAAAATTGCGGGGCGTCTCTCTTAACAACAACTCGGCCGAGCTGGGACCACGCATAACTTATCCGCCACCATATCCAACAGGACTCTCTGGGATCCAATACCTGTTCCAGCAGTCTGACATTGAAACCGCTTCAACCCTTGCGCGACCACGATCCCAATTGACATTTATTAAACAAAACAACGAAGCTTGGAGGAGGCTAGGGCCCGGGGTAGCTTCTAGGTCTGGGGATCATATCATGCCAACGATGACTATTCGGAAGCTATCGAGGAATGACCCAGATATCCCACGGATTTTTCTTGTTGAGGACTTACACCATCAAGATTGTCAACTCTGGGGCTCGGGGCAGGCCCCTGAGTGAATAATGTTGCGGCCATAAGGAAAACATGGGATCACCCTACAGCGGAACCACGCCTTAACAATTGAGTACGATAAATTGCATTTAGTAGCTAGATGCGAGCAAAAAACCAACCGGCCTCTCAGTGCCAGCTGCAAATGTGAACTTCATTCATTGATTTGGCCCTATATGAGTCTCTTCTATTACTCTCGTTACTGCCCGACATGTGTGATTGCATGGCAGGGGTAGGGATAGGGCAACTGAGTTTGTATAGCCTCCCCCGGCGCCTCGTCGGAGCGTTTTTCGGTTTCGGTTTAATTTCCTATGTTTACTAGTTGGTCTTTTTCAACGGCATTGGGGCCTTTTTTGAGCATGTGCATATGCATATGTTCGAACCATTTCCTGATACAATCACACATGGGGTCATTCGCAGATGAAGTGGAGGTGGGAGTAGTAACAACCGAGGGTATCGCGAAACATGCACCGGAGCTTATACCCATATAAATTTTCAGGTGGCTTTAACGTGAGAAAAGTGGGGCTTTAGTGTGAAAAGAAGGGGGATCTGCTCCGGCGCGATTCCAGGGGATACGAGGGGATGGGCGGTTAAACGACTTGCATCTCGGTGGCTGTTCTCTCTCCAGCTTGGGGCTTAACCTGTGCAGGGTTGTGTCTCGGAGTTGCAACGGCCATGGTTTGTTGTGGTCGCCTGTTTCCAATGACGGAGTTTTGTGTGCATACGCGCGGGATTTTACCTGGTTCCGCGGTGAGTTGTCTCGTATAGTTCTCATACCATGTGCGCTTGTGGAGAAAAATTTTCAAAACTTAGCAGAATGAAGAAAGCAAATACATGTTCCTGAAAGAAACGAAATTTATATGTATATACTGTATATACATATCACTATCAGATTCACCGGGAAGTGACGGAAATGTACTATATAGCCTTTGCTCTGAGAACATGCAGAGTTTGTAGTATACTGAACTCGCGAATAGAACCACCGCCAATAGAAGAAAAAAAAAAAAAAAAAAAGTGTTGAAACCTTATCTTATCAGCTAATTAACTTGGCCTAGCTGAAGTTCTTATCCTATTATTATAGGCTACAATAATACTAGTCTCGAACCCGACCGCTCCTAGGGAGGCAATAATACTACAGTTTACAACAATCTGGAACATCCATAGCACCCCCCCTCCCCCTTTCTTTCTCTCCTTTCAGCCAATACCTAATCCAACTCTATCTTCCCTACAGTATCTATCTATGTACCATTCATAAACAGTTTAATTAAAAAAAAAAAAAAAAAAAAACCTATACTATGTACTCCATACATACATTGTATAAGGATTTACTTTTCAAATAAAAAATGAAAAACTTTTTAATTTATAGATAACTTTATTCAAATCTTCTAAAAATCTTTAATATTTTTTTATAGTTGGGTAAATATTAGCCAGAATCCCAATTTTCTGTGAATCTGCTTGGCAGTGATTTCAGGGTAAACTTTTCCGTACTAGTAAAGTATAAACTCTTCTAAGCTGTGTAATAACTACGTGCCAGCTTCTTGCATATTAGACTGTATAATAAGATTGAATACCTATCCAGGGAAACCGCTTCCTATTTGATTGTCAATGAACGGAGCGTAGTACGCAGCGCAAACAAAAAAGTTCTTTTCCTTGATTTTTACGGTAAACATATATACACAGCGTCGGCAGGCGCTCCTTCAACATCTCGTAAATCTCACTCCCACAAAGCCATAACCGCACACTAACATCACTCTAACATAAAACCTACACCTTAGCCATCTCCCTCCATTGCGACTTAATTACCTTCTTACTGCCACAAACCCCAAGCCCGCTTATTCTTCTGCTCCCCCCCATTTCCCCCTCCCATTTCCTCAGTAGCCTTAACCGCAGTAGTAGCAAGCGCCTTATCCTCCTTCACCCTTTTCAGTCGCTTTGCATCAGCTATCTCTTCGAAGAGTATTAAGGTGGCGGTAAGAAGCATAAGCTGGAACACAAAAAAACAGGTTAGCCAATACAAGCAATTGTAAACCAACATCCAGGAAACAGATTTCTTACAATTAACACCAATCCAGGCGTGCTCAAGACGTTAAACAAGTCCCACTTCCTCTCCGAGCTCTTCGTGGCTTGCTCTTTCGTCGACTCCGTGAGAACTCTCTTTAAAGAAGCCTCCTCAATTCTACAAAGCCTCGCATTGATCTGACTCTCCATTTGCCCAATGGAACTTTGGATATTCCTCTGTCCGCCATTATAATCTGCAATAAATATTGCCAAATTCCCCATATTTTGTTGCACACACTCCTCCAACTTCTCGACTTTCTTGGTTGACTCATCAACCTTCTCCTCTAGGCTCTTGATCCCCAGCTTCGTAGAATCTTCGAGACGACTGAAAGAATTATCCATAGCCACTTCCACCGCTCTTACTTCTCCTAGTTTAGCCTCCACAATACGGATTGAGTCTACCAACTGCTGGGTGGCATTTTCAATGTCCTTTGTGACCGGCGCCGGTTTAGAGTGCATGAAGGCCATGCTCTCTATTTTTCCCATAGAAATTATCACCTCCTCGATACTGCAAATTAAGACCTTTGTCCACTCCATTGCCGTTGCTGTGGTTGCGGTAAAGGCCCTTTGCATTGCTGCATTGTCTTCATTCGCTTGAGGGTCCACCTTTATCTCGGTGCCCCCGATATCTCCTGCAATATTGTACACCGCCATCTTCACGTTGTCTATTCTCGAGTCGATGGAGTCTATTCTGATTGAGAATCCGTTTATCACATTGCAAATTACCCCGATTTTGTCTGCCATACCCTTGAGTTCTTTGGTCATTTGTATGTCATCACTCTTGAATTCTTCCAGAAACTTGGCCAGCGAGGGTTCCTGTCCCAGCGTTGCTACTCCGCTCTTGAATTCATCAAGCTTGGCAGAAATGTTTGAGGACAAATTCCCCACCGCTGTCTTAATTGATTGTGTGTCTTCACTTGTTTTCGTCTGAATTGCAGCCAACTTTGCATTGATTACACTGAAAGCCAATGGGTCATGGTTCCATTTAGTGACGAGTTCTGGAATATCAGTTGTGACATCTGGTTTTGTATCCTCCGGTGCGGGATCTCGTTTTGTATCCTCCGGTGCGGGATCAATATGCTCCTATGTCTTGTCAGTGAATCCCACATCTAACGCTTTTAGAAATAATCTATTGGTTCGGACAGTTATATACATTGGTTCTCGTGATTAACTCCATGCGTCCTTCCTACTGAGAAAGTCAGCTTGCAGGCATTTTCATTATATGATTTTTTTTTCAAGACATACCTTGACGTTGTAGCGACCAGTTTCATATTTTGTATAGATATCATCGATATTTGTCCAGTCATGAATGCTGCGGACTAGGATTTGGGAAGGCCTTGGGCTGGTTTTGAATGTAGCCAAGGTGAGAACGGGGTGGTGGGGACGCTGGAGCTGGGAGCGGAGGAGTACACCTCGTGGGAGGATGGGTTTGATTAGTGGTAGCATCTTCGTGGCTGTACTCTGGAGTGTATTATGTTCCGACAAGGAAAAGAAAAGGGGAGAAGGATTAGTTGTGGGTGAAAAGGTAGGAGGATACGCACTGGAAAGTGGCTTGTGTTTACGTGAGATATGCTTATTCTATTTATGCGTCTAGCTTCCGAGCATTGAAGTCGGAACCTGTTATTACCGTTTTGGGCAGTAGGGAGAAAAGGTTCAGGGTAACGTAAAGTTCTACAGAGCAAATCTCGCATAAATGGACTTTTCGTTAGCCATTATAATTATAATCATACTCATTATTATCACACAAAAGATCGGGCTAAGGGACAGCTACAGCTCGCCATCAAAGCCAAAGAACAAAGCAAAATTCATATAGCAATAGAAATGAAATAGAAATATACACTTTCAGCTATAAAAAAGCAACATCAATTAAAGAGGACCGGGGACCACATTTAGAGTCCGCCCACAATTGAAGCGCTTGAAAATAAGAAAGCCAAATAACCCAGGCATCCAAGCTCGTACATGGATTCCCAATAGTGAGATATTGTATGGTATATATCCCACGCTGGAGGCCGGCAGTAATATTCGCCCATCCGGAGTCCCCGAAGAAAATTCTCCTACAAGTGGAGTTTGGTATTTGCTACCTAATTCTCAATATCCCGCGACCAGCCTACCCAACACCTACGTAAAAATAAAAAAAAACTCATCTCACTCGCCCCAATGCTACTCTGATCCAAATATAATATGTGAAAAACAATACCCCAAAAGCGACCGACGAAACAACTCAGAACAGAAAACGCAGCCCGGCAAATTGCAAATCCCCCCCCTCCCAACGTATAGCAACCCTAAACCCAACCTCACACTCGCCTCCAGCGACTACCGATAAGGATAGAGAGAAGCATGCGTAGACAAAGGGGATAAGAAAGGCGGAGAAGAAAATAGAAGTGGAAGCGCAAGATAGAAAGACTGTAGTAAGGAATATAAAAGAGTAAAGCGAAACAAACATCCAACAACGGCTTCATTACAATACCTCTGGATCGATCCTTAGAACAAGAAAAAGAAAAGCGGTAAATAAAAAGCAAACCACAAGAGCCAAGGAAAATCGTTATAAAAGAAAAAACGTAGTATCAAGATACTCGATAAGATTTTTCCACACGTTTCCGCCACGGTAACCACCCCGTACCATTACCCCCAGGGTACCATATCCTAGGGAGTCCTCTTGCCCACCGGCACAGGCGGCGGCCCCATCACCATATACCCATTCCCATTTCCATTGCCATTAATAACCCCCGCATCCGTCCCAACCCCAATGTGCTCCCCATTTACACTCCCGTTCACACTTGTCCTTGACGATGAGCTTGCGACTGGCTGGATTGGCTGCGGCGGGTTAACCTTCAGTCCCTTCGTCCCTCCCACCGCCTCCAACTCCCTCCACGTATCCAACAACCTCGACTCCAAATCCACCACCTTTTTCTTCAACCTCTCTTGCTTCTGCAGCTCTTTTTTCGTAAACTTCCTATCCGGCACTTCCGCCTCGCCGGACACTGACGACCCGCTCTTTGCACTCCCGTTAGCATTACCCTGCCCCACCTTGACCACACCCCCAAACACCTTCGACGCGCGGTTCTTCAGTGCCGCCTGTAAAGACTTCCCCTTACTACTGCTTCCATTCCTATTGCTGTTGCCGTTGCTGCTTGCGCCGCTCTCTGAGGGTTCTCTAGTAGGTGCCTTCCCTTTGTCATTGATAGCCCCCTTCATCATAAATGGCCTACATCCAGCATGGTCAGATTCCTCATCGCTATGTTCCCCTGTCGCAGAGTAACGATCAAACTGCGGTACCTCACACTCCTGCGAGAAAATCATCTGATCCATCGATTCCTCGGCATGGTGTCTTCTTCTCCTGGGTGACGCTTGCAGGGACGCAGCAACGCTTGGTGGGCGACTTGGAACTTGTTGAGCGACAATATCCTTCCCTGTTATTTGCCGAGCCAGCTGCTGAATGATCTCCAGCTCCACTTGATCAATTTCACTCTCTTCATCGGTAAGGGCTATATCCTCCTCACCAACCTCCAGTGGCAACTCAGATCCATCATACCTCTCCACATCGCCGTCAACATCCGTCGCCTCAGCCTCCTCTTCCAGCTGCCTCTCCGCAGCCCGCTCAACTGCATCCCACACTCTATCCTCCCCATCTTCACCAAAACTCTCTGCCATCTCCCCATACTTCCTCTTGAACCCAGCTGTCCCCTGTCCATTTGCCCGCTTCTGGACTATTAGTTTCAGTCTCTCTTTCCTCTCCATCTCCTTCTGTTTCCTCCTCCTCAGCTCCTCCGTCGCCATCTGCTTCTTTGTCTCCATTTCATTCCACTCCCTCTGCTTCCTCTGCCTATACACAGCCTCCGCTTTCGCCTTGATCTCGTCTAGCTCCCTCTGCTGCTTTAACCTTTCCACCTCAAAATTCACCTTGTCCAAAAGTTTCTGCTTTCTCGGTCCCCACCAATTCTCCTTACAATACTCGATTCCGCGGAACTGGAAGACAGAGCTAATAAATCCGCCAAACGTAAACACTTCATCACCAGTATACCTTCTTGCTGGGAAAGTCGGTTTACTCGATTTGGTACTCTTCGAGGTTGTGGTGGTGACTCCACTCGTAGACTGGCTTGCACCTGCTTCAGAGCCTGGCTGAGATCCAGCTTTGCGGTTTGCATATGCATACCCGATTAGCTCTGCTGGTGGGCGTGTGCTGACGCGGTCATTCATGCTGCCCTCTTTAAATTTGGAAATACGTCCGGACTTCACCTTATTGATAGCCTCAGCCTGTTTCGCTGATCGAGCTGAGCGACGTGAAGAAACAGTCCCATTCCCATTTCGCATTGCTGGTGAGCCTGATTGTGGGTTCTCAGGCATAAAGTCCTTGTAATCCTCCTCGTCCTCACCCTCTTCATAGGGGATCCCTTCAACCTGAATCGTAGTTTCATGAGGCTTTGTCGGTTGAGGAAGCTCCATTGTTGCACCATCCATTTTCGGACCGTTGAATGTTGGTGATACATCTTTCGATGAAGTGCGTGGAGAAAAACTGATACCATCCCCATTGGTAACAGAGGAGTCCGACTTGACGACTGGTGTCTTCCCTCGAGGTGACCTTCTCGGGGTAGCCGACTTCCCTCTAGTAACGCTGCGAGTCATGGCCGGCGACTGGGACCTCGACACAGCAGGCCGAGGCGTACGCGTGCTTAGAAGTTCGTTATCGTTACAATCACCTACAACCAGGCTCTCAGGGCTTGCTGTAGCCTTCCTCTGCCTTTTCCTCAAGGGTTCCTGTGAGTTTCTACCCCCTGTAACAGCGGGTGCCACAGCGGGTGCCACAGCGGGTTCCATGGATATGGTATCATCAGGGTCAGCATCCAGGCCCATGGTGATAGACATGTTGATGGTTTCTGCTGCAGTTGTAGCCATGTTGATAGTCATAGGAGTTGATGACTCTATTTCGATTCTCTCCGCCCCTACGAAGTTTACACCGATTTCGCTTCCACTCCTTACAGTACCACGTCCTCCAATGTCAAACAAACGCACCGACGGGTAGTCAGCTCGGACCACCGCCGGAACACGTCGGGTGGGCGATGTAACCGAAAACGATCTAAGTTGAGCAAGGTCTAGAGATCTGCGTAGGGTTTTTCTTAGGAGCTGTTATTAACAGTCAGTCAGTGACTATATAGTTAGTGAAGCTCTTTCAGAAATCACCAGTGCGATGCCCTTCAAAATATACCACCCCACTGTTTTTTGTGTGTGTTGGGGGGGGTATGGGGGGGAGGAAGGGGTGAAGCTTCACAGAAAATGCGTGCAGAAGTGGGGAAGTTGCTTGTTTACACATGTATGTCCTTTTTTTTTTTTTTTTCTTTTGTTTTATAGAGACGAAAGGCAAATCGGATAGAAGGCTGAAGGTTTGTTTGCTCGCTTACCCGTTGAGGCGTCGACAGGCTCCGCTTCCGAGTCTGCACGCTTCTAAGACTCATCTACCAGCGAGAAGCTCTGTAGCCACTGCTCCCGACTCGAGGTATTCGCATACGTTACGGTGAGGTGCTAGATGTAAGGAGTGACGGTAGAGTGCGATGGGTGCTTAAGAAGATCTTTGGGGTCAGACGGACGCGAGATTTGTATGATCTTTTCGTATGCTTGCTGTTTGTTGTGCCGTGCGGGCGTGTGTTGTGCGTTGGGGGATGATAAGTAGGGGGAGATGGGTTGCAATGGTGTAGTGATATGTACGATATGCGCGCCCTGGGCTTGAAGCACACACTCACCCCAGGGCTATTGGTGCCCGTATGTGCGGTATGTGGGGCTGGAGCGGAGCTTGTCGATCCGTCACGCTGGTGGGAAGGGTTTGCACAAGATCAGTGCCTCTGGGCGTCGAGAGCCCTCACAACGTGCCCAGTGTCAGGGCCCGGGGGGAAAGGGGAGATGGGGATGGAGATGGAGATGAGGAAGGGGATGGAGATGGTGGAGAGGAGGAGAGATCTGCTGAAGAGATTTGCACGTAGAATTACAAAGGCGAGCGAGCTGGTGGAACAACTACTATGCATCCATGGAATACAAGTTAAAAAGTTTGAAAACGTGCATCATGTGCTATGCAGCTTAATTCCTACCGGTCTCAGTCAAGACGTAATTTCTGTAGAGTAGTACAGCATGACAATAAAACAAACCGGGCTGCTGTGATTGTGATTGCACTGTTTGACGGCCAGTGATGAATTCTGCGGCTGCAACTCGCGAATTCGAGACGTAAACAGTTGTCGTATAAGGATATCAATCTACATAATGTAGATCAACAAAACTCCTCAGTACGTATACCGATTCGTCTTCTTGCCCACCCAACCTATATTATATATGGGCCCACCTCAAAGGCAAAATTATCCTTTGTATCGCTCGCTTCCAGTATGTACTTACACCACATCGATGCCGTTGCCCAGCCAACACGAGGGCTTGGAGTGGGCAACCAGCTGGACGACAAGTATAGGAAGTATGTAGTGGTGACAGTGTGACAATGCATGCGCAGTAAGCACTGGCATGGTACAAGTACTTCACATTCATAGAGTATAGGTATAGTATGCTGTTCTCGTCGAAGTGCAGCAAGAGAAGTGGGGGTTACATAACGTAAATACCAAGTATATGTGAAGCAGTCCCGGTATTCTGGTAACGGCGGCCTTACCTGTACCAATTTACACGGGCCAACTGGTTAGTCAAGTTTCAAACAAAGAAAACACACTTGAATACCGGTTTCAGTAAATAATATGGAGATCCTCGCCTCCTCAAGCCACCGCTAAAGTCCATGGACGAGAACAGCGCCCTATGGCGTCCCGTCTAGCCAACCAGACCGCCGGGTCTCCGCGACGATCCTACAAAAGCAAACCTGAGAGCTCGAGATGAGAAAGATTGATGGTTTCTTTCAAGACTTCCACTTCATCAGCAACTTACAAGCAGAGCCACAAAGCCCAGAAACTCAATTCAATTATTTGAATACGCCTAGTTCTCCATGGGTATATACTCATATCGTATGAAATATATTAATAAAGGCCCAGAACAAATGAATGACCATCTATTAAAGAAAAAGCCAAAAGCTATCCAACCCATCGCCCTACCCAGCCTCCATCCATCCAACCAAAAAGAATGACCGTAAATAAATAGAAATATTTTTGTATGTACTATCCTCCCCTTCATTCCCACCACCCCACCTTCCCATTTCGACATTAAGCTTGCCGTACATAAGGATCGTCTAAACGTCTAAGCAACCTATCCAACCCATTGGACCCCATCCCGGGTGTTGTCGTCATCGTGGGATATCGCCCTGATCCGGAAGCCCCATTCCAAGCCTCCACCTAAGCCATCCAAACTTACCAGCTCCTGACGCCAAATCCTAATCCCGGTCATACCGTCTCAACTGCCGTGTGGCCTCGAGCTGTAAATCCTCAAAGAAAAAAAGAAACCTCAAAAAAAATCATTATGGCGTTAAGTACGCAAGAGACAGAGACGATTGAGTGAGACAACATAGGGATTGAGTGAGTGAGGCAGTAATATAGGAAAGTCCGTCTTTGCTATTCACTACTCTCAAAAAAAAAAAAAAAAATGCGGTACTAACAACTACAAACATCATCGCGCTCTCCAAACACAGACACCCCCAAACAAACCTGTAAGTAAAGCTCAAGGAAACTTGTGTACAATGGTAAACCCGTAAAGAAAAACTCAACAACCCAAAATCAAAAATCAAGGCACAGCAGAACATTCGCCGAACCAGCCTGGTATAATAGAAACGAAGAAGGAAACCCCCAAGGCCCTATAAACTTCACCAACAAGAGCAGAATGCCAACAAAGGAAACCTAAGAGTAAGTAATGAACCGGTATGTTGTAAATGAGATCCTAAACCAAAGTAATAGCAAAGAGAAACCACCTAGATAGTCGATCGAGTTTAAAAAAACCAAAAATAAAAGACTAAGATGGCTATAATATCACACCCGTAGAATCATACAACGAGAGACTATAATATAATGCTCCAATTTTTAGAGACCCAAACCCCTAGAACGAAAAATAGAAACAAGAGGAAAAAAACAACGCGTGCCAGACCAAAAACATGTTCCCATCCTTATTTACTCCTCGAGTGGCAGCCTTCTGACAATCTCCTCGCCATCAGCACGCCTGTAAGTCATTTTGAGCTTCCCAATATCAAAGTCGTCATCTTCATCTACAGCAGGGTCCTCGCCATATGTAGAGGTCTCGGAAATAATATCCGGACGCTTCCCATTGTGGAGAGGCTCAGCAACATGGCTGTCATTGAATACACGGCTCCATTCCCGCTTAGTTCCCCTCGGGAGTGCGTCAACAGGTCTAGCAACTGGCTTCTGTAATGTTGGCTGGACAGGGACGTAGGCCTGAGGAGGGGGTGGTGGTGGCGGGTAGGTGTACTGTGGTTGGTAGAGGTGCTGAGACGCGGAAGGTGGAGGGGGGTATGTGTTTGGCGATGGAAGGGGCACTGCTGTCGGGCCAGATGTCACTGAGGTGTTCACAGTCCTTCCCTCCCAAACCTTGGGCTCAATAGCAAGTGGTGGAAGTTTGAGAGAAGGAAGAGCTGAGACAGTTGGCTGAGCTGGCGCAGATGTATGATATTGGGTTGGCTGTGGTGGTTGGTAAGCTGGTGCGCTGTTGTAAGCGTCTATCTGGTATTGAGTCCCTTGTGATGGAACAGATGGTGTGTTGGGCCTGTACGGTGCCGCATGGGGTTGTCTGTACTGATCCGACTCCCGCCTGGCATGGTTCGGTGCAGGTTGGTACTCTTGTGGGGTAGACGTACGTCTCACCTGCATGCTGTCCCGATGGTAAGGTTGAGGGTACTGTCCATTCTGCATAGGCTGTGGGCGAGGCGCTGGTGCAAGACGTGGAGATTGTTGGGGATGTTGAGCAACTGGTGCGTTTTGCGGATAGCGTGGTTGCATGGCGTGGCCATTGTAAACTTGAGGTTGGTGAACGTTTGGAGGCGGTGCAGGGTGGTGAATAGTGCTATTGCTACCAAAAGAAAGATGCTGGAGGCTGTTTTGATGACCTGGAGGAGTGACACCGTAAGGATGGTGTTCTTGCCTGGGTACGTATCTATCAAGATCGAATCTTGGGGCCGCTGGGGCTTCCGCCATAGACGCAGCTGAGGCATCAGAATTACTCCTCTTGCGGTCCTCTGAACCAGACCTCTGTATGTGATGGCCATGAGGTGATGGCTGGGGATGTGCGTGAGGATGCTGTTGGGGCTGATGACCATGGCCTCGCATTTCGTGATCAAATCCGTCAGGTGTTGCAGCACTACGTTGGGCCCTAAGTTGAGCAGTCTCATCAATCTCACTATCATCGCGGCCTGGCCTATCACTCCTCCGCCTCATCCTCACATCTCGTCGAATGCGGACACGACAACCTTGCTCGGCGACAATCCTCGAAAGTGCTGTACTCTCAGCAAGACCTGGAAACTTCTTTGCAGAGAAAACTGTGAATGGCTTCGATTTGACCTCAATCCTGTGGGCAGCAAACTCGCGAGGTTCTCCCTCACGAGTCGGTTGGGGCATCTCGTCACGGTCCTTGGTTTCCTCATATAAGGAAAACCTAAGCCTGTACTTGCCTTCATGACGAACTGAGAGGTCAGGGAATATAAAATACCCCGCTGGCTTTGGGCGATCAAGATATGCCATGCCAGAGACCGGGACTCCTGTCAAGACAGGGGCAGGGGCGGGTGCTGGCATCCCTCGCCCTTGTGCAATTGGGCGCGCTTGCTCCAAAGTTGCGAACAGAAAGAAGTTGGAATTATGGGAAAATGTTCTAGAAAATGTCAGTATTGCTCATCAGATAGATATCCAGAAGAACTTACATATCGGATCGCTCGTCTCCAGTGCCAGAAAATATTTTAAGCTCTATAACTGGCGGAGGGTCTACTGGTCGACGATCGGCATGCGCTAAAACTAACTGTCAGCATATTATCATATATAGGATATACAGTATATTCTAACATTTTGCTCCCATTCCACAAGCTCTTGCTCTCATAGGTTGCTGTAGAACTGTCAGTTGGTACCTCAAAAGGGTACCATCTCTCAACAATCTATCAGCCACGGCCGTGGTTTCGGCCACATCGTGAATCTTTGCCCCGCTCATATTTGTGTGTATGTAATTGTTGCAGAGAAACCAAGTTGTATATCACCGTTCAGATATGTAAAGAAAGTGAATGCAGGCTGACTATTCTCTGGCTTCTACTTGTAATACCACTAAGTCACACAGTATCGTCCTATTTTACAAAGAACAGTCAGCCTGGTGATCCAGAGCGGATGCAAAAACCCAAATGGGAAGTGAAATGAGCTCTCATAGGCACAAAGCGCCTTGCCCTTCTCATCCCCCACGGATCAAGAACACCAATCTCTCAATATTCCCACTCACGTTCTGTATATTGACCTCTCCAGCTTCACTACCTTATGCTTCTTGGTTTCCTCCCCACTGACCTCCTTTAATCGATTGGGTGTTCTATACGTGGGTGACTCTTGAGTTGCTCGACCAAGTTATAGAGTCGAAACAAGTTTGACATAAAAGGAGTCGTTGAACCGGCCGTGTCGAATTGCTGCCGAGATTATGGTTTGTTCCCACCTTGCATTCCTTTCACCTGAAGCCTTGCGGTCGCCTGTTGAAAGGAAGGTTTGGAGAAAACGTGGAAGTTTCCGCGCGAGTCAGCTGGCGGGTCGTTGTGTCGACTGCGATTTGTTCCGGAGACGAAATCGAAGGGGGGAGAAGGAGGTAAAAAGGGAGGGAAGGTCCTGCGATGGTGGGAAGGGGTTTAAGGAAACAACTTTTTCGTCCGTGGGCAGAGGTACCTTAGCTATTAGCACTACTACCTACTGGGGAGTCGGTTACAGGAGGTGGGTGTGGGGGAATCCCTTCCCCTTTGGCTGGGCCTGTTTGGCTGTTCGGATTTTGGAATAAAGTGGCTTCCTATTGTGTTGCGAGGGGAATTAGATGGCCCGGGGGTTCATCATGATGCTACAGTACCTAGACTTTGTTTTTTTTCCCCTTCCCTGTAGGCCTCCCTTCTGCTCGGCTACAGCGGGCACCACTTAGCCTGCTGAGGGTGCTCAAACCCATGTCCCTGTCCCCGGCTGTTGGGGTGCAAGAGACGCTCTGGTTGGCCACAAAATCCCAGGGGTGGGGAGGATGGGTCAGGTTGCGTTGCTTCCCTCATTTCGGTTTTTTTAAGTGTGTGATCTGATCCCCAGATGCAAATTGGCCCCCCACCCAGTGCCTCTGCTGGTATCGATGGAAATTTGTCTTTGGTAACTTGACCTATATGGTCTTCGCACAGGTAAACACTGTGGACGCTTGACACTATGCTTTGGGATCGCTCATCCTCAAAGCAAGAGGGCAATGGCAAGACATCGCGTACCGCCTGCCTGTTGGGCGAATAGGAGCCAGTTCATATCTGAACTAGCCCTTGCTGAGAGCATGCGCTAACGCACCTCTGACCGTTTTCAGCAAAGTGGCGCTATCCAGCCCAACAGAGCCCTGAGTGAGACCCATGTGTGATAAAGATGGGGGGGGGGGTGGCGCGAGTCCCAAACATGTTCCGAGGCCGAGACGGCTGGCCATGTCGCTCCCCATAACTGCTGAAAACCTTATGTGGAGAGATTGTTACTTACCGGTACTCCGCTGACTCTCCTCACCTGATCAAAAACGAGACCGCGTTCCTATGTTTCGCGCTGTTCCAGGGTAAGTATTCAGAGCCAGAACAGTCGCCTCAGCCCCACGAATATTTGTTCTAGACCATCAAGAGCACTTCAGCACTGATTTCAATTCAACTTCTAGAAGCTGCAGAAGAGAGAAATCAAGATGCATGCGTGCCAGGAAGAGCCTTGCTTGCTCAATAATAAAAGAAGCTTCATAACGTCGAGATTTGCCGGAACGTTGAAAGGGTATAGTGATCCTGCCCGGATCCATGGAGATAGATGAGACACACCAGAGAACTGAGACACGCATAGACCATCACATATGCGGCCTAGTTCAGCTGCAGGCGGAGAAGAAACAACCAGATATGTGGGACTTATGACGGCTGTGAAGACTAATGTATATATATATATCTGATTATCTCTTATCTCGGTGGTGGAGGTGCGGTAAAGCTGCTAAGATGTGAGTCTGAAGTTGGTACCGTGCTGGATTGGAAACTCAAGAAGTCGGACACTGGCTACGAGGGTCTGATCGAGACTAGACACTACGGGGTTGTGCCAACCAGGTGGGGATTAGTCTGGTTGCGGGTGGGGATTCGATATTCGGTTATTATTAATTCTCATCTAGTCCCCAACTAGTCTCGAGCCGTTTCCGGCGCCAGATCACCATTTTCCTGAGGAGCAGACGACCTCTCCTTTTTCGCTTTCCTTTCGGTCTATCAAACCATACAACTATGTATGTAACGTTCCATTCCCAGACAGGTCTCTCTAAAACGAGTCACATCATTGTATTCCAGGTCAAAAGTCACATTATCGTGTCATGAACGTCCCGTCGGAAAGTGCTTGATTATTACTTTTTTATGTTCTAGGCTGATACAGGACAACTTGCACGTCTCTGAGCCCAACCAGACTATCTGAGCCCCGAGAAGAGACCAAGAGAGTTCAAAAGAGCCCAAAAGAGCGGAAATGCGGTACCGATGGCCCGGGACCAATATCTCAGTACGTGGTCATCTGTGTTATATAAATCACTACACATTATTCACCCGCTTCCACTGGCCAGCTCATAACACAGTCAAGTACCAATCATTGATATACACAGTAAGGCCAAGGTGTGGCAGAACCGATATACCGGTATCCCAGTCTCCAATTATCTATGCACCTAGCTATTCCTAGAAGCACCCGCAGAAGACCGCATGTGAAATGCGTATCTGGCAAGCTGCCCAGCTATTTGGCAACCGATCAACTCTTAACCCCAGGCTGAAAAGAAAATTTGTGTGACCGTGTGATGGCAGCATGTTATAGGTCGCTCCAAGGGTTTAAGGCCAGCTGTTGTTACCCATCGTTACGGTGAGAGAAAGATCCCGATGCTGCATCATCAATCTGACATATTCCTGACTGTGCCATTCACAGCAACAGTCTTCAAGCTAGGTAATGCTTCTCATCATCACCCCTCAATGCTCGGTAGTCATCCAGAAATAGCACATGTGCTTTACATCTTTGGGCATCTTTTTAATCTAGGCAACTGTTGCGGGAATGCGGCTACCAGCTGTTGTATGTAATAATAATAGCCGCAAGTCACTGCTTTATTTTTGGCACGCGGATCGCAATTATTGGTTTAAGGACAAAGAAAAAACTGCCTGAGCTGAGTTCTACATGAGCATTTGTTTACAGTCTTTCAGCTAACACTTCTTCGCGATGCTCTACCATGACAATCTTTATATAACTTAAGTTGACAAGAAACACCCTGAAGTTTAATCGAATAGCTGCCTCCTGAATGTCATATTCATTTCGCAAAATGCCATTTTTCTTATGCTTAGAAAACATGACATTAGCGTGGGTAGTGTGATTATCCGCAGTACTCCGTGTTCGGCTTGAGATGCATCATCTTAAGCAGCCAAGTCGTGTCAATCCTAGTCTACCTCCCTTTGGGTCCACTCTCGGAGTTCGGCCACCGATGTGCTGGAATCCGACTGCCTATTGGAATATACATCTCATTTATGGGTATATATGTGTACATACCTAAGGCAGGCCCAGCTAATTAAGGGACCCATTGGAAATATAATTTGGAGATGAAGTCAGACCTTCTTTTACACAATCTGCGTTGACTACGGTAACTGGCCCGTGGGAGGTATTTGTACGGGCACGAGAATACGGAATCCCGGAATCCTTATGAATATTCAACTGATTCTTATCTTTATAAGAGACTGTGCATCCATATTGCAATTGTGACGAGTTTATATTCCATGAGGTTTTCAGTTTTCATTTGAGATGAAACGGTTCTAAGAAATCTATGCCCCTACAATAGCCCCTACCAATTGAAACAGGCTAGACATGGACAAGGATCACGAAAAGTTGCATCTATTTTACCCGGAACGTAACATAGTGCTAATCCAAATCCAATTCTCCTTGCATACACCTAATCCAGATTGATCAAATTGCTGAAAGCAGTCGGTGTGGGGGGAACTGACTGTCGCTGAAGAGAAAATGAGAATTATCACGACTTCAAAGAATCCCCAATCGCCTAGGTAAAGGGAAAAAGCCCTAGCTAGGTCCCAAGGTAGCAGAGAACGCTCACCTACCTGGGTACCTGTGCCTCGAGAGTACGGACGCAAGTATCTGTGTTATGCATGCGTTAACGCAAGCAAAGTAGATCACGCTAATGGTCTGGTCTGGTGAAGTTGAATTCTTACCTAGTCAAATTCTAGTCTGGTTGGCACGTCAAATTCCATTGTCAACCAGACATGAGACATCTAGCCTTCTGCGTCACCGATAATAAAAGGTCCGATATAAAAGTTAAGATGGCCGGCAAACAGCCGGAGAAAGAGAAGAGTAGTTTCTTGAATTCGGATGTGAATTAGGTTATTGCACGGTCAGTGTAGATCTATCCCTCTTATGATGAGTGATGGCACTCCTTCCGAGAAAAGAACTGCTGTACAGTGGTACCTCGATTATAAAAAACCTCTCAATATAAGGTAAGAGACCCTGGTTGGGCTTTTGCTTAATATTCGTGTTAAAAAGTGCTACCTTAAGGTGGGATTGTTGTGTCGCAAGGTTGGAAAAATATTACCATGCTGCTCTGGTTTTGATCCGGATGACATTCTAGTTGTACCTGTTATCTCCTATAGAGCGCTTGAAAGCCTTAAAGTCCTATGCCTCTTCAGTCTTCAAAATCTCTACCTAGTCCAGACTGGAAGCCAACGTCAACGGCCTAATAATGTACGCTACCACGAGTCCAATTCTCATCACTTTCAAGAGCAGGAAATCATCACTACTCACAGTTGCACAGGGGGGACAGAGGAATTTATCGTAGTTGACTTTATTTCAGTAATGGAAAAGAGGGTCGGTCATTCTTAGATAATTTGAGATCGGTGATGAGGCAGCCAATGCAGGACACCAGAGATAACTGTTGTAGATATGGTATTTTGACAGGCAAAAGTTTCAATTCCGATTGCAAAGACCTTCGCTTACACAGCTGTCTTCGAGGAGCCCCGACCGAGATGACGCAGCTTTTTGGAAAGCTCGCAGGATGAGGTATTTCAAGCAATGGGTGTAGTCTGGTTTGGCACAACACCCTCCAAAAACCAGACTACAATGGGTGGTTGTAATGTCCCACTTCGATGTTGAGACATTCAACTTTAGGAGCAAGATTATCAAGATCTCCGATATTAAAGTTAACATGGGCTATCTTAGGTATCTCCTATCCGATCTATTATTTAAGAGGTTAACCGGCACGACATTTCTCGGGAATTAATATAAGAGGCTCATGCCACGTCCTCACTGTCCTCGTGCCCAGCCGTTATCGTCGGCTGCCTGATAAAGAGAACTCCTTTGCCTTCGCCACAAAGAGCAAACATCAACCCATAATTGTTTAGTCTCTATCAGACCCTGGGATAATTAGAGGGGTAGTGCAACCAGACTAGGATAATTATTGACTATAACTATATAAAATATGGTTAATGGGCGGAGAATTAAGGATTTGGTTACCAAACCTAGCAAGTTACCTCGGTGGATAAAACATAACGTTATCACAATTTGGGGAACATCAAGATCCTGGCGCTCTTACGTACCTACGTACTGGGCGTTACCGTACTTTTAGAGTAGGTGCATGGATTTCCACCGCCAGCTTCGGGAGCGGCGGTGCATCTGCCTGCTCGGTCTCGACCCATGTTCCCTGTCTCTCGCTTCCAGTTCTCTTCCAAATTACCTGAATAGGACGACCCGCATATCTGGGAGGCTAAACTGTCTGAAGCTTGTTAATCTGGCTGAAAGCTTGTCATCCGGACTCCCAATCGCCAATGAAACAATTGTGACAACTGTACCAGGGACCCACGCACTTCTCGGGCTTGGCGATGGACCGATTGCGAAACGGTAGGGATTATGTAGGGTCAACTGTGACTGATTGAGAGGTTCTGGTACATGCAGACAGTTATTGCGACGCTGGAATGAGCTGGCTGCATCGTAGGGCCTAGCTGTGAATGCATAAAGCAAGCTTTCCCTCCAACGAACTCTTGTCCCCAGAGAGGATGTGTGATGAGACCTCACTGCCTGCTTTGCACGTTTCAAAGTGCACGACCCACAGGCCTGAGACCATGAGAACCAGCCTCTCTCTTCTCCACGTGTGAGAAAACTCCCCCCAACTCTGCCATTAGGTATGCGGTTATCGTGTTGGGATCAGCAGGATTTCTCGGACAAGCCACCTGTAAGTTCCTGCACCGGAACCCGCAGTCTTATCATCACACATTGCTGTACTCTCGTTGGTCAAAGTATGTAAGCTTGCGGCAGATCCCGCTGCAGATAGGTACATAGGAAGGTACTAACGTACTTTGTAGTCGAGGTGATTGTGTCAACTAGGTATGTCAACATGTGGCCTGCACGGACGTCGGGCAGGATAGAAATAAAGATTGCTTCGGTGTTGGGCATAGGAGTACCTACTCAACGCATGCATCAGCACTCCGGCAGCACATCAGCACACCGCATGCTGCACTTACACAACCTCTTTAAATTACTGCTTATTTTCTGGTTTTTTATATTGCATGCCTTCTTTCAGTATCAATGCCAGCAAAGCCAAGTTTTTTTTTTATTGAGGGGCGTTTGGTTTACAATTGTGGCAATCTGTTGGGCTGGTGCTTTTGAGAGGGGCTGGAAACATAACAAAGCACCACAGCCAATACTTTCTCTGGGAGGAGATAATAATCGGTAGAGCACAGCAAAACTGGAATTTTCCACGATGGAAAGACAGGGTTCTTCATCCTCAGTTTTGCGGTATGGATTCCATCCGTGCAATCCTGTTGGTACTCTCGGGTCATTCTTTAAGCCTCCTGAATTGGGAATCTTTAGTCCTAAAAGGTTCCCTAATTTCGCAAAACTAAACCATTGATAGTTGATTTTAACTTACACACCCCGGAAGCTTTACCGAAGAAATTGCAACAATATTAATACCGCAGTTGAAAATGTAATCATACCGGAGCCCCGGAATATCGATCCGTTAAAGATTTATACTAGGTAGGTAATGAGGAGAACTTGGCACGTGGAACGTTTCTACATGAATGATTGTCAGTATTGGGGGAAATTTGACAGGTCACTGACTTGCTTTCTGTGTAGATCTGAACACGATTATTATTCCCAAAATTACGGGCTCGTAACGAGATCAATATGAAAAAATGGAAGACTATAATTTTACTATGCGTCGACATTGGTATTACCATATCCATGAACTTTCCGCCCTGGCCTCTCATGAGGTCCAGAGGACTGGGTTGCATGAGGCTTGGGTTCCAGAAATATAAGTATGAAAGCCGAATGGGAGGCCGGAACAGTGTTACATGATGCTTCTGACTCGACGCCTGGATCGAGGAGATACACTGGATACATGCATACATGCATGAACTTGAACTTAGCTGAGACGACCTGCGAAGGTTATACATATGACTATTGCTAGAGAAAAATGCTAGGACAGCCCATATACTACTCTGTTTTGTACTCTGCTCTACACACTGGCTAACATAACGTCTTTACAGGAGGTATCCTACATCTCTACCACAGGGTACATACTGTATACGTACAGTATGAGTATATACTCGCGGGCAAGGGCCTTTGCTCAAGACTGCCCCGCGGATGAGACTATGAGAGGCTATAAAACCTTACAGATTATATTGGGTAGAGCGGGGGTATCGGTCTTACGCGCGGTGGATATGCAGGGTAATTGAAAATAAAAGCCTGATATCGCTTCTTGGCCTGGGAACTCCGTGTGGGAAACAAAGTGTACCAACTAGATGGTATTTTGTGTCTGCGGTGGATGGTGATGCAAGTATCAGGACTAACC
The DNA here is from genome assembly GCA_015179025.1 of Terfezia claveryi. NCBI lineage: Eukaryota > Fungi > Ascomycota > Pezizomycetes > Pezizales > Pezizaceae > Terfezia > Terfezia claveryi. The sequence goes on along the minus strand of WHUX01000017.1, from coordinate 426,526 downwards.
TGAAGCTGATCATGGATAGGTTTCTCGCCACTAGGTAGACTCGCCTTGGTTATATGAAGTAGGCCTTCTAAATGCGGAAGTCCAGACTACGTCTTGCTGAAAGCGAACGACTATCACAATGTTGAATACGTATATGCGTACGGATATACGCCAGGGATATACATCAACAGGTAAAGAGCACCGCACAAGGTCACCTTCAATTGGCCTATTTGTCTGGTTGGTTTCAGCAAGTGGTACATCACGGGAAGGGAATTCGTTTGCCATAGCCCGCACTTCGATTGAATCCCGACTTACAGCGATGTGCTTTTGCTATTCCCTTACTGGGTATTCTGTCCTATTGGGTGAACCTTCCCGTACCAGGCACGATAAGGGTATCCAATAAGACAGATTCGACCGGAAGGCCGCTGTCTCAAGTTCATGAGATGTTTTATTTTCTCTGTCCACATAAACCAGGTATGTGGAGGAGCTAGTGGACGGGAGGCCTACGCGGCCAAAAATATTTCTCTGCATGAATACCTCAGTGCGGACAGGGTTCCTGAACTTGCAGATTCTCCTACAGAATGCTTCGGTATCGCGGGAGAAGATGGTCTGAAACAGCGATTCCTGACGACATAATATCTTTACTACATCCGCAAGATCATCACCAAATGACCATATTATCAACGGCCATGGCCCCGAGTAGTCCCGCGACTGTCTGTGGACAAATCGAGGTGGGCCTCGTGGCCCGAGAATTTCTAATACCTCCAACCACTACAAGAGCTCTTCCCGTAATACAATACTCCTCATACACTGATCGTCAACTCCTCTTATTCAGGGGCGTGCGTTAAATATGCGAGGGCGAATGCAGCATTCCAATCTCACCCGCGCGTACAATTTCTTCGCATTTTCCTATTCAACACTCAACGCTTCTCTCATATACGCACCTGAGACGGTGGCGCGCCTTAAAGCAGGTTATCTACCAATAGGCGTGATATAAGCCCCGAAAGTTAGCACCAGAATGAAACTATATAATTAGGGCATACAGGAAGGTGCTCATGAGTAACCTGGCCGGACGTGGCAGATCGATAGATAGTGGAGAATGAGGTGCCATGGTCAAGGCTGAAACAATATAACTTTGTGCACTTTACGGGGGCTGACAGCGCAAGGGCAAGGGCAAGGATGGTTATATTGCCTTCCGCACCAGAACACCAACACTCTAGCTCTGACATCGCCCGTGGAGTGGAACAGCTGTGTTATCGGATCAAGGAGTATCTTAGTACCACGGAGAACCTGCCAGATATGTACACGGTACAGACTTCGGTACAAATAAAGGAATACCTATCGGTGGAGAAGGTTGCACAAATCGGCGATTTTGATTAGGTCGAGGGCCTCAATGGCACCATCTGAGTACTACGATACACCCGCCAATACTCTCCGTTGCCCCGACCAACACTTTTACCAAATAGTTTATTCGAAATGACTGAAATAATCATGAAATACTACTGGCAAATAAGATTGATGCTAACCGGCCTCGAGAGCTTTCTCTCTTAGGCAGCCTCGCTGTATGTACGCGGATAAGTCAAGTGGATCGAAGAAATATCCTATTGATTTTTTCAACCGCGTTATCATCGGAATTGGAAACCACCACACGACCCTTAACACCCCAAGGGTGTTTAAACCCCTCAGAGACTAATATGTCTCTGGCAACCCAATACCAATACCAATACCAATACCAATACCAATACCAATACCAATACCAATACCAATACCAATACCAATACCAATACCAATACCAATACCAATACCAATACCAATCCTAATACCAACTAATACTAATACTAATACCAATACCAATAACCAGACTACTGGATATTCATTCTTCCTCTCTGGATATGATATTAGTTATGTTTATTCATTACCTGGCAATTCCCCGATACTACCTATAATATTATTACATCCCAGCAAGAAACGACACCGACAGACAGACAAGACAGAAGTACTCTAAATTTTTTTTCATTTTTTTTTTTTTTTGACCCTGGTCCCGTAATCTTGATAAGAATTGCAGCGTTGTTTCCCCAATTTGTTTTGAATTGCGGCATTTGGGATTAGTTGGTTTCTGATATTGGATATGTATTTCCACTAACTGGTGTAGGTATGGAGGATGTTACTTACTTCGCTAATGATCCCGATTCCAAAGACCTTACTATACATTTACATATATTTACATATAGACATATATATAAAAATAACGTATATTATATACATACAGAAATACCGACCTCATGACCAAAGTTGATATAGCTAAGTAAAGGCCTTCACTCAATCTATATATATAAAATCCAAAGCCCGGACATATGCACGTGTTTCCGTCATACTGCTCTCCTCAGCAACATTTCTTATACATAAATTTTATAATAAACGAAAAGATAAACTCTTTACTCGTGGTTCGCATGCGTTGTCACTAGAATCCATGCCAAACCGGTCTCATGGAGTCATGATATTAGGATTTACTGCATACTGGTTGATTTACTGAAGCTTCAGGGTAACCATACCCACAAATCATAACTTGAGTGGAAAGATTATCGAAATCAAGCACTGACACCCAACAAAAAAACCAAACTACATCAAGCAAGGTAAAAGGAGAACAAAAGTCCTCATTTAAACAACCAAACCCGCCCATTGAAAACCAATCATATTCATTCATGATCAGCGCCAAATCCACCTTCCCAATCCTCCAAACCAACTCCTTCCCTCAGCGGTCTCCCTCTCTATAACCTCAATGGCACGTAGTAATAACTGTAAACTATCTCTAAACAATGGAAACTCCTCTTCCTTTTTATTTTTCTTTTCTTCTGCGATTCCCAGCTCCTCCTCCTTTGCAATTCTTCGTTCCTCCTTATTTGCGCTCCTATCTCTCAACTTCTTCTCTTCCTGCTTCTTCTCAATATAGCTCTTCACTAAAATAATACCCGTGATGATTGCATAGGCCATGATAGAAGCAACAGCTGGGGTGAGCTTGGTTTTCAATTTCTCTGTTTGGGGTGTGATAGTGAAGGGGGCGGGAGTGGTGAAGGTGGGAGTGATGGGAGTGGTGTTTGGTATAGGTGCTTGTCTCTGTAATTGACTCTGGAGATTAGAGATGGTGAGTTGGAGTTCCTTTGTGGTGTCACTCTTCCTGGAAACGTCGGAGGTGAGAATTATGGAGTCAGAGTAGGTATATTTGTTGCTGTAGCCCATTTCTTGTGGCAGGTTTGCTTCAATGTATAATGAGAATATGATTGATGACAGGCCAAGATGGTGTATCTATTGCATGTGCTATGACAATCATACGTATTCTCTAGATTCATTACTTTCATCTCCAAAAAAATCAAACTTATCAGACTATTCATCAATCACCAACATCCAACAATAGCAAAAAAAACCTTACCTCAAGCCAAGCAGTTTGTGCACCGGGGTCAAGTACATACCAACGTCAACCATCCTCTAGCAATCTTATACTGCCGCAGCCCAGTCATGACCCCATTTTCTGATTCAGGAGGCCATACTTCACATGATCTCTTTGCTGAAGTATGCTCAACGTCCATGATGTTTTTGACGTGGGCAAGGTAGACCTTTCACGATTTCTCGGCAGTGGTTTCCGGAAAATCATTTTGATTGTCGGGGTTTGAGTTTGGGCGGGAGAGAGGGCGGGAGGCGGTTAGGGGCCGGCGGTGGTGGTGGTAGTGTTGGTAGAGGATGGGAGCTCGAGGCATGCGGAGGGAGTGCCTGAGGAATATTGTGGTTTATACATCGCACGTGGACTGGCCAGTGGCTCAATGAGGTAACCCGCTTCACTTGCAAGGATAGCGCTTCCCTTTGATGGGATATTTACCTTCTGCGTTGGCTCCGCAGGTCAAGTCGTTACCCTGAAACCTGCGTGCGGCGCCGGACAATATGAATCACATCTGCAGTTGGCCCTACCCAAGCAGCCACCAAGCTTGATATATCCATCTATACTAGACTATACTCGAGAGTACACTGCCCAATATATACCTGGCTCAGATTGCAGGTGATCAGAGCTGATATCTCGGGAAATTCGTACACAGCATCTGGCAGCAGCCGTCGACGAGCTGGCTTGAGCTCTGGTAGGCACCGGGACCACAAGTCCTTGATATGGTCTCAGTAAAGGAAAGAGTGCCAGCAAGCTAAGCATATCGGATGCATCAGGTGCGGCAATGGAGTCGTGAGAAGGGAGGCCGAGGAAGCTTGGCAGCACGTGGCATTGGGGCCCTATCCTATAACACAACCACGAGGACCACGCGGGCTACAGTCAGCAATCACTGTCGGACTTGTAGCCCCCTGTAGCCCCCCATGACCATGAGGTCGAGGCATCTGGCTGAAAAGTACATATAAAACTACAAGAGTCTCGGCTCAATTCTCTATGCTCGACGTCTATTATCGGGCACAATCATTCTATGGGTGGCACTTTGAAGCGATTGGCCAATGCAGGTAGTCTGGTTGCGTTTCGGCCAGTTTCCTGAACACAACCAGTTTGCTATGTACCAAGGGTATGAGAAAGGTTGAACGATCTTCTACGCTGTGGGTTGTTTTCTATACCTATTGATTACATGCACAAACTAACCAACAAGAGAGTCGGTTGGGAGTAGTGAGATCGTCGGTCTTCGGGTGCCCGTCAGAGTACATACGTAGGTAGCTCTTCGGCATCTTATATCAGGTGCAGCTGCATGCTTAGACGAATGGAATATTCTCCGCAGTGGGCCCCTCAGAGGGCAGGACTTTCTGAAGCAGAACCTCCTGGTCCGCCCCTCATTCGTCGCCTCACAAGCAGGTGTACTCTGCTTTCCATCTTTCTTTTGGCTTCTCTGCATTGATTGGGGGGCGTTACTTGTTGACTCTGTTTTCTCTGCTTCGGCGTTTTGTTGATTGATTGACTGATGATGCATATACCTGTCTCCATCGCTTCTTGATCTCCACCCGCTTTTTTTTAGCTTTTTCTCCACTCGTCGTTGTTCCTCGATTCCCCTCATTTCCACTTGGTCACAGCACCGTACCGGCTGAGTTTCTACCGATTTATATCCATTTGCATCGGCTGTCGCAGTGAAAACCCGAATATTAAATTCAGAATTCACATTTTATTACCAATTGCGGGCAGAATAAAAATATAAAATATAAATGGGTACTTATTTCTGGGCGACTTTGTGTGTTATTGGAATAATTTAAAGCAGGGCAGGCAGCAAGCAGCCGAGGCACCTGAACCGTGACAACTACCATCCCAGAGCTGCACTGTGGGGCAACAGTGCCTGTGTTGGGGGACGACGCCTTTACAAACGAGCACGAATTAAGTGTAGGCAGGAAGGAAGGAAGCTTCTTTTGTTTGGTGGGAAAAACTGCTTTAGCTACTAGCTTTACTTGACAGGGACGATCCAAAGATGATGCCTAACTCAGCAGCAGCAGGCTATCATCACAATCCACCAGCTGATTTTGCGCCGCATCCTCACAAGTCGCACACGCATCATTCGTCGTCGTCGCGGGCCGAGGGGCGGAGGTATCGAGGGGTATGCTTGCTTGTTTCCTAGTTTCCTGTGGGAGATGTAGTGGGGTACATAGCCGTCCAGTTGGTACGAGGAATAGAAGCGGGCCACTACTGGCTTTGGTGGGCGGGATATTATGTCTTGTGGCGTCTTGAGGGGGAGGGAGATAAGATTCCCATAGACCCACTATCCTGGGAAATTTCTATCATTTACTTGGAAGCAGAGGTGAGCACAATGGATGAACTGTGCTGCTGACATGAGTTTTGTTTTTCCCTAGGAACGTCCCCCGCGAGAGCGCAATATTCCACCACCATGGCCGACATCTCCTGCTGGCAGTCATGCTACGAGTGCAGATTACTATGGTGTTCATGAGCTAGGCGGAGGAGGGTATTACCAAACACCCCCTTTGAACTTAGGACATTATCCGTACGCTCCAGGACCCCCTCTACCTAGACATATTCCTCCAGCGGCAACACCCCCTACCGTTTCGAACGTCCCCTCACCGGCTCCGGCGCACAACCTCCCACCAAAGCTTCCCTCAGGAATACCTCCAGCACCTCCGCCGCCAACTATATCCCCACCACCCCCGATCCCATATGGAGGGGTAGACCAGTACTCCCATTATCCACCGCCTCCTCATCACCCCCACGACTCACATCAACCACATCACCCACACCACACACATCATACACATCACCCACATCACCCACATCACCCACATCACCCCCACCACCCACCTCCAGCTCACCATTATTATCCACCACCTCTGCATCCTCTAGACAAGTATGGGGCACCTTCACCGGACTATCACCATTCTAGGGACCACCGGGATTCACGGGATAGAGACTATACTCGCCCGCCACCCCCGGGCCGAAACTATAGTATATCTCCATCAATGATGGACGAATACTTAGTACCACCAGTTCCCCCACCCCCTCCACTAGGAGGCTATAGTGGTCGAAGGGAAAGCAGAGACTATGGTGGGCATCCTCGTGGAGATTACATGCCTCCGCCGCTAGACGATTATCCCCCGCCAGATCCACGGGATTACGGGCCTCCTCGGGGTGGAGACTATAGGCTACCAACAAGGGACCCTTATGCTTCTCGGGATTACTCTATGGAACCAGATTATCACCACCCCGACAGCCGGGAATATCGTAGGCCGAAGAGTGAATATGAAGTTGAGTACCAGTCCGCTCCTCCATCAAGGGGACAGCCATCGTTAGTTTCCTCCGCTGTGACTCGGGATGACGATGGTGACGGATATTCATCTATTCCTCCGCCTCCAAAGGAGTTGGAGTATGACGGTCCTGCGCGCAAGGAAATTGAATACCCTGTGTCACATGCTCGGGCTCGCTCGCGCGCAAGGTCAATAAAGGAAATTGAATATCACGCTTCGAAGAGCCGCGCGGCAAGCCGTGCTCCGAGTATGGCGCCGTCGACTAGAGACCCGCGGGAGGTCAGGGAAATTGAGTATCTACCTCGCTCACAGAGCATTCCACCACCGCCAGCTCCACCTGGCCAGGAGGGAAGGAGGGATCTTGATTACTATGACGCAGCGTCTGAGCATCCACTGTCTGGAGTGCGGGAAATCGAATATCTCCCGCGGCCAGGGACAAGTCATAGTAAACGGGGATCTGATTTAGGTCCTGCGCCGCTGATAGACCGCCCCCCCGATCCGGCGATTGTCGCAAAGCCGCATTGGCCACCACCGAGAGATGACCCGGAGTTGGATCCGAAAGATGCAGCGGATTTAATAAGCAACGGTACACCACTATTCCGGGGGAATATTCGGGAGATTATAGGCGCGCCGAGAGGGAATTATAGTTTTTTTGTCTCGGCTGGAAATGAATGGGATGAAGATACGGATTGTGCGGCATTCCAAGAGGCGGTTTATGGTGATATGTCATCTGCAACTACCCAGGATAAGGCTTTGGAGAGACCGGCCATGTGCCATGCTTTTGGGAGGTATCCGGGAACGGTCACATTGAGCTGTTATGTGGCAGGATTTAGTAGTACCTGGCGGGCAGGAGTGAACGATATGACGGGGACTGAGTTGAGTTTGCAGAGTACAGGAGGCGGGAGGATAAAGGTCAGAAAGTTGAGTATGATTTATGTGGTGGATCGGTTAAGGAATTTACAAGATAGGGGAATTGAAGAGAATGTGGGTTGTCTACTTCAGCAGGTCCCAAATATCGAGTGCTAATATTGACTTAGGAACCCGCACTCCTCCATGATCAGATCTACAATTTCCTCCTCTACGAGCCTCACCGCCCCAATCAAAACGGCTACTCAATCGAAACCCAGATATCAGATCTAATATCATCCCTCCTCCGGCCCTCGTGGATTGACTTTTCCCTCCCGGAAAACCAAGTCGTTTCTCGCTTCCTTCGGAGTTCTGAGCCTGGTGTCACAAATGCGTTTTTCCACCAGTTGTTGTTGGCGTTGGAACTATACTTGCGGGTTGGAGTTGTGCGGCCGCAGACGGCAATAGCGGAGAAGGTCAGCTGGGATCTAGTACTTGCGCAGCGGTGGCTTGAGAATGTTGAGATCCAGCCTCCAAAGGTCGCAAAGGAGGGGAGCTCCAGTGTGAGCTTTGGGTTTAAGAATAAGGAGAGTCAGGTGGATGCTTTGAAGGAATTTGCTTGGACGTTAAAGTACGTATTTGCTTGACCTCACCTCGATGGGACATCTTTATACTCACACGCACTTATCTACAGATGGCCGAATATGCATGAAGTCAACTATACTCTAACGGAGGAAGACTCTCCCTCGCACGTCCTCGAAGACCGCAGTACAGCGTGCATGGCCTGGTTTACTGGGCTAATCCTCCCAGGACCTAGTATGCCATTCATCCTTATGAACGCCCTAACAGACTGCGACCCCGATACTCTACCCTCCTTGCGCGACCTCCCCTGCACCGCGCCCAATGTTGGGTTCCAATACCGCGGGCATACATACTGGTCATGGGAATGCATTGTGGGAAAAGTCCTCGGTGCCGCAAAGGGTGTGTCACAGATCGCTGGCTGGCTCGGCCCATGTATCAGCTCCCCCGATCTTGACAGAGCTGAGGCTGCGAATATCAACCAACGGAAACTTCCGGGAAATAGTATCATTAAGTTGAGTGCTGCGGATGTAAGGAATATGCAGGCAGCGAGTGATCCTCTAGGGCCGAAGTCGATGGGAAATTATAAGACGGTGGATTATGATTTAATCATCCCAGATAGCACGCAGCAGACGGACACGATCAGAATTGAACGGCTGAACTTCACTGAGGCAGAACCGCTCGTGATGGATTCTCCAGGGGGAACCAGCGTTCATCCATCCGCCGCAGGGACAATGTTGGAAGAAGTCGTTTCCCCCCTCTCTGCCCCCCCCGCCAACCCCATCGCCCCACTAAACCTTCCCTCGGAGCGGCAATCTCTGCAAAACCCCCCCCACCACCAACATCTTCCATCCTCCCCATCCCCGGCGGTGGGGCCGCAGGAGGTATCGGTCTCGGCCTCGCGCACCTTCCCGTCCCTAACTCCACTACCGGTGGATCCCTCGCCACTACCGGCCCCCACGTTCTCCGCGCACAGTCTCCCAAGACCCAAGCCTCAACACTCGATGCGAGTATCACATTTGCGATTAGGCATAGGAGCTGGAAAGTTAATCTCCGTTATGATACCCCGTTTATTGCAGCTTATCCGTGTAGCAATGGGCCACATGTGCTGTTTAATAAGTACTACTATCGTGCGGTTAAAGTAGACTCCCTCGTCGAAATTGAGAATTGGGGACCGAAGATGGTGAGAGCTGGGGAGAGTTCCTGTGGGAGTGGTGGGGAGAGAGTGAGGAGGATGAAACATAAGCCCCGGGCCCCGCCTGCAAGGGGGAGGAAAGGGAGTAGACATCCAAATGCGACAAAGTCGGAGGATGAGGAGAGTTGCTCTGAAAGTGATTTATCTGAGGGAGAGGAGAGTGCAAGTGCGAGTTATGCATCGAGTCCTTCCCGCTCGGAATCTGGAGAGGAGAAGGAAGATGAAGATGGTTTCTCCCATCTCTCCCCCCACCACCACTCCCACTCTTCGCAGAACAGCGAATCCCCGCCGGAACATCTCACCCTCAACAATACCCTCGACGAAGTCCTCGTCGTCGAAGCCTTCGGCGTGCACGATAATGAAGTCTTTGCACGGGCATGGTGTAGTTTTTGGGGAGTAGCTGCCCTCGTGGCGGATTTGAGGAGGACGTGTTTTGCATGTTGTGTGAGGGAGGCGTATGCGGTCGGGGTGGCAGTGGTAATTGTGGTGGATGGGCAGGCGGGGGCTCGGAGAGTAGGAGAGGAGGAGGTGGAGGAGGTGGATAGGATGATGGAGGGGTTGTGAGTATTGACTTTGCCGTTTTTTTTGTTTCGTTTTAATCTTTTGGGGATGAATGTTAAACGTCTAATTTCGTGTGTTAATTATAGGTATGTTTGAGTAGTCAGCCTCGCAAATAGCTTAAGGCCATGCAAGGCACGCTTGAATATGTATACATTCTGGAGTTGGGAATTGAGGTCCTCGTTCAGGAAGGGGGAGGGAGGTTTCAGGGTGAGAGAGGTATACGTACGATACTCGATGTTTCACGCAGCGGGGTTTTCGGTTTTTTCTAATCCATTTCTTTTTTTCCTTTTTTGTGTAGTGCTTTTTATTGCGTGTATATTATGCTATGCTATGGTAGGATATTGACTGTTATGCGGACTGAGTCTGGGAGTGTAAACTGAGGAATAGCGGATAGGGAAAAGGAGGGGTTGACATTGGGACGGGTAGCATGGGGAATGGAACTGGGAATTGGTGGAGCAAAAAAGTGTAGGAAGTATGTGTTTGTTAAGAAATGAGATACGTTTCCTGCATAGATTGTGTTTGGTACTTGTTCTTGTCGGATATGATAGATATGATATATGATGTACTTCTTTTATATGATATGGTATAGGTAATTGTATGTGTACGCATGTTGCTGTGATAAATGCAATACACTTTATTATATGGCTAATTTATTCTGCACGCATATATAAAGGATTAGGTACAATGCCTTCAAGACCACTGTCACCACAATCTCGCAGTACTCCAAACTTTTAACATTCCAAGTAGCATCCATGTCTAAAACGATGGAAACCAGTTCTCGGTCTTCATATGCAACAATATCCTGAAGCTATCTTGCTACAGTATAAACCACCCTTTGCGAAAGCCATGGTATACAGGTCATAGTAGGACCAGTAGTTGTGCTACCGAGTGGCATGAGACTATATTCCGGTAAGAGCACAGATCTGGAGCTTGGCGCCTGACAACATCTCAGCGATCTGGGTCCAGAGGAGGTTGCTTATATTGCTCACTTTACTGATGGGATTATATGTTGATAAGAAACGTTGCCCAATCGACTTAAATAACAGCCAGGTAAGAGGCAAGTTGGTGCCAGAGGTCTCTAGTACATTGATGAAATCTCTAACCTTGAGTATAACAGGAAGGAGCTCAGGGAAATCTCGGGGTAGATACAATGGTGTTAAAGAGCGAGTGTTACAGAGGTTCCAGCGTACGATCCTGGGTATAAAGCAATTCCGGGTGATTGCGAAAACCCGTCATTATGGAGGAAGTCAGAATCATCTGCTATTTTGGAGACGGAGACGATCCCCAAATTTAAGGATATTACTGCGAATTAAAGTGGCAGTAGCTCCAGAGTGTTCTTATTTCTATTTTTGCTATTTAGATAGTTCTCATCGGAAAAAAAAAAAGAGAAAAAAAAAAAAAGAAAAAAAAAGAAAAAAAAGAATCTACTCCACATGTGCGGTATGGGTACGTTTTTAATGGTAGGTCAATACAAATCAAAAAGTCTATGAATTAATGCCCCTTCATAGATTATGTTTTGCTTTAACTCTTCGAAAGGCTATGGAGATAGTGCAGAAAGAGGACTTGCTGAGAACACCAGTAGGCTTCAGGGTAACTCTTTTTTGTTATTCTATGTCGTTGAGTGAGAAAGTCTTATAAGTCAACCTAAGGAGACGCCATCAGCATAGTCTCGGACATACCTGGGTTGGTTACACTCCTGTTCAGGCAAGACAAAGTACTTATTGCCAGCTGAAATATCAACATACCATGGGGCAGGAATTTGCTAATCTTAGATTGAGGAGGTCTGACGGGAGAAAGCACATCTGAGCGCTAAAGAGCGAAATTTGGTCGCGCTTATTGTGCACTGACATCGTGGAAGCGGACGGCAGAAAGAATTGTTCGTTGGATGCATCCAGAATCTGGGCCAATGAACATACATCTCTAAATTAATATCCAGCTGAGGATAATCTGCTCAACAATAAAACAGGGATTGATAGGCTGTTTCCTGCCATTTTCAATCATTGTAGTTGGAGAGGATGTCAATTATGCGTAGGAACTCTGTGCCAGCCCTCCAAGAAATACCAAAAGCAGCCCCTCCCTTTCACCGTCAAGGACATAGAACATCTCTAGTCTAAGTCTCAAAACTGGATTCCCAACAACACAAGCATGCCATGTCGCTCGAAATCTATCCATCTCAACGACGTGATATTCACTTCTTCAAGGTTGTGTGCGCTGAGCGTGGTGGTATCTGCTACAACTTACATGACAAGTCCTGAATTTTTCCGTCAGATGTGCAAATTGTCTTGATACTAGGCGCCGGAAGCATTGCTTTTAATGACAGCACGGCTCATCTTTGGGGGTGGTAACCTGGAGAAGTATATTGAGCAGGATCGAGAGTCTTCTCGTAGAAATCCTCTAATATAGGTTGCTCTTCCTCAGTGCATAACCTTGAAAATATTGCCTTATGCCTTTCCCGGAAGACCTAAAAAACAACCTGATCGGTTTACCGTTGGGAATGTGATATTTGAGTGTTACCCTGAATATTAATGACGTTATCTTCTCTACACAGGTCGCAATGGAATACAAACTTCCAAAGAGCGTTACTAGCGGGTATCTTTAGATATTTTGGAAACACCGTACACCAACATCCACTCTAAAAAGACGGTTATAGGTCTATTTCTCCTCTACTCACGCAATAGCAAAGATAGAATTGCTCTGCTAATGATTATCTCTCAGAGAGCTCCCCATGACGAAGACCCTACGTTGCACCACGATAAAAAGAAAACAAGTAACTAACTCTAACCCGCTCCACCTGTAACATATCACCATATATGATTCTCTAACTCAAACCCTTGAGGGACCCCTAGAGAAAAGCACTCTGCGGTAAACTGAGCAATCGCCTCAAATTATTGTGGAGAGTTGAGTTTTGAATAGAACTCAGTCCTTCTCCTCATACTCACCACACCATACAATTCCTCCTCGGAACTCCCTCTCTCCAACAGGTTGCTGAGCCTCTTCGCTCACCACGGGTGGGATTTTAATGGCTCATATAAGTAGATATACCTTGATCCATGGTACTAGGAGGAGGAGGGGGAGGAGGAGGAGGGAAAAACAAAAACAAAAACAAAAAGAGCTGCACTGGGTTCCTTGACGCATGTTGAAATCATATTGCTTTGTTGAAATTGGGTTATTTTCCATGGTGTATATTACCCTGCGTTGAGTCAGCCATTGCTTGTTCTCAAGCTGGAGCGGATAGAGACTGGATACAATTGCTCCGCTAGTCTACAGTTTATAGATTAAGTCGATTTGCAATCCGTCTGAAGGCCAAAAATTGGCCCCAAAACGTCATTGGACCTATCGCAGCTATGAGCTCAAGGACCCTGCATATCGGCGAAACGACACTGCACCTCGCAAGCCACCAAATACCAATAAAGTAACTGCGTACTGCGTACGCATGTAAGGGTTCTGGGGCCCGCCGCTGGGAAAGAAGCAAAATAGTTTAAACTGAGAAGTGGGGAAAATTCTATTTCCTACACACTCTCTCTTTGCTGTTGGATCTATTTCTCCTTTTTTTTTTTTTTTTTTTTTCTTTTTTTTTTTTTCATTCTTCAAAGCTGCTGCGTTGGCGAATCTCGCTAAGGTTTCTCGTTGTTTTCATTTGTTTATTTCCTGTTTAGGATAAAGATACATTGCTGACGGAATTTTTTTTTTTTTTTTTTTTTTTTTTTTTGGCCGGTTGGGTTTCTGATGGCCGGGGAACCGGGTGGTGTGATATGGTTGGTGTTGGTGGAGGTGGAGTAGAAGAATTGAGTTGAGAAAGTTGAGAAAGAATAATAAGTAGAGAGTCGCATTTTATTTTCGAACCTCCAATATCTATGCCATGTATATAAGTATGTATATATGATATGGGTAACTTTGCATTCCAAACTACGTATGTAAACGTACTTATCTTTCCCAATGACGTTTTGGCTTACTTACTTACTTAGAAAAGGCCCCCCCCCCCCTCCCAAAAGAAAAGAAAAGAAAAGAAAAGAAAAAAAAAAAAAACGTTTTCCTTATCTCTCTGTTCTAGTGCGCAAGGGCCAGAACCAACTTGCAGGGGCCAGGGTTGAAGTAATTGAAGGCCCTTTGCCACCTCAGCCCCCTCATGCCTTTCACCACATTTATTTATTTATCATATTTGTGTCAAAGAGAACAATCTCGCACACAAGAGGGAAGAGAGAAGAAAGTTCAAATGATCTGCACAGCCCGGACTTTCAAATGAAGTATTTCCTGCATGATTACGCGGTATGGTATAGGCTGCCAGTGAGTGGGTAATGCTAAGCATGACCAGACCAGACCGTATGGTAACTAGCTCAGATTCTTATCTCCAGCCATGTACATACATACTTCGTACCCAGCTCGCAAACAGCCATATGTTTTTCATAGTCTGGTTGCTGTTTTCACATGAGATTCTGCGGCACACCGCGGGAAGCTAACTAACGAGATTCAAGGTATCAGGAGCGGAAAACCAGACTAAAAAACCAGGTCACTTGCTTCAATCACTAAATAGAGCTCACGCGCACGCGACCCCGTGTCCCCTGATAACCTACCGATATCATGAGACTATACCGATATCTGATATGAGTTATTGGAGCCAAGGCTGACTCAGATAGCATAGGTATAGATAGCAACCGAGTTTCGGCGAAGCTCGTCTCAGGTTTTGCCTCGGATTCCCAGCCCAAAGGGGGGGGGGAGGGGAGGTGGGGAATCTGGAGGAAGTAATGCTAATGGTACACAAATTCCAAAACCTCTTGTATCGCATGCGATATACTACATTGCGCGCTCCCTTTTTTCCTTCTCCATTCTGCACAGTATCGTATCGTATAGGCATACGGTAGTAGGAACTGTTGTTTACCTCCCCCCCTAGCTCACCCTACTCGTTACGTTATCAATTCCTCACTGTGGTTAAGCGTCGCCTGACGAACCTGGACTACCCAAAGCGGGCAGGGGTTGTTCAAGGGCCCAACAAGCCCAGATCTCAGATTGCTGCACCGCACAGCCAATTACCCAGCAGCTCGTCCTCAACCATCGGGCTCTGGGAGCAGCGCAGCAGAATAATATAGTGAAAACTCCCCCATCCCCAACCCCAACCCCAATTCCACTAGTCCACTGAGACTTAAGGTATGGGGCCATTTCGGCTGCCATTAGGTGCGGGTACTCCTGAGTGGGGTGTCGATACTGCTGAGTGGGTACTATGCATTTTAGTTTCCTTGCTGAATACGAAGGATCCGCTGCCCTCCTCTGTCTGGACTGTTTCTTGTGTTATCATTCCATCTTGGAATAATAGAATTCCACATCTCCCTGCTGTGCTTTGCTTTTTAAAGCTGTGGGAATCTGAGGATCCCGGAAGCTCTTGGTTCATCGGTTCGCTTTCAAACAAGGCCCAGAGATGCATTTGAACTAGCTGACCAGAGAACCCGATAGGAAGCAACTCTCCAGAAAAAACGAACGGCCGGTGAGAACGACTACCTACCCCCCCAAAACCATCACGAGACATACCCTTGTAATGCCTTGTGCTTTAGTGGAGTAGTGTGGTCAGCGAACGAGTGAGGGCCGTTTATATTGGATGCCACTGCCGCTTGTTGCCAATAGATTGGAACGAAGAATACTCATCACATTTCTGTTTCCGAACTTTAGGTTTCCATTTCTCGAAGGGGAGCCGCAGTACCCCAGCATTGCCGACTCCTTATCATCCATATCTGGAGTAAATAGATTGGACGGTGGTACTACAGACGGACAGCCACCTTGATAGGAAGCTTGATCCTTACCTGTTCTCGCCTCTAGCCCCCCTCCCACCTCCACGGTCGGGTTCTGCCAATATTCACTTGGCTAAAGCTGAGTAGATAGTCTATCTCTCGCGACCCTATTTCTTTCTTATCCTTCATTCCTCCTTCTCTCCGGCTATCAACCAGCCTCAACCGCAATCATGGACCCATCACCGTTACCCGAGTTCTGCTCTCCAGCAGCACCATACCTCGTCAACCTCTCCATCTTCTTTGGCACATGCATTCCCTCTCACCTATCGCTCATATCATCTGTCCTGGGCCTCTGCTCCATATCCGCGTGGCTCTTCAGCCAAATTCCGCAAGTGATCAAAAACTATCGAAATCGTTCTGTTGAGGGCCTATCGGCTTTATTCCTGCTCAACTGGTTCCTGGGCGATATATGTAACTTTCTGGGGACGGTTATCCTGAACCAGATGTTCTTCCAGAAGGCCATTGGCGCGTACTATGTCACTGTCGACTTTGCCCTTATGTTACAGTTTATATGGTATGGAGTGTTTGGTATAACTGGGAAGAAGGCTTCGGGATATAGCGCCCTTGAAGTTGTCGTTACCGATTCTGATGATTCCGGTGATCGGGAGCGAAAGGGCGTGCCGGTTGTGATTCATGGCGTCAGTCTTAGCCCGCCAGAAAGCCCGAGTAGTTCTCTGATGGGGAGCTATGCGAGTAGTAGTGCGTCAGAGATGAAGAGGAAGGAGAAGAGGGCGTATAGCTACGGGAGTGCTTCAAGTAGCTTTGGAATGGGAAAGACGGCACAAATGATGCTTATGTTTGCGACGGTGGTGGCAATTGTGTCAGCGCGCCCAGAGAGGAAATATGTTTTTCCATTTATAGGCGGGGGTGCGGCCGTTGCTCTTGAGCCGGTCCAAATCAGCACCTCTGGAGATTGGATTAGCATTGATACTTTGGGAAAAATATTGTCATGGGTTAGCACGTCTCTGTAAGTTTCCCTTTAGGATTGATTATCTGGTCTTGGCTAATTTGCGTCGATTAGATACTGCACCTCTCGCCTTCCTCAGCTTTATAAAAACTACACTCGCCGCACCACCGCCGGACTCAGTATTATGCTCTTCGTTGCCGCCTTTTTTGGAAATCTCTTCTACTCCCTCTCGCTCCTGACGAACCCCTTGGGATGGGCCGATTATGAGCCATATGGCGGCGGAGGAATTGCAGGACCAGAGGGGAGTAAGAGGAGTGAGTGGTGGGCGAATACGCTGCCATTTTTTTTGGGAGCGAGCGGGGTGTTATGCCAGGATGCGATGGTGTATGTTCAGTATTTGTGGTGGGGCGATGAGGAGAAAGTAGAGGGGTTGCGTGACGGGGTTGTCGTGCCAGTGAAGAAGGGCTTGGAAAGGCAGAGGCTATTGGGTGGGCTAGGCAGGATATATGGTGCTGTTGGCTCCAAGTGATCGAGGCATTTCGGGTCTTTGAAGAAGAGGATTTGCATACCAATCGGCGTTTTCGGGTTTGCTTTGTTTCGTTTGCGGTTTGCGGTTTCTGGTGCTTAGCCCTGCATCTTGCTGTCTCTTGGTTGGCTCATTCGTGTACTGTCTTTCCTCTACCCACTGGGATTGTTTTGCATTAAATTTTTGGGTTTGTGATTCTTGACGAGCGGGCAATCTTCAGTTGGATTCTGGAAACTACTCAGATCTTTTGGCTCGTGGTTCTTGATGACTGGCGTATTTTTGCTTTGAACACAGACTATAGTCACTTCTGTCCCTTTTGTTCTGTATTGGAATGGGCTGGGTGTTGGTCTTGGTGTTGAATAGTGAGTTCTAGAGAGTTATCGTGCTGCTTTGGTGTGAGGGCTGTATACATAAGTAGCTTGTATTGGTGTTTATGTAGAAGGAGGTCTGCTGCTTCCTTGCATTGAAGTCTGTGGTAGGAGGGATAGATCTAGATCTACTTTGTGCTTCTTGTTATGTAGATGGTGAGGGTGGTAACCAGATGGTAGATGTGCTGAATTCGAATTTCTGTTTGAGAATTGATATAGGTTGATCATATATATGTAATGTATATATATATATATATCTTAATTGCCTAACCCCCCCAAACATACTTTAAATTCCCCGGCTTTTTACCCACCATTTATTAAGGAATCTCACCTGGCATTTTTTTTTTTTTTTTTTTTTTTTTTGGTGCTCGAGATTGCATATGGTATGGTATGGTTAGGTTGGGTATGTTGTGAGGTTTCTGAGGTTTCGTAGGGGTCCGGTGGTGGTGGGTAGTTGGAGATGTTCTTGGATGTTATGGCGACATCGGGTGCGGCATGGGGCGGCATTGCACGGGACTATGTACTGTAAGCTGTACCAACCCAGGTGTCGATCCTACCTAAAATACCCAAAGCATCTGTGAGAGATATTTTAATAAAGTGTATTTCTTTGCACCTTGCACTGGCCTACGCAAACATTTAAATATATATGTACAATGCGGGGGGAAATGTTATTGCGCATCAACCTGCAGAATATGCAATAACTTTCCATGTACTGATGTAGCCACGAGTTTGGACTATCAATTGCAAAGACTCCCCAAACTGTATAACTATCGGTTACGAGAACCAGAATAAACAACCCAACAGGTTTGGACCTGTTATTTGTCAAACAAATACATAGAGCATATACCCACGAAAACCTCATGGACGAAAAAAAAAAAAAAAAAGTCGAGAAATTAGAAAGAAAGTCCCATACCCATTCCCACCCCCTCCTCACCTACTTCTTCTTTCCGGCCCCCTTCCCATCCACACAAACTATACACCTCCCTGGTACCCCCTTCTTTTCCAACCTCGCTTTCACAGCTCCCGTGTGAGGGCCTTGTACCATAACCTCCATCAGCGGATTCTTCGGACTACACCCCGCCACACCCGCCACACTCGCACTACTCGCACACAGGACCCTCAACTCCTCTCCCAACGCCCCAGCGTCAATACTAAACCTCTCCACGCCGACAATCCTCGTCATGATCTTCCCGCGCTTATGCTCTACCGTGATTGTAATCTTTGGCGGCTGGCCCGCAACTGCCTTCACTCCTCCACCAGGGTAGATCTCGCCGGGTTTCAGGACAACATAGTAGGGGCTGCAGAGAGCGAGGAAGGATTGCGTTAGGTGGTCGCGTTTCGCGGTGTTTGAGGAGAGGGATGCGCGGTCCTCGGGGGAGGTGCTGGGGGAGAGGAGTGTATTTGCCAGGAGGGGGTTGAGGGTTACAAGGCGGCGGTTGGTAGGGTGAGGGGTAGTTTCTTGGGTTAGGTAGGTGGAGAAGAGGGATTTGAGGTCCGTGGGGGTGTAGATTTCCTTTGGCTTGGCGTTGATTGCTTCGAGGATGGGGAAGAGCTTGGGGATGGGTTTGTAGAGGTCAAGAACTTTTAAGACTCCTGTCGCAGCGGCTGCTCTGCCACTTCCAGAAGAGGTAGCAGTGGCAGTGGCTGTTGCAGGCGCGGGAATAGGTAGCTTATACGGAACAAAATCTTTAATCCTCTCATCGTCCCAGTCGATATCAACCACTACAACCTCATTCCCCTGTCTATTTTTCGTCTTCAGGAATTGCTCCTTGTCGAGGTGTTTTAGAAACTTTGCGATATTTTTCCACGAGGTTTTCTTGATTTGGAGGGAGGGGTGGATGGATGAGAGGGAACCTAGGGTTGCGTCAAAGTAGGATGAGGGAGGGAGAAATGGCAGGACGAGGGTGGACATGAATGCGGAGGGGTTGATGGGGGTTTCGATGGTGGTGTGGGTCTTGGAGTGAAAATGGTGGTGGAGGCCGAAGATGAAGGCGTTGTGGAAGGTGTCGTCGATCTCTGACAGGGGTTAGTGGGGATGCTTTTTGATGTGTAAGATAATATGAGGGATTGCTATACCTTTTGTTCTTAGTTCAGGAAGTTGTTGTTGTTGTTGCTGCTGCTGCTGTTCGGCCTCACCCTGCCCTTCCTCACGTTTTTGCTTCCCTACGTCTTCCGCTAACGACAACCCCTCTAAACTAACCCCCCCATTCTCCGCTTCCCCACACACATCATCATCAAACACACCCTCCACCTTCTCCGGTACCTCCCTTGCACCCCCCACAAGCTCATCTCCAAACCAATGTAGTATCCTCACCGCCTTCCCCTTCTCGCCCACAACCTTCTCCAACTTCGAAATATCCACCTCCGCCACCCCCACCGCCAACGCCACACTCGGACTCTCACTCGATGCAATCCCCACCAGTCTCCCCTTCGTAGCCCTTGGCGGAAACGGCGGCCCAATTAGCCCTGGCGTCATCAAATCCGCGCCTGTATACAGCTTTTCCATAACCGGAGGGTGCGTATGTAACAGGGGTAGTAGTTTTGGGTTTTTCCAGAGTGTATAAACTACCTCCCTCCCTCATCCCCAAAAATCAGCCACCACCCACCCACCCAACAACCAAGGTCGTTACGTACCAGTAGGAAACATCAACCCATCCACCTTCACCCACAGTGGCCTCTGTGTCTCTTCCCCCGGTGCATGTGACCCTACATAAACCACCCCTTGGACCTGATCCAGATCTGGGCCTAGATTCGTCGTAAACTTCGCTGAGGTGATATTATCTGGTAATAGTGAGTTTCGTAAGGCTGTGACGACGGCATCTCGGTCTTGGGAGGGTGGAGGGGTGAGGTTAAATTCGTCAATGAGTGATTGGGCAATTTTCCGGCGGTCGGAGGAGCGGAGGGGGGCGTAGGGTTTTACCTATGGGTGGGGATTGGGGTTTTTGTTAGCAGGTAGAGTGAAGTAAGAGGTGGGGGGTCGGGGGGGAAGAAGTTGATGTATACTTGAGCTTTCTTCTTGAACATTGCTTTGAGTATTTAGGGACTTTGGTGATGAGTTAGTAGGATATACGGGAATGTGTTGTAAAGGGAACCCAGGGCCCTTAACCTGGCCCAACAAACGAATGCTTGCTATGACGGCAGCTGGACTCACTGTCTTGGCAATGGTGCATTGTAAAATCACTGTCACGTGCAGCATATGGTGTTACCCTGAGTTTGTTTGTGCTTCAACGTAATACAGGCATGGTATACTAGGCATACTTGTCACAAGCAGCCTTCCCTTCTCCAGTGGTATTGGCAGCTCTACAAGACTTTTTCTTGGCCCATTACTAGCAGAGGGCCAGGAAGCTTCACGGCCAAAAAACGACTCACAACTTGCTATGCAGAAAAGGGGTGGATATATGTATGTACTTTTCAGCTATAGACAGCTGGAGACAAACGTTAGGGGAGTCATGGAGAAAAATGATCAAGAGATCTCTAGTCTGTAGCTTATAACTGTACAAAATAGACCACATTTGTAGTAGTCTGGTTCGTAGTGCCTATTGGCCTGGGTCTTATTACTGTTTTTTGCAGTCAAAAAAAGTTGATCTCAACACCCTTGACTTTCCAAGACAGTACAAGTGTAGGAATGACCTTTAGAGGAAAGGCCTTCCCCACCGTTTCAGGCTCCTATTAGAAGTGAGGCCTAACTTTTCGGGCACCTGGACGATCATCACAAGATTGATACTCAGCGTGTAGTTAGCGGTTACCCTGAACTTCTGGCATCGAAATCAAACTCTTGGCACCTGATCTTCTTACCAAAGCCCGAATCCCAATTTCCCCGCGCGACGGCTGAACTATGATCACCCGCTACCTCACCTCCGTCACCGCCACCTTCTCTCCATTCTCTCGCACCGGCAAAACACCGCGCCTATTCCTTTCGCTCCTCCCCAGCAACGCTCGCCAGATGGGGGTGAAAGTCGTGACGAATATTGTTCCTCTACCGCCCAAGGGGGTGAAGGGACAGGAACCGGAGAGTTCGGTGAGGGTGAAATTTAGTGAGTTTTTTTTTGCTTTTTGCTGGAATTTGGGAATTTGGGGGGATGGGGTAGGGGTAGATGGAAATGAAGGAATGAATTGGGGGAGCTAATAGGCGGTGCGTCACAGAGGATGGAAAGGAAATGGAACTTGAGACATCGACTATTAGCATCCAGGATTTGGTGGAGGAGGTGGACCGGCATTCAAGGCTGTTGGCGAGGAAGGATGAGTTGGCTGGTTAAGAGGGGCTGTTTTGGGGGGGGGGGGTGTACCTGGTGATGGGGGAAGGGTGGATGAGGTTTTTGGGGAGAAGAGAGTGGGCTTCTATATCCACCGCGGCACAAACTGCTGTTTCTCTAGGGGACTACGACATCTACAGCAGCGAGGCTGGATTTGAGTGAGATAGCGGGTCTGAGGGCGAGGCGAGCTAGCTACAGAGGAATAGAGGGTGGGGAGTAGAGCGGAAGAGGAATATCAGTGATTGCTTTGCTTTTATAGTTATGTGTATAAAAACTGGAGTATGGGATTTGGAATTTGGATATTTAGATTGTTTTGCATTGCATTCGCCTGGATGTTTACGGGTATTCGGAAAAAATCATCAAAATTCTCGTATATAGGGCTGTTGATTTGAGGTAACACCGAGAAGCAGTCTGGTTACTATTAACGATGGAAACAACTGCGTTCTATAGTATAACATGGTTACCCTCACATGTCCCCAAAACTCCCATACCAACATGGGCTTGCCCAGAGACCCACCGCACTCCACCTCACTGGTTGGAAGCTGGGTTGGGTGTTTGTAACAAAGCTGGGGGCTTCTCTCCAACACACTGTAGAGAATTACTCTTGTCTCGGGAATCAGAAGTGAAAGGCGAAAGTTTTGCAGGAAATATCTAATTGGTTGACAAGGAAATTACCTATCATCACCGTCAAGAGATCTATCCACTTTCCCGATTTAGAGGCAAGAATTCTTCTTGCGCTTGACCAGCCCCTGTCTTATGAGCGGCATCTCCAGTCACATCTCTTGATGAGCCACATTGTCTAATGACCGAGGTGAGATGAATTTACTACTTATATGCTCTCACAAGTACAGCAGATGTCATAAACGCATGTGCTTCTCCAAATGCCAATCTGTCACATCTCCGTCTCAGCCCCACCTCGCTAACAGCCAATTCCATTCCATCTCTTCTTCCCCAAACCAACCCTCAACATATAGCAACTTCCCATACCTAAACCAGAGTCTGCGCCAAAAGAATAGTTAGCTTTCTCATCCCAACATTTCCTAGAGGGAGGGAAGCTTGGTAGTATTTGTGTAAAAACAACATGGGAGTGAAAAAAAAGCTTCAGACAAAATTTATAAGGTAGCGGTTGGTTTTCATCATCGTCGAGCTACCAGCAAACACCGGAGTGAAGGGCTGGAAACGAGCTAAAGCCAAATGCCTGGAGTCATCATTGTATTGGGCAGTGTGATTTTTTTGGGGGATGATCAATAATGGGGGTACGTACCAGAAGCAGCAGTGGGTGGGTGGTAGAATGGTGGTGAATTGTGGTGAATGGTGGGGAATGGTGAAGATTCTGTGGATTTATAGGTGGGGGTTGGGGAGCGGGCTTGGCGTGGTTTTTGTTTGGGAAAATTTTGGAGAAGGGCTTGGCGGAGGTGAGAGAATGGGATTGTTCTCAGCCTGTACAAACGCAACAAGACATTCGGCCTTACCAAGCCTGGAGTTTATCTAAACAAAGTCAAAGGGTCTGAAAGAGAGTCTAGAGAGATGGCATTTGCCCTCGAGAGGGGATCCGTATCGGCAGTAAGAATTGGAGCCCAGTATGCTATGGGGGTACCAGAATTATTGGGAGTGGCATCTTCAAGATGTGGTTGGCCAATTCGAAGCCGTAGCTGCAGCGGGGTTACGAGGGCAGTGATACTCGACAGGATACTTGGACGGGCTTCCTGCTCTACCACCAAGTCCAGGTACTGCTATCCAATGCTGTGGGAGATGATGTTTACCCCGATGCAGTTTAAACTAGGCACGAAAGGGCGAATCGGAGAGGGCGTTTATTCCGCACGAGGGGGGTGTTTTTTGGTGGTTTTTTGGTGTTTTCGGGTGTTTTTTTGGGGTGTTTTTTGGGTGTTTTTCGGTGTCTCGGTGTTTTTGGGCGAAGGCCATACAAAACGCCTGCAAGAGGGGCATCTTCTGTAGGGCTCTACCTTTTTTTTCTTTTTTTCTTTTCTCAAGATATATCTCGAGCTTCATACTGGTGGGTATACTCGACTACATGTTGTAATCCGCATCGGGCCTGTCGCAGCAAAGCGCAAGCTGCAGAAGGAAGCCCCACGCGCCGCTCGTCTCGTGGCAGGCGGGACTTTATTGGCGAGCGAGATTCTGCCCCTTCTGCAGTGCTGCAATTCGGAATCCTGTCTGCCCTGTCAGGTGCTCTGGCTATTTTTTTTTTCCCCTGCCTCCCCGAATTCGGATTCGAATCCGAATCCTCTTCAGCTTCTCATCGAGCCTCGTTCTCCATCATCCTCCATTCACACGTATATCTCGATCTCGAGTGAGTGATAGTCAGTCGAAAGGGCAACGATAGCATCATTACCCCGAGAGCCTACCGCCCGAGCCCACTGGCCAAAGTACAAGAGGTACACTGCCACCCGTCTCTCCCGCCCATCCTCTCCTTACCTATACCTCAGCCACGACCTCACCATGCGGTTCGGGAAAACCCTCCAATCGGCAATCTACCCGCCCTGGCGTGACCACTACATTGAGTATTCCAAGCTCAAGCGTCTTCTCCGCGAGGGCGATGACGACTCTGATGCCGAGGGCGGAGAGTCCGCAGCTGCCCATGCGAGGCTGAGGCAGGACGAGGAGGAGCGCCCGTGGACGGAGCACGATGAGAGTGTGTTTGTGGAGGAGCTGGTCAATGTCCAGCTGGAGAAGGTGCATAGCTTTCAGTTGGAGATGAGTAAGAAGTTGAAGGAGAGGACGGAGGCGTGTGAGCAGAGGCTGGAGGGGTTGGTAAAGAAGGCAGAGGAGGAGCAGGGGAAGGGAAAGGGAAAGGTGGGGGAGGGGGAGGGGAGGGGGGGGAATGGTGAGTTTTGCGTCATCTTGAATTGAATGAGCTTTGGGGACGTGTGGCTAACTGGGTGTAAATGGGATAGAACCACAACCACCCCCAAAACTTACAGGGGAAGAGCAGCAGACTGTCCTGAAGAATACGTTGAAGGAATTGGATGATATAATATACTACATTAATCAATTGCAAAAGTTTAGCCGCATCAACTTCACCGGGTTCTTGAAGGCGGCGAAGAAGCATGATAGGCGCACGCGGGGGTCGGAGGAGAAGGGGAAGAAGAAGGCGAATAGCGAAGGTGGTGGGCCAATGGTTAGGCCTCTGTTACAGGTCAGGCTCAGTGCGCTGGAATTCAACAAGGAGGTCTACAGTCCCATGCTCTACCGGTGAGCTACTGCATGATATCCTACACTTGTAGAGTTTGATGCTAATGAAAATCAATCATATAGCTTGTCAGCGATGTACGCATTTGTGAGGCAGCAGCTTGATCTAGATGGAAAGGTTGATGGTCAGGCTCAGCCTACGGAACCTGCGGAGATTCAGCCAGGCCAAGAACCCTCGAGCAAGAGGTATACATCTCACAAGTGTAAGTCTACCATAGTGAGTAAAGACATATCCATGCACTCTGCTAATACGGCTCAACACAGTCTGGGTTCATCCTGACAACTACCTCGAGGTCAAGACGTACATAGTTCGTCGTCTTCCCGTTCTAGTTTATAATCCCCAACACAAGAAGCAGCTCGACATCGCTCAAGGCGACCCAACAATCCACTCCCTCTATTTTGACAATCCAAAATTCAGCCTCTACACAGACAAAATCGAGAAGAAGCCCGGTGCTGCCTCTCTTCGTCTCCGTTGGTATGGCCACCTTACAAACAACCCCGAGATCAGCCTCGAGCGTAAGACCATGCAAGGCTCCATCACCACTGACAATACGAATGCCGACGCCGCCGCAGTCGCGCAAACTGACGAATTTGAGGGTGCAGTCGAGGAAAGAATCACCTTCAAGGGGAAATACGTCGAGGCGTTCCTCCGCGGGGAGTATCACTTGGAAAGGACCCTCCAAAAGATGCGTGACCGCCAGGACAAGAGTGCTGAGGATGTTGGAAAGTACGAGGCATTGGTGAAGGACCTCCAGGCCTTCATCAAGGACAATGATCTCCAGCCTATGATGCGCGCGGTGTATAACCGCTCTGCGTTCCAGATTCCTGGTGATGACCGTATCCGGGTTTCGCTTGATACGAACCTGGCATTCATCAGAGAAGATGCACTTGATCCCGAGCGGCCATGCCGTGATCCTGATGATTGGCATAGAAAGGATTTTGACCAACCGAATATGGAGTGGCCGTTTCCGTCCATCCGCAAGGGCGAAATCCACCGTTTCCCGTATGCATTATTGGAGATCAAGGTCCTCGATATGATTCCACCAAAGAACGTCAAGTGGGTCTATGAGCTTATGAACTCGCATTTGGTTTCTGAGGCGTCGAGGTTTAGCAAGTTTGTCCATGGAGTTAGTACTTTATACGAAGACTACGTCAACATATTCCCCTTCTGGCTCGGGGAGATGGATAAGGATATTCGAAAGAACCCCGAGACTGCTTGGCAGAATGAGCAGGAGAGAAAAGCGAAGCAGGCCGCAGATGAATTCGCCGTTGGGAGCTTACGAGTCGGAAGTGCATTTGCCATTGGAGGGAGGTTTGGTTCTGCCCCCAGACCCGGGATGTGGTCTGGGAGCCAACAAGGGGGTGAATCATTTAAGCCCGATAGTAATCTTGCTGTAGGCTCGCCAAAGAATAAGGGCCCGTCACCAAAAATCTCGGAGCTCACCGACGACGAGGCGGAGCAGTTGGAAGAGTCGAGTCTTCTTCTGGGTGGTCAGGCGAGTGAGAGATTCGATGAAGTAGGTGATCCACGCACGAATACCAAGACGAGTCTATTAGACCTCTTCCCTGGATTCAGTACCTCCCGCTATGGCCGACGACATAGGCAAAGAAGTGGGGCTGGCGGCGACTCCGATGACGATGACCGCTTGCCACCGGGAGTCAGGAAGCCGGAGAAGTTACTCATGCACTCTACCCCCGTGAACGTCGAGCCGAAAGTCTGGCTCGCGAACCAACGTACCTTTATCAAATGGGAGCATGTCTCCATCCTCCTCGCCACGCTCTCCCTAGGTCTTTACAACGCAGCGGGGCAAAATAACAATATTGCCCGCGCTCTCGGGCTAGCGTATACGGGGATTGCACTGTTTACGGGCATTTGGGGATACTGGGTGTATTTGGAGAGGTGTAAGCTGATCATGAATAGAAGTGGCAAGGATTTTGACAAGAGACTTGGGCCAGTGGTGGTATGTGTGGGGTTGGCGGTCGCACTATGTTTGAATTTTTGGTTTAAGGTGAGTGAATTTTGGATGGGTTGTGTGGGGGAGCCGAGGATGGGGGGGTGGGAGTGGTGTAGGTGGAGCAGGGAGTTGTAGGGGTGGGGTTGGGGTTTGGATGGGGATATGAGCTGAGATAAGGCGAGGCGAGGTAGGGGTGGGTGATGTAGAGTAGAGCACAGCAGTTATCTCTACCAACCTACTTCCTCTCCTCCCACCCATCCACCCATCTATCCTCCCTATGCTCTTAGCATTTACCCCTGCCAGCTCTCAATACTTTCCGTTCCTTCTATACCTCGCGCTTTCCCAACTCATGAACCCCCCACCTCCACATAGCACTCGCATGACTTTCCACTTCCTCATACTGATACATGACCCGTTCCTTTCTAGTACCGCGCCGTAATGGACAAATTCCACTTGGCCAACGACTCTACTTTCCCCACCGTCTACAACGGGGCCAGTGGGGTCAATGGAATCAATGGGGGGTTCGATGGGGAGGTAGTGCAGAGTGTGGTGGAGGGTTTAGCGCCGATTGTTTTGGGTGGGGAGGAGGAGTTGTAGCCTGGATGCGAGGTTGGGGTTACATATTATTGATTTTGGGTGTGGGTTTTTGGAATAAAGTGAGAGAGGGGAGAGGGTTCAATTGGATTTGGTTATTATGTGCTTTTTGCAAAGCAGCGCCACCCCCGTTATCTTTTTTTGGTGTCCTTGGTTATTTTGACCTTGACATGCCTTTTAGGTAAAAGGTGACTTTTGACTCAGAGATGGAGATTAGAGGTGGAAATGGGTGATAGCGGGGTGCAGCATGATGCTACTTCATGTTGCTCTTGATGGTGCCCGTACATGTGTTTTTTGTTCTGTTTTTGTGCTTATGTCTCTGTGTGTGTGTGTGTGTTTTATGGGTTTTTTTGATTGATTTCTATTAGCTCAAGTAACCAACCTTTTTTTGTTTTGTTTTGTTTTCCCCCTCTCACCAGTAAAACTCAGGGTAAACTCGTTTAACAATTAAGACTATAAAAAAAAACTTTCACGGATTGTCAATACAATATCATCGATACATCTCATATATATATGGTATTATACAGACTATAGTAACCTCTCCCCCCCTCCCTACCCCCACAAACACACACAAAATCGCTATTCTTTCCTCTGTTCGGTGTTTTGCAATGAGGGTTTACCTAGTTATTCCCGTCTAAAAAGTAGTATTAAAAGGTACCCAATACCACCTTCATCCACCGTCATATACTTTATCTCTATGCGCATTGGCGTACAAAAAGCAAGCTTTTAGTATTAAGCATGAAGTACCGAAAGCAAAAATCTGCATAATTTTTTGATCTGGATTATAAGCACTCACAACTATAATCTCTCCTCACCAACCGAAGAACTACAGAACCAAAGAAAAAGAAAAAAAAAAGGCTAAAATAAAGAACTCCCATCACTCCCCCTTCCATGATAGATAGATCGCATAAAAACTAGATGTACCCAATGAAAAAAAACATTACGACGAACCATCCTTTGTTAAGAATCCCTAGTAAAAGTAAACACAATCAATGAGCACATGCTTTTCCCTTTTCCCTGTTGCTCCCAATCCCTACCCGTACCTGCGAAACAACGGCGCCAGTACGGGCCTCGAACCCAACCTCGATCTCAACCTCGGCCTTGGGCTCGGCCTCCTCCAACTACCCATCTCAATGTTACTCCTCCATAATCGTCCTATCGGACACACTCTCCCCAACGGCATTCTTACATTCTCCCCCGAATTCAGTCCTAATGGTTCTCTCTCTCTTCCCCGCCGCGGAGCCATCTCCCACTCCCCATATCTCGCACCGCCCACACCCAGATGCTCCTGATACTCTCTACTTGTAAACCTCTCTTCCCACTCCTCTCCCCTCCTCCCCGTCCTATTAGCATACTCCATCAGCCATTCATAACCCACTTCCTTCTCAGCCCCCTAAGCTGTGTCCCCAAGACATTGCCTCATCTGATACAACCCCGTCTTCGCTCTCTCCTTCACATCCAATTCCTTATCATGCATCAACCCCTCCAACTTCTGCATAAATCCCAACCTCTTCAGCTCCGCCGCGCGCAATTTACAACTCGCCTCATCCGCCCCATCATCCTTCCACGTAAGATTAATAACTACCCACGCCAAACTAACCCTCACCTCCTCATGCTCATGCTCAAACAGCGGAAGCAAATTCTTCAGCAACTCTGTTTGCTGAATCAGAGTCTCACGGTGGCGGGGGTGGTTTGCGGCAATATGGATCAGGATGTAAATAATCGGAATGAGGATTTCCGTAGGAGGGTCTCTGGTCACATGGTGATGTGGTGTAGACTCTGTAGAGGATGCGGTAGTTGGCCGCCGCGAACTACGGCCAGAGCGTATGCGATGAGACAATGACGGCCTAGGGCGGGTTTTTCGAGTGAGAATTTCATATACACGGTCTTGTCCTACTTTGCTAAACAGGGTATCGAGCATCTCTGGAGAGTTTGCACCGCAGATGAGGTTCCTCAAGAACTGCAGACCCTGTTCCTGAACTTCAAGAAGTTGTCGCCTGGCTCTACGAATGGCGCGTGTTGAGATCTCTTGCTCGACAAAGGAGGCGCTGCTCGTCATTGGCGTGCGAGAATCCCTGCGCCGGCTGAGCTGTCCAATGCTGTCTTTCATTTGGTTGACATCACTCTCCTCCCCGGATTCCTCAGCGTGATGTTGAGGTGTATTTCCACTGAACAGAGGGCCATATGCGACATTCTCATCTCCTTCATCAGCCATCCTTTCGTCCTCATCTTCATATTCTTCGTCTACCTCGCTAGAAGCAAGGTCGTCATCCCAACTTATCAGATCGACTAACCACTCACTGCCTAGCTCAGCAAGCGTACTTGTCTTAACGTCAGGTGTCGCATTGTAAATATAATGTTTCAAAGCCCAGATAGAGTTCAGCTTCAACTCGGCGTTTGTCGAATGTGCCTGCTCACATAGGATTTTCAACGCCCCGCTCTCAATAACCAAGTGCTGCATGGGACTGAATTCCAGCAGTAGATTGCACAAGGCCATAGTAGCAGCGTTCTTCACCTCAACGTCGTCACTCTTCAGCAGGGCCGTCACGGGAGCAGCAACACCATTATCGATCAGGCTCGTGCGCAGAAGACTGACGCTGCGGCTCAGTGATTTAACCGCATAGGCGGCTGCTATTAGTACCCGAGGTGGATTTCCCTCCTTGACTATATTTGAGCCGGGGGGGCGGATTCATCCCCCTTCGCAGATACAGCAGCTGTAGCAGGGGCACTGGATGGGCCTGAATCTTGGATCTTGATTTCTGATATAGGTCTAAGAGAGGCAACGATATAAGGCAGCACACCAGAGTCGATCACAAGCTTCCTATATTCATCCTTCAAACTCGCAAGACCAGAAATGCAGCGAAGTGTGCTCTCACGGACCTTCATTCTGTGAACCTTGTAAGGAGAGCTAATTTCCGCTGCAAGCCTTGCATTCTCTTCCGCATCTCCATCCGGTAACCTCATGCTTAGAGACTTCATGCCCAAGACACTATTTGTTTCTTTTGTTGTTGAATCTGATGGGGTTACCTCAAAAGTTCTTTTCAACATCCCTGCCAATTTCTTGATAGCATGAGCTTCGACTGCTGCCTTTTGCATCTGTTCACTGTCATTGATTAGATCTGCCAAGACTGCGGGTGCCCGTTCCCGAATGATCCATTCAACTCGTTGAGGCAATTGCTGTCCACCCACGGCAGCTCCTCCCTTGTGATGCTCAGCTTGAGCTAATGATTGTGCATCATCATCTAGTAATCTGACCAACACAGGAAGAACCATGCATTCGATACTCTTCACAATTGGCCCCGTTCTCCTGTGGCAGAGATTAATTAAGAGACTTGCTGCCATAAGCCTCGTAAGGGCATCCCCTTGACGGACCACGTTGATGAGCCACCTAACCAAAGGTGAGTCCTCAAGCGGCATGGTGTCAACCTTCCGTGACCTCTTTCCACGTCTACGCGACGAATCCTCAGTATCAGATCCTGGTGCGGGTGTATTTAGGGCAGAGTCCATTGTATCTGAAGCGCAGGACTGTGCATAAGCTCCTCGGGGAACTCCAGCAGGGAAGTATGATGCTGACAAAGGTGGGAAAGCCGAGGCAGTCAACATGGTAGGTGATATTGGATGGGACGTGATACTTTTATGTTTGGCCTTTGGGCGGGACTGTGGTGCTTGCGAGGACGCTGGGAAGGCGCTAAGGATCCATGGAGCATAGAGAAATTCATGCTGCCTATAACTGTCATTTCTGGTAACAACAGGATTATTTTTTATAATGACAGAAATGGCATCCATCAGCGGGGCTAATTGAGCTGTGACTGGAGCCGGTATAGGGACGCTGTTCTCCTTATCCTCATCGTCCAGACCTTTGGGAGATCTCGTAGGTGGCCTCGAGCCCTCCCCATTCCGGTCCCTGACTATAAATCCGGCTAATCTCCTTCCTAATGCTTCGAGAATGCCATCATTAACTAGCATAATCTGATGCTTCTCCATGTTAGCTGCCGCCTTCTCCCCTGACCCTCCATGTCTGCATGATTTCGAGATCAGAGTTGCAGCAAGTGCAATCTGTTGTTGCGTGGACGGAGATGCTGATGTTTGTGATAGGATGATCTGAATATGTTTCAGTGCTTGTCGGTTTGAGTATAATTCTGAAGTTATTATGCCTGCGATTGAGTTTGACGGAGTTGAGGTCTCTGAAGGGCATGTGTCAAACAGAGTGTTCAAAGTTCGAAGGGAACTGAGAACAAGTTTTGGTGGTGAAGTGGTGAGGTTGAGTGTAGATATCAGCGGCCCAAGCACACCTGCCTGCAGTAATTTCGAAGCAAAGGACTCGCCGCCTATACAGTCATAAGCGTTGGAACCAATAAAGCCCACGGAATGAATTATACCATATGATAAGCTGCCAATGCATGTACCGGCTTCTAGTTTCAATTCCTTGGGGGCATGTTCTAGCTCTAGTATCCGAACCAAGACCTGGATGATATTGTTGTCCACATATAATTGCTTAGCCTGCTCGTGGCCAATCAGCGAGTGCTTGATCTGCTTCAGACATGCAAGAGCTTCCTCGGGAGCACTCTGGAGGGTGTTCCGAATGGTGTTCAGAAGGCCAAAGGCAGCCGCTTCCTCCTCGGAGTGCGTCATTATGTGAGGCTGGTTGGGAGAGGGCGGATGGTGCTGAGGGTAACAGTGAGGCCAATTACGGAGAGCCGGGGAAGCAGGCCGAGGAAAGTCGATCAATCAACGGCTGATAGATAATTCGGAATGTAGGCGTTCGAGGCGTCGACTGGTCGACTGGTCTACTGGCACGCCGGTGCCGAGGGCAGGGATGTGGAGCTGAGGCGATTAGAAAGCCGTTCAATTGAACGGTGAATCTATCTTTCCAGCAGCCCCTTTTTCGTTTAACAAGAAAGATATAAATTACCGCAGTGCAGTGCGGGGTGTTTGAAGTTGCAGATGCAGATTATTGAATAGATTGCTTCTCGTAACAAACAGAAGGCGTGGTGCAAACGTGCAAATGTGCAAATGTGCCGTTTACAGAATTTCGCGGTGCTTCAGATCGAGGGCGTGAGGCCCACGAGCAACGCAGCACCTCTGCGCGCCCTCGGCACATTTCAGCACTCAATATGACATAATCATGGTGGGTGGTAGATGGCAGGTGGCAGGTACTTCCCCACACCCGTGACTTCCCCACACACACCAGCCCCACACGCCTCCGCCGACCATCAGGAACCTCATCTTGAGCCTCAACCTTGCATGATATCACCTTACTGGCAACAACAGCAAATATGCCAATTAACGCAGATCTACAATAGCCAGCCACTAGCATTGGGCGACTGGCGGGAGAGCATGCGTCCCCTACACATCAAACACATCCCTCACCCTACGAAAGGTGTCATCCCAACTACCTAAGTGGCCTCCCCCTCCTCGGGCTCCTCCACTATGTATCAGACCACCTGAGTACGACACACACATGCACGATGGTCCGTGATAGGCGACAAGGCTCAAAGTTTGACGCCAATTGGGCGCCAAACTGCACGACCTCAGCATTGGACGATTCGGAGAGGATAGCATGTAAATACTAGTGGTGGTCAATAAGAGTCTGTAGTACCTCATATCATGTACGGGAACTTTCTGTGTCACACCTTGGCATCTTGGCGATAGCGCTCATTGGCCGACGGCTTTCGGCGTCACAGAGTTTCAGACTTAGAGCATCTGTAGGTGACGGCAGGTTTTTGACCCGTCATCTACAGGAAAAAACCTGTTGACTTCTACAGACAATCCGGTTCAACTCGCGCACAATTCAACTCGCACAATTCAACTCGCACAATTCAACTCGCACAATTCAACTCGCACAATGCCCTCTCAAAATATCAGCGCATGGTCAAGACCAGAGACAGAGCGCTTGATTGCATGGATGGAAGACAACCAAGAGGAGCTACGGGGAAAGCAAATAACATGGCATAAGCTTGTAAAAGGTCAGGTATTCGCAGATGAAGACCATATTACAGTCAAGAGAATAACAGATAAGTCTACAAATATGAAGCGATCATGGAAGGATGCTCGAGCAATGCAACAGCGCTCAGGATGGGGAGTTAAACCTGAAGATAATGAAGCTTCTATAAATCAAGCACTTGAGCGGAAATGCGCATTCTTTTGGAGATTGGATGAAATATGGGGGTCACGTCCAAATATGACGCTGGTTGGAGGTAGTGAATCTATTGCTCCGAGATCTCAAATACCCTCTGAAATACCCTCTGAAATGCATTCTGAAATACCCTCTGAAATGCCATTCGAAATACCCTCGGAAATACCCTCGCAAATACCCTCTGAAATACCCTCCGAAATGCCCTTAGGATAGTCTTGTATATAGGCTTCAAGAAGATCAATATCATGCCGACCTGCACTGGTATTGCGGGATAGGAGATACCGGTCAGAGGCAATAACCTCTCGCAGAGTTAATAAGTCCTCAAGATCTTCCTCATAATCATTCTCGTCCTCTGATGATGATGCTAATGCATCAGCATATACGGTATTTTCAGCTTCAGTTTCAATCTGATATAGAGCTTGAGCTTTTTCCGTTGTTTGAGGCATGATTGTAGGTGGTGATGATATCTACGTCATGTCACTAACAGGAAATCAATTTAAGCTGGTCAATATGTTTCAGTTATTTTGGTTAGTATGTGGCTTGCGCTAAAAGCCCCGTACCTACATGATGCAGGATTCTACAGAAACTTATTGACCACCACTACTACTGAAAGACAGCAATGCGTCGTATGACTCCGACGCAGGAACAGGGCATCCAGTTGCGATTGAGCGGATTGGCCTTAGGTCACTTTTGGCGTCACCCAGTAGCAGAAAATACAAGAATACATTAACCCCACAGGACAAAAAGAAGGAGCAGGATTGTCAACAAGGCTGCAGCCACGCGAGCCAATCAACATGCGGAAGAGTTAACTGTCTGCTCCAAGTTCACACCCTCTCCCCCCCCGCAATCGCTGCCATCAACCAACGGCACCATAGACCGGTTCTGGAAACTTTCAAACGAGAATAGATGCTTCCATTGTCTAGTCGCAGGCAAGAAACAATCACCCAATCTTTCTACCGGTAAACCTTCAAATGCCCCCAGCGAGTTTCTTCCCTGCCAACCCGACGGACCTTCACCCCTAAGCCAGTGTGAACATCCTACTTACACCTCTTGCCTGTGAGTTAATCTATCATACTACCCCTTAAATGCTTCCATGTGTCCTTCGACCGGCTGCTGTAGGAGCCCCCGCCGAGCCTGCAAGCAGAACAAGACTTCCCGAGCTCAACACAGGCCGCCCAGGGGTATGTGAAGGGAATCGTGGAGCCCGTCGCGCTCAGTGTGTATAGCCCAGCCACGCCCCGAGCCCACCTCCAGTGCCTCTACAACCGTCCTTCCGAACCCTCCCCCCCCCCCCCCCCCCAAAAGGTGTTTTTCTTTTTTTTTTTTTAATTAAGGATTGCCCTTCACCAGAACACTCCCTACGCTCTTATATGAGATGCTAATACTTTTTTTCTCCCCCAGCCTTGCATGAAACAAGTGTAAACCTAAAGACGTGATGAGAAATTAGTAAATATGAAGAGCAGATTCTGAAGATAGGAGGATATTGGGGAACATGCGCAGAATGTTAAAAAGACTACACAGCAGAACTCATAGTAACGGACGAATTACCCGGACCGACTGACGGCATTCATCTGACATTATGATGACCAGGGTATCGCAGAACCCTTCAGTTTCACTCGGACCAGCAATAGCCAGTCATTCGCCTCTCCCGCTCCATCTGGCCCCGAGCCATCCCGCACAATTGCTCTCCAGCTTGACTACAGTAAGCTTCACAAAGAGAGACACAAACAGAAGGCGAAGGAAGGCACAAATCACAAAGAAGAGCTTATACACGTGGACACAGTGATGAAGAATATGATATAGAATCCAAAGTTCTTCGCGGCAAGAAACCTTGGGTGCTCAAGTGCAGGGCGGAGGATGAGGCAAGCATAAGCGAACAGGTTAGTTTGGCTTTACTTGGCTGAAGAGATTGACACAAACATGGATGAAAGGAGAAGTAAAAGAAGATGCATGGTATGACGACAGAGAAGCGACTAGGATGATATGGAAGATGGAAAAGGACAGGTAGTTTGATAGAAATTAAAGAAGAAAAGGTTATATGCATATTTGTCCAAGATGGACTGAAATGGCATATCTACTTGCGGGTGTAGACCTGAGCCAGGGAGGTCTCAGTCCCTCTTTGAATGAGGTCATTTGGAAGGTGAATCAGCTGCACCTGTGAATAAAAATATATATTTAGGCTTGGGGAGCAAAATATGTTGTACATATGCAGAAAACAGGCTCGCTCTTGATGCACCAGTACTCAGTCTCCCACCAGCCGTTTGGTCCACTCATTGTACCTACCCAATACGGCTTGGTCCGTCTGAATGTCTCTTCGGGTTGAACGTTCAGGGTAAGAGCAAACTGGCCAAGCATTAGCGCCACCCGAAACAGATCGCTTATGCCGGGCGCAACGTAACATTACGCCATAGGCCATGCAAGTCAGGACCTTTTTTTTTGTTTTTTTTTTTCTTTTTAAGAAAGTGGGAATAAAGTACATAGTACGGTACCAAGGGGCTCAAAATAAAACTAAAAAAAGAAAAGAAAAACATTTGGAATTCAAATCTCGACTGCTGCGTTATCTATTCTTTATTTTTGTTTTGTTTTTGTTTTTGTTTTGTTTTTGTTTTTGTTTTGTTTTTGGGGGGTTTGTTGGGGCTTTTTTGAGAATGGGGCAGAGCAAAGAGGGAGGTTTTTGTCGTCATGTAAAATGTAAACAACACCGAGGAACTACAGTACTACTGTAGGGGGTAGAAATGTTAAACAAAGAACGAGATTGTTTGCGTTTGATTGTTGATCTCTCGATCTTTTTTTAATTTAATCCATTTAACGTCTCCAATCATCAAGAGCTCTTTGTGTGCTCAGGTAGGTAGGCAAGCTTAAACATGTGGGCTGTTGTTACTCGAGATAGTATGACTTCATATTGTACTGGGCTGAACGTATACCTTGCTTAATTAGGGCAATGTGTGAAGCCAGAATGCGGTACGTATGTATGTACTTGCAATACAGGTTGCTTCATGGACACCTGGCAGGTGGTTCGTCAAGCCAGAGACCGAGTCCATTGATCTGCCCAGCGCAGCCGCACCTTCCTTACTTTTGATACATGATAAAGTGATGCAGGTGAGGCCGTCTGGGGTACGCTAGCTAGATACTTGGATGTGCAGTCACTTTATCGTGATATCGAGGTCTTGTCGAATGACTGGGTACTTACATGGTATACAAATGAAGTTATATTATTTGAATAGTTATCTCGGGTACGGAGGTCGCAAATTCACGCAAACATGTTTCCACGGGCCACTCACAGTAACTTCGAAGATTATTTGTAGACATCCAAAGTCCCGATACTTTTATTGATCCTGCAGATTATTTGCCCGTGACTCCCACTCCACTGTCTCCCGCCTTTCGTGGCCTCTTGGTTGGAGATGACATATAAAGGATTGTTGGATGGCGGAAGGTGTGCCGCTGCTCGTGTTCTCGTGCCTTTTCCCGGTGCGGATTGCGAATGGTCACAATTCAAACCCCGTTTGTGGCCCCGGCTGCTTGGCGGGCCCGGCCAACCCGAAGCAGACTCCCCAGACTCGTGCCCAATGGAGATACTTGTAGCTCTGGCATCCGCGCATGGAATTTTTCACGACCCCATCATCCTGCTCATCTGCGCGGTGTTGCACCTCTGCTCCCCCGGCTGGCGAGGTGCACCTTAGGGGGCAACCATCATGGAGTGAGACTGTTGAAGCCCACCCCTGTCCCTCGTGCGCAAACCATTCGACAGCGATGCTCTACACCAGTCCCAGGGCAACGGTGCCACTTCAGCCCAGCCTGACCCTATTGAGCCAACGCCAGAGGAATGTGCCCGGGGAATATATATTCCAAACATGCAATAAACGTTTTACCCTGCCCAGGACCCTTTTCCAACTTTGCTTTTGCCTTTTGCTGCGTCAAAGTAAGATCTGCCACGCCGGAAGTGTGCAACCGACTCAATATCTCCATGTCGTTGATGCCCCCAATGCTTGATTAGGCGCTCCGGACCCATGCACACGGGGAATTGTGAGGCAACTGCTGCAGGAGCGGGGCTCTTATGATCGCCGTGAGCGGGCAGTGGCTTGCAAGTAGGGACTCCAAATTGGAGCTCGTCCTCGGGCCACAGATGCGGTTTTGGCGGCCTTGCACTTTCCCTGCCCGTGGCAAACAATGGTCGTCACCGTCCGTCACAGTCCGGCCTCATACGTGCCTGGTACATCGCCTCCGTTTCTCGGTCTGTAGCCCCGCTGATATCGTAGTGTCGAGAGACCCTGCCGACGCGGGCCAGAGGCAGGGGCTCTATCTCGTTCGGGGCAGCGTCTGTCGTGCAAGTAGCTATAGCTATAACAGCACAAGTGCTGGAGGTGAACGCTCCACGGCTGCTGTTGCGGAGTGTGCCTAAGCAGACGCTCAACAGGAATGCAAATTTTCAAATATCGCAAATATATTGGCTCCCCGCCAGCCGCGGCCAGCCAACCTGACGCATGTCTTTGGCAACCAGCTTTCCTTATATGTAGGACACAGCACCGCACACCGCAATATACAATCAATACAGCGTGATTCGGGTGCCGACTCCCACTGTATTGACCGCAATACAGCCGCTGACACCAGTCAAATACTCCCGGACCTGCCAGCCCGCAGTTTATGTCTCCAGCTCTACCGTAGTTGCAGCTTACTTGCCGCTCTCCTCCAGTCAATCCATCCACGACACACGTTGAGTTTCGCACGCAGCCACTAGAATCGTTAGCAGATGATCACCACCACTCGCCGCGAAACCAGCTCCTGCTCCTCCTGCTGCTCTGCTCCTAGTCCAAGTTGCCCATCGTCCCTCCAGCTCTACAGCCACGGGCCCGTGGTGCTGTATTGACCCACAGCACCAATCCTGCTCCCCCTCCGCAGTCCCAACCCCCCCCCCCAAGCACCGTCTTCTCGAGCTTCTCGGGCCCGTTTCAAGTTTTTTCATCTTTCTAGAACCCTTTTCCCCCATCAGCTTCTGCTTCGAGCCGCTGGGTCGGCACTGTATCTAGACATTTGGCTATCAGAAATCTATGCCACCGCGTGCAAGTCGTTCTGTTGCTTCCTCCACTGCTACTGCTGCTGCCCGATTGTTGATCTGAAGCCTCCTACTTCCGATCCCACGGCCGCCTCTAGCTAGCCGTCGACGCACCGCTCTCTCTACCGCTGCTTGAATTGCTTCTTGTTGCTTGCTTCTGGGGCCCATCGCTAGGCCAAACGCACGAATATTCTAGGTGCACAGGCAGACCGGGACAGGCACTGTCCAGCTTGAATCCCTTGCGTCCGGAGATATCGGGGCGAGGGCACACAATTGCATTGCACCGCAATTGACAGAGGCAAGCAAGTTAGTCGTTGCGTGCGGCGTCGCAGGCGCCTCCCCAGGCTCAGAAATGGAGGTGGAAGTGCGGTGTGTGGGCGACAGTCATTACACACGAACACCGCGGGCAATGCTCAGCAGCCCCGCCGCGATGTCGGCATCAGGGGCAGCGTCCAGCCTGGGCCCGGCGTCATCACCGATGGTTCCAAACTCACCGTCCCAGGCGACAATCTCCAGACTCACGACCGCCATTCTCGCAGGCGACCGCTCGCGCACAAGCAGTCCTCACATCCACCCCCTCAACCCCTCGTCGCCAGCCGCAGCCTCGACACATCCGGTGCTAGTTAATGCGAGCCCCCGGGTTCTAGGGCTGGCAAGGGCCGCTTCGGTAAATACCGCAACATCGCCTTCACTGAGGCATTCCTCTGCTGGCTCCCCTAGGCCACCCGCATCATCAGTCACTACGTCTCCCTCCATTGCTGCGAGGAACGCACGACGGCTATCTGCACCAACTACACCGCTCTTCAGGCCATCCCCCGCACTCCGTGGGCAGTCACGTCCTGGAGACAGCCTGGCTAGGCGAAACCTAAACCGAGCGTCATCACCGTTAGTGAACCCGCAACCTCCGAGCCCGCAACCCCCTCCGCGGGAAGTCATGGCATCTCCCCCCGAAGACAGCGAGTAGAAAGCAGTGTTAGGCTATTGCCTCCGCTGTACCAGCACTGTGATACGGCGGATTTGGTGGTGCTCATTTCGGATATGCTAGGGGAGCTGGTTGTATTGAATGACCAAATTCCCCTGTCTACCGGTGGGCTCACACGGTTTCACTCTCGGTAACCTCCCCGCTCTTCGGGTACATCTTTGTAGGTTTCTTTTCTAACAGTTGTCTGCAGGGCACCTCCAACCATATCCATCCCCGATTACCTCTCCCGCCTCACACTACACTCCACCCTCCAGCCGTCCATTCTGCTGTCTATGGTCTACTACATCGACATGCTCTCCAACCTCTATCCAACCTTCACAATCTCCTCCCTCACCGTCCACCGTTTCCTCATCACAGCCGCCACGGTCGCTAGTAAAGGCTTGTGCGACTCTTTCCTCACAAACGGCTACTACGCTCGGGTAGGAGGTGTCTCGCTCATGGAATTGAACCTTTTGGAATTAGAATTCCTGACCCGTGTAGGGTGGAGGATTGTGCCAAGGGGAGAGGTCCTAGGGGAGTATTACAGGAGTTTGGTGGGGAGGATGGGGGGGAGGTTTGGGATTGACGAGAAGGCGGTGGGGGGTGGGGAGTTTGCGGGGGAGGTTGCGGGGCAATTGATGGCGGGAGAGATAATACCACAACCACAGTCACCATCGCAGCCTTTGCCGGCGAGGAGTGAGACTGCATCATCGCCTAGTACGGTGGGTCTACAGGGTGATACGCAGAGCGGGTAACAGGTGCAACGTGGTGGGTGACATATATGGATGGGGTAGTGGTTTCCTGATTGCGGATATTACGAACATACTGAAGGAGAACCAGAGCCCAGTCCCTCTAGAAAGGGGTAGTGGGGGTGGAGTTGGAATTGGGGAGGTTGACCTCTATGTAGGGAAACAAAAGTTCTTGAAACTTCTGCAGCTGGATAATCTCCATCCGACCCTCCGCCAAGGGGAGTAACGGGGAATTGTCGTTTTATACCGTTGCATCGGCTTGTTAATTTGATAGGTCAATACCTTTGTGGTAGTCTTTTTTTTCTCTTTTGTTCTTTTTGTGGATACTTGCGATGAAGATGGAAAATAAGCATGGTGGAGGAGGAGTTGGACTTGAAACTTGTTGACTTTACCTTTTTTTTTTTTTTTTTTTTTTTTTTTTCAACTTCCCTGAACTCTTTTACCTTTCGATGAAATATATCTAGGTTTCTCCTTCACCATGGGTTCACTTTTGTCAGGAAAGTTTTCCCCTTTTTTTGTGTTTTATTGTGTTCAATAGACAGTGGTGTGTGGGGTAATGTGATGATGATGATGATAATGATGGTAATGATGATAGTGGTGGTGGTACAGCAGATCTGTGGCGGCGTGGATCACCTATATACGACACTCGGCAAAGTGGGGTAGTATAAGAGGGGGCACGGGGGATGATGGCATAGGGCAGGGCGTTAAATAGGAGATAGGTTGGTATTTAATTACTACTACTACTGATATTACTACTTCTTCTTTTCCTTAAATCTATCTTGTCTTTTCTTGTCTACTTGCAGGAAGGCGTGATTTGTGGGAAAGGTATATAGATATATTTAATATATATGATGATAATGATGATAATGATGATAATGATGATAATGATGATAATGATGATGATGAATCGATGAAGCTACATACTAAAGTACGTGTCTCGTTGGAAATCCTAGGGCTGGTGGTAACCTTCCTAGGTAGGTAGTAATTTCCGTTTGAAGGGTGAGTATATAACCTCATTCGAATCTGGACAGAGACAGTCAATACTCGGTTTCCCCTCTATCAGTGAAGTCTTGGTGAATGTTTAATTTCGACTAGAATTATATATACACACGATGGGTCTATAACGCGTCAACGCATGAATATACATATACTATGGGAATTTTTACCCTCAATATCTCTCATATAGTGAGTGCAGAAGAAATCACTTTATAGATACACCCCCCCAAACCCACCTCTAACCCCCCAAACCCACCTCTAACACATCTTTCTCTCCTCTGCCCAAACACCATAACAATTCAAACCTCCCCCACTCATTGGCGCCCCGCCCCCCTACATCCCCATCCCCAGCAACTCCTTCATGAGCTTCTCCGCCCCCCGCCCATACGTCCATCCAAATAGTGCGTAATGGTTAAGGTAGTGGTATAATTCGTAAATTCTCACTCTTGGGTCTAGGGAAGTAGGTTGTTCTTTTATATCCCATGGGAGAGGTTTGGGGGAGGAAGAGGTGGTGGTGGTTGTTGTTGTGGTGGTAGCCGGAGGAGTGGAGGAGGGTAGAGAGAGGTAGAACTCTTTCCGGAAGCGCCAGTATTCGGACCAGAAGGAGCTGTCGAAGCCACCAAATAAGTGCATAATACCGTGGTCGTAAAGGGGGGGAGCGTAGACGGCCTACTGGGCATTGAGGAGGGGGGATATTAGTTGCGAGTGATTAATCCTAGGGGTATGGGGGAGATATTACAGCTGCATCAAAAATGAATTCTCCCGTGATAGATTCTCTATGGGCCTTACTCCCCTTCTCCCCACCCACCCCACTCCCGTCCTCGCCATCCTCCTGCCCCTCCCTATCAACAACTTCCCCACTATCTACGCCCTTCATACCACCCATCCCTCCCCAAACCCTTTCAATCCTCCCATTCATACAATTTCCACTCCATAAATCCCCATGACACACCACTAGCCCTTCATCATCCTTCACCAATCTAGGCACCACCTCCCCCCCGACTCTCTCCACTAATTCAGACACATCTCTCCTCTCCTCCCGCTTAGTCATAGCTTTCAACTTCGGACATCTTTCCCCCACTGCCTTCAACCTCCTCTTTACAAAAAACTGACACCAGCTCTTCCTTCCCGCTCCCCTTTCTCCTCCTGGGAGGGGATGATTCGGCTGCGGCGTACTCCCGCACATAGTCGTCACCGGAAACCCAGGGACTCCCTCTGACG
Organism: Terfezia claveryi; assembly: GCA_015179025.1. Classification (NCBI taxonomy): domain Eukaryota; kingdom Fungi; phylum Ascomycota; class Pezizomycetes; order Pezizales; family Pezizaceae; genus Terfezia; species Terfezia claveryi. The sequence continues at coordinate 383,952 of WHUX01000017.1, read as the reverse complement.
GCGCGGGAGTAGAGTGGAGGAGGGCGAGTTTGTACGAGAGGCGCTGATGCGGGTGCATGGCTGTTGGCGGGGAGTAGGGAATCGGGGAGATATAGTCTGTTAGGAGGAAGAAGGGGGTGGTGGAGGTTGTTGGGTTGAGGTCGAGGGGTTCTAGGGATGGGGAAGGGGAGGTAGGGAGGGCATGGTGGGGGAGTCGTCATAGAATGTGGTTTTGCTGGTGGGGGAGTGGGAGAGAGGGCCGTAGCAGTAGGGAAGTGGGCAGAGGTGTGGGACGGAGAGGTGGATGGCTTTGAGGGAGTAAAATTCACCTGATGGCATGTGTAAATAGGTATTTGGTATAGTAATATTATCAACGAGAGGAGAGGGCATATAATCTCAACGAGGGAGAGGGCATATAATTTCAACGAAGGGGGAGGGCATATAAAAACCAAATGGGTATATGCCTTCCACGTCCACATGGATATTAATCATCTATCAAACAAAAAAAATAAAAATAAAAATATAGAATCATACATACCCCTAACCATCGCCTCCCCCTCCACAACCTTCAGAAACCACAACCATTCCTCACCATTCGCAAAAACGCCCACCTTATACGCACTCGAAAACCCACTTCCTCCAATACTCTTCACAGAAACCATACATCTCTTCTCAATCTCACCGTCTTCAATCTCTAGTATTCTTGCTAGAGACGAGATGAGGACGGGGTTTGTTTCTAGAGAGCTTGTGGATGGCATGGGGAGGAAAATATATCGATGGAGTACAGTGCTATGGGATATAATATGCTCACAGCGGAGGCTTAATTTCTGTGACTTCGCAATATCAGTGTATCCGTATAGAGCTGCATTTAGTTAGGGGCCTTCATTTGGCTCACAAGCCTGATGTCCACAAGATTGCAGATCGTAAAGGTGGCCAATCTTGGCATATTGAAGTGTAACCGTTCTCTATGGCTTAGGTATTTTAGGCACATGTCCAGCTGCTGAGATTCGATTTATTTAGGAACAAGATAGTTCTGATTGCACTGAGCAAAACCCAATGAAAGCACCAAAACCGGTAATCTCGTACTCGCAATCTGCAGCCCTCGATCGAAGTTATATATTTTCCGAGTCTAGCCAAGACCGATATGAATGGTGAGCCCTTCCTAAGTAGGCAGTATCATTAAACAAACTTAAACATGCGTAGCACAAATCCGCATGAGCAAACCAGAAAAGGCTGTATATGGAAACCCATTCAAGATACCAAATAGATACAATTTACTCCTTATCCTTCTCATTTACACCCTCCGGCACCGTAGGAACGTCCCATTGCCCCTCAGCCTCCACTGCGCCTTTAGGCCCAACGAAGCTCTTCCTACCCCTTACAGAATACCATCCCGCAGAAATCGCTGTGAACCCAGCAAACACCACACTTGCATAATCTACTCCAAAAGTCAGTGACTCTTTCCAAGAAGATCATAAAACAGCCTTGTGAAACTCTGATGCGTACTCATCGTCGCCGCTGCCACTGGTAACTCCACGGGCATACAAAACAACACCGTTGCCAAACAAATCCACAAAATTGTGACAACGTTGGTAATAAATCCAAACTTTCCAAGCGGGTATGGTGAATTCTTAACCAATTTCCTCCCTCGAATGAGAGAGATCAAGATTGGTGCCCCATAAGAGGTGGATAGACAGATTGTTGCAACACCAGTGAAGGAGTTGAACGCAGCCGTGGAGCCGAAGTAAATCAGGCCTAGGAGGCAGCAGACGATGGTGGAGAGAACAATTCCCCACAGTGGGATGTCGAGACGGTGGTTGACGCGGGACCAGAGTCGAGAACCTGGGATGGCACCATCACGGGCAAACGCATAGGTACATCGAGAAGCGGCAGTGAGGGAACCGACACCAGCAAAGAAAAGAATACCAAGGACTTTATCTACAATTAGCGACACTATATACCTTAACCGAGAGAACTGACCTTACTAAGAAACAGGAGTCCGAATCCACCTGAGGCGGACCCAGTAATAGTTTTGAACAGGAGACCAATCGGTTGTCCATTTGCTACGCCAAGGAGTACTTTAATATCTGGTAGAACGAAAAGAATGGGGATCAAGTAGAGGACTCCCGTGATGCCCGCGGCGGCAACGGAAAGGACCATGGCTCGGGGGACTTCAAGGTGTGGCTGCTGGACTCTGTGAGCATTATGCCATGTAAGCCATCTCCACTATAAAGCAGACACAAGAACGGGACTTACTCTTCACACATTGATGCGACCTATCAATATCCAGTCCTCCCCTATTAGTTCAGTACCCCGACCCAAAAAGGATAATCCTACTCACCATTCCATACCCAGTCAACGTATATGCCGCCTGTAGCAGCCCCACAAAGAACGCCCAGCCACTCGGCCAGCCTGATTCACTTGCATCATAATGCCCAAACACAAAGGCTCCGCTCCTTTTCACGTCCGCCATAGCCAGAATCGTAACCATGATGATTACCACTGATGCCGCAGTCCAATATATACATATCTTGTTGATCAAATCTAGGTATCGGGCGCCAAATGTGTTGACGAGAGCACAGATCAACATAACACACCAAAACATGAGAACTGTCTGCCAAGAATTGGGCACGAAATCCTCTTTCCAGAGGGAGATTGCTGAGAGGATTAACTGTCCGCCAGAAAAGTTGATGGAGGTGGTGACACTATGAAGGTTAGTATCAATATATGTTCGTTTTGTTTATTTCAGGTAATGACTGTTTGGGTAACTCACGTCCAGTTCCCAACGAGTGTTAGCCACCCTGTAGTGTGGTTAGAAAAAGCAGCAACTATGGTTTAGTTAACAGTGTACCTCACCTGTGATCCAAGAAGAAATGGATGCGTATTCTGCATAGTAAAGTCAACTACTCGTTCAGGGACCCCCATACTCCAGATCCCAGGACTCACGTTTTGTTGACAACATAAAGGACCACTGAAAGCCATTAGCTCTACCCTTCAGTCATCCACTATTCACAGTGGTGCATCGGATACCTACATAATAAACGCCTCCTGCAGTTGGGTATACAGCACCTATGATTCCATCCGCAACATGAGCACCATCCACCCAATAAAACTACAGAGGAGCAACGCACATATCTCCGCTAAACTCGCCGCAATACTCAGACTAATCAAGCTAACAATAACCCATCCCCATATCACCGTAACTGCCTGTCCATCCGTAAGAGAGATATACATTGTCGTGCTTAAACCCTAGATATTCCCCACGTAACAACATTAGGTCAATCTCTCATAAATCTATATCCATTCAGTGTAGGAGAAGTCCTTACGAATGGAACCGCTATAATCGTCCAATCAAGGTAGGTGATCAGTTCTCCAAATCATATTAGGATGAAATGGCAAGCTCAAACGAACCCATAATCGCAAATGACCTTGGAGAAGAATCATTGTCAGCGTCTTAATGCAAAATCGCGATATATGAAGATCCTCACAGCCCTAAAATCGACAACATGCTTAGATTCCTAGGCAGTTCTGCCTTATACCCCATCCTCGCCAACTTCTCATCGGCAGTGGCATCTTTAGGTCCCGTTTCCATCTTTGGACCCGGGTTTTTGCGAAACGTACTCGTGCTGGGAAAGTGACGATAGTAACAAGCTATTATTTACCCGAGCTCATACTATCTCGTGAGTAAGGAGAGATAGTAGAATGCAGTGAATCTGAAGCAAAGTATTGTAGCTGAGAGTTGATCATTGCATTGCGAACCTGTGCCTTGACCGGTACCGAGGCTATAGCTGCTTCATAACGCCCATCACGGGGCTATGGTACAGACGCCTAGCCCCGCTTCCAGCTCATAAGCATCTCAGTCAGCTATCTAGTTAATTTCAGGTATATCTCCCCCTTGTTCAGCCACCAAAGCTTCTCATAATGTAACCAGACTACTCATAATGCAGCAATGCCAGGTCCGTGGTCCTGTGGTCTTCTGCCAAGTGGTTCTGACTCGCAAACTCCGGGACGGCCGTTATGTGTGTCATCATGACCTTGCAGAGCATTCAGATCAGAACGGTTATAGGGCATCTATGCGTCGTATTCCTTGCAGATCGCCCAGATCGCCTTTCAATTGTCTTTGGTGGCGTGCGGGACGATATGCATAGACGAGATTAAACCTCCGATCGCAGGAGTTGGAGCACCTGTTAGTCTCACAGCCTAGGCACTTGTACCGAGACTACACTTGTACACTTAAGTATCCATGATTGAGATTTGGTGGCTAGTTCAAACTTGGTAACTCTAAGGCTAATCAGGGTAATTCTACTTACTGTAAGTATTTCCTAACAATTTAGAATTACTACACGATGGAGCAAATAATGGTACTAAGTCCGTCGTTGGTGTAGAGAATGGAATAATAAAATAAATGTAATCTGGTTTAAAATAAATTAGCCTGTGTTTTGTATCTATGTAGACACATGCGACTTGCTAAATCAAATGCCCTGTTCTTCAGGAAGCAAAAATAAAATGCAATATTCATACAAGGTACTAATTCTGCCATAATTCAAAGCAATTGAAATCGTAACATAGCCAAAAAATCCTTTTCTTCTCACTTCTACCCAATATCAACACCCCACGGCCTGTGTACCAAGTCACACTTCATCCTTAAAAACCCATCTCCCACCCCGCTTCCCAGCTTCCCTTTTCATGTCTGCTACTTTCTTTCTCTCCTCTCCCTTTGCTTTTGTCTTTCTCTCATCCACCTCCTGTGTATCGGGAAACTCACTCGCCCAAAACCCCTCCGGGGATTTGTCCCTATCGAACATATTCCTATGTTTTGCAAACTTATCCACAAACTGCCTTAACTGTCCCCGGTCTACCTGCAAAGGCTCCTCCTCATCCTCGTCAAACTCCTCTTCGTCCGGTTGCAACTGGGAAGAGCCAGGGATTGGTGAAGAGCGCCATTTAGGTGCTTTTGAGGGCAGCCCAGGGGGCATTCCTGCCTTAGCTAAGAAGTCTCGAAGCTCCTTACAGCAAGACCCCATACACCCAGGGAGACATTTCCGTTCGTCTCGTTTGCGAATGACCTCTTGGTAGGCGTATTTAAAGCCACGTGCTTTATCGGCGTTGATAGCGAAGTCTGAAATATTAAGATCCTTTGCATTACGGGATCTCAATCTCCCATATTGAGGCCCAAGGGTCTCATCACGGGCTGGCTTCCGCTCAGATCCGGTAGTGAACTTAGCCTTCTTTGAAACCGGCGGATCCGTAACCGGAATATTCCTTTTTGCGAGGTGACCTTGCATAACAGGTGTTCTAAACCTGGATCCTCCCTCGTCCTTCTCATCGATCGTGCAATGGGCAGGTGTGACTCCTTTACTCTTGGCGCTCTTGCGCAAGTGGGCAATAGATGGCACTTTGACAGGCGGGGTATCAAGCATCCGCTTGAGTATTTCCCTCTTCGAGAGAGCGTTATCCGTTGGGATTGATTTGGGAAGAGTATCAACCCTGTTTATGCCGTCTTCGGTCATGAACCGAATCCCTGAATCGATCATTTTGAGATCTCTTGTCTTTTTGTCGCGCCGGGACTCAATAATCCTGATACTCGCAGCTGGCTTGACTGGTTCTTTGCCCAGAGTGGATGCGGCCTGTTTTCTTTGGCTTGTGGTAGATAGACCATGGGACGCAGCATCCTCTCGGGGAGCCTGCTTGCTGGAGGCTTTTGGGCGTGCACCATCCGAAACAGGTAGAGGCATGTCAGCCGGTTGCGAGTCCTCCTGTATGCCGTATATTTTCACTCTGGATATATTTACTCCAGATAAACGGGGAGCCGGTAATTTCGGAATAAAATGAGGAATATTCGGAACTGCAGTAGCACCACACTGCCTAGAACCATCCTCCTCCTCCCCCGCCTCGTCATCTCCATCCTGCAGTTCCTCCTCCTGAGCCTGAGAGACTACAGCCAGTCGGTGTCTCAGGGACGTAGGAGTGACATTGTTCCTCTGTGCTTGTGATTGATAATTGCTCATGTACTTTCTTTTCCTCGGAGTCTCGGGTCTATAGCCTAAATCATCTAAGTCGAGGCTCTGTTGGGAGAAGGCAATATGATCAAGAACAGAATTTGAAGAGCGAGTTTCACTCTTGATATAGACAGGGACGTCGTTCGCTGATTGGGTGAATCTTTCTGCCTTAACCCTGGCTGGTGGTTTGGGGAGTCTTGGAGAAGCATTCCGTTCACCGTCACTAAAAATAGCACGCGATATAGGGCTGAATGCAGTAACACGTAACTCGCCTTCTCCGTCTGTGGTATGATCCGAATCAAAATTGGCTGCCTGTTCAGTGCCTGGTGTATCCCTGTGGGAAATGGGTACCTGTTGTAAAGGTGTTGGTGGCTCATTCACGGCCTTCCGTGTGCCAGGTGGTGAGGAACTCCAATGTGTTTCGGCGATTTCCGGCGCCGTGGGCAGAGCAGGCGAGGAGATGATAGGGGGCTGCATTGCTGATGTAACATTAGAAGTTCCTACAAGCAGCCCACCAGATCCTGACCTTGCTGGCGTGACCGTGGTACCCCTTCGGGTTGCATTGAGTTGTGCCTTTAACTTCTCCGATTTCTGCCGCCGCAGTCTATCTTGCTCCACCCACTGCTTCCATACGGCTTTGTTCCTTCGGTATTTCTCCGCTAGAATTGTATGGGCTTCTCGATAATGCTTAACTTGCTGCCGCATCTGTTCATATTTCTTTGCTAGCTCTTCGTATTGTGGTGATGCATCGATAGCATCAATTTCTGTCTGGATACCCACAGTGGGCCCAACAGTGTGCTGTTGGCTTGCAAGGGCATTCTTCATACCACAAACTGCATTTTCAATATTCTCCTTATTGGCTGATCGTGACCGCAGGCTAGAATAATTCAAGTGTCAGTATCCTCAATCCATGGGCTGCACCACATCGGAAAGTACTCACGTTCTATCCTGCTTCAATGCCTCTACAGCCTCTAATTCTGAATTCCTCGTCCTTAAGTCTCCGTTCTCTTCTATAAGAGCTGCAATCTTCTTTTCTAACTCAATAATATCTGCTTGATTGACACCCGATGGTTGTTCATGCCGGCCGGGTTCAATCTAACATCCCGCCAGTCAACGAAAATCATAAGCCAGAACAGCAAGTACGCTCCAACCTCATCTTCCAGTTTTGCATTATGTTCCAATATTGTAGCCTTAAGCTCTTTTCTTTCTTCAATTACAGCTTCCTCTCCTATTACAGGCACCTGTGGTGAGAAAATGTACAACAGAACTTAAGTTTGGAACGCACGCGGAATGACTTACTCTTTAAGAGCTCAGCTTCGAGTTCTCCAAATGCCTTAGTGAAAGCATTAAATAAACAGACTCGATGCCTCCGCGTAATTTGTGTGACTTCCATCTGAAATGAGTATTATTATTTTAAGAACCATCAGGCGATGAGTTAGAGTGGCTTTGTGGCTGATTACTGTGGCTGTGGCTGATAAGGCTCAGTTACCAGATAGCACTACTTATTTAGCCTCGTACCCAGGTGTTATTTGCAATGAATTTATTCACCATGTCGAAAAGGAGAGGCTCCCCAATCGAGCCCGAACAAAATGCGAGTCTGCCATCAACAAGACAGAAACGAGTCCGACTACCATGCCACTTTCAATCTTTAAGCGACGAACTCGTGCTCAAGATCCTTTCATTTCTCACGACCTCAGAACTGACTCGGTGTCAGCAAGTATGTCGACGGCTTCAGCGGATTGCTGGTGACGATCAAGTATGGAAATCCGCGTTTTATGATCGTTTCGTCAGGCCCCGGGCATCGAGACTATCCGGATCAGGTCGAGGGGTTAATCAGGCTCCTCTTCCTGCCTACAGTTCTCGTTCTTCCATATGGCTCGATGATATGAGTTTGGTAAAGGCACAGAATACGCATTGGAAACAACTCTATAAGCTGAGACATAATTGGACCCGAGGAAGCTGTGGTATTACCGAGATTGGAATTTCAGCAGCGCATTCAGAGCCACCTCTGTCTGTCCAAATGCGAAGGGTATGTCACTATCTTCGACGAATTATTAGCAAGGTACTCAACTTTAAAGGGGATAATCTTCACTGTAGATTCTGTCACGGGTCTTCAAGCCTGGCGTGCTGGAGGAGAGCAGAGTTTTATTGCTAGGATATCACTAAAACCGACGCCCCAGGATGGCCGTCCTATTGACCTAAGAGCACCCACAGCCCTTGCTGTCGATGATCACGAAGATACAAATTCGAAGGATACCATCAACGTAGCGATTGGCTACGAAACTGGCAACTTCTCTATTTATCAGTTGAGTATCCGGTCATCCACTTTTGCGTCAATGTACACCCAGCGTGTAGAGACAGGACCAAAAATTACGACCATGGCTTTCTCTGGCTCCCACTTGATGGTAATGAATTCTCAACAAAATTTGTTGCTGTATTATTTCCCATCAAGCGGAGAACAAAGCCAAGATACGCTTCAGATCGGTACACCGGTTATTATTACCTCCCTTAGATCCCACACAATTTGGCCGCCAGTTTCACTATCATTAAGACGGTCTACGTATGGCATGCTGGCATGCATAGTATACACGGTTCCTACTTTTAGTCTTGGGTGGTCCGTGGCCATACAAGAGCTACAGCTGAATCTAGATGGCAGTCGCGTTCAGAGATCCAGAATTGCATCTGCTTTTCCCCAGAATCTCCACCCAAACCTTACATATGAAGTCATATCACCAACGGAGATCTCATACCCAGTTGCCGAGGGATCAAACCCAGAAACAGTATCTTATTTTCCGCTTTCACAGCCCACATCACTATCCTATGCCCACCCGTAGGTGCTTCAAATGAACCATATTACCAGCATAGGAATGTGTACTGACTATTTGGGCCTCAGGTACCTTTTAACAGCTCATAACGACAACACCTTGACCGTCTACCTGGTGAAGTCAACAAATGAAAGCCTGGAAATCGCCCCCGGCCAGCAACTGTTCGGTCATACATCTGCGGTTTCCGGTGCACATATTGGGAGCCGTGGCAGGGCTGTGAGCATATCTGCGCGAGGATCGGAGCTTCGCGTATGGGAATTGGAAGGTAGCATTCCTAGAAACCGGCGAGGGGGTGAAAGTGTCAAGGTCTACCCGTCACCACCACACCCTTCACCACCACACCCTTCATTGACAACTTCATCTCATCTAAATTTAGCGGACCCTTTATCTTTGTCATTGCCGCAAGCCAATTGGCGGGATGGCGCAGCTCTAGACAGGTGGCTAGGCTTTGATGATGAAAAGGTAATCGTTCATAGGGAGAAAGAGACTGGCAGTCAGGTTTTGATGGTTTACGATTTCAGTTGAGGAGAATAAAGCTGCATGCGGGATTATCAAATCAACCCTCCAGCGCAGCAAATTAAACGTAGAATAAATCGACAGAACGATAGACGTGCATCGCATTGCATTGCATACTATGTAAGTAGTCCAGTCATGATCTCAAGTAGCTGTGCATGATCTAGAGTATTTACTTGTTCCAATCGGTTATCCGGCGATCTCTTGATCCAATCTTCGCTTCGGCCAAAGTGTCACAGGGCGTCGATCACGGTACAAGGGGTTCCCTGCACATCAGTCGTGTGAACGTGGTGAACCCAAATGTTTGCTTCAAAAAGTAAAGGTCGAATAAGAAAAGAGTATGCCATGCATCCAGAACCGGCCGCCAAATCCAGACCTACTAGAAATTGAGATATAATAAGGCCAAGGGCATTGTCGATTTTCCCTTCCCATCGCCGGAAACCGATTCGTGTAGAGTACTCAGATCTCTGTTTTGGAATCAAGAACGTTAAACGAGATCTAGAGCAATTGTGCAGTACCTACGTATTTTATAAACAAACAATCTCCTTCAGTACGGAAACAGGACATGAGGCTAGTCTGGTTGGCACACATGAGGCCCTGCGCCCAGGAACTTACAACGGTGCCAGCCGATGCATGCGAGCGTCCAGTCGTGCCTAGAGCGTTTTAAAATTGGCGCAATAATAATTGAAGCCTCTGGGAGCCGAGTCACAAGAAAGTATTATTGGCTCCCACAATTTGGAGGGACCCAAGAAATCCTTATCGATAAGCCTAAACTTTTTTTTTTTCCCCTTCTGTTTAGAAAATGACAAGGTTAAAGACAAAGCTGGGGTGATTGTACTGTACATCACAGACTCCATTGTTGCCCAAACAGCACTCCAATGTTTGAGCATGAGGAAAAAAATGCCCGCTTGATGGCCAATTAAGTCTCTTCCCTGCTTGTGCAGTACGCTTCATGCAGTAGGTAGCTCTCCAGTACTTTGCTAGAAGGGCAAAGTTACAGAACATGGCCCTTGTCCTAAGACCAGGACCCCATTGACAAAGTGTGGGGAAATCAACTTGCTCAATCTGGGCGCGGGCGCTTTCCGTGGAATCATCTAAGTGGTAGTCAAGGCACGCCGCACACCCGCAATTACAATGGCAATTAAGGTGCTTGATGCGACCCGCGGCGCGGTCCACGTATCAAGGAAGCATTGGACATCCGCTCTCCCATCTTGAGCGATCCAGGCAACCTGCGTGAGCAAGAGATTAGCAATAGGCCCTCGGTAGTGGTGGGGCCAATGGTACCGAGCAATAGACCTCGAGCAGCCACTAGAATAGCTAGTTGTACTCGTGATGCTGCCACTGTCGTAAACCGGTCCCTTGTACTTGTGTGCATGCAAAGGCAAACCGTGTACCCCGGATCTCGAGGCCTAGGGTTTCTCCCAATGAACCATAGTATCAATGGCTCTCTTTGGGTCTCGTGCTCAATGAATCGGGACGAGAGAGTCTGGTTGACAACGCATGATTGCAATATCCGGTAGCATATGGCAGAAGATCTAGGGGATCGCGGCCGACCAATCCACTGTAAAGAAATCTATCCTATTACATGAAAAATAGGAAAATACTCGTCCGCTTGTCAAGGCCGGTACTAGGCCGTTGGGTGTTAACCAGACTAGTGGTTCGCATGTCAGGGGTTGCCGGCATCTTGATTGGGCCTTACATAATCCCACTGACTTTTTTCACTCTCCCCTCCAGCATAAGTTTGTTCAATTCCTCTTTTTTAACCACACAAACTTCTTCTCTCCAACGCTCAGCATACTTATATTCTACCTTTAAATCCCGGCTTTGTCCACCAAGTTTCAAACTGTCGCTCCTCATCTTCAGATCCTCCTTTAGGACCTTGCTCACCAGCAAACCACACCCCGTCCGATCTATCAAGCCTTTCTCTACCTCCATTAGAATGGATCAAGGATACAGTACCGGCGGTTACGGGTCCGCTCAAACTCCGAGGGGATGCTATAACTGTAAGTCTAGTCTTCATGCCCTGTCCTCAATGCCCCAAAAACTTCAAGCTCAGAAAACCTCATGACGACTTTGATACTAAGTTTAAGTTACGAAAATTCACTAACATACATACATGAGCTAGGCGGTGAAAGTGGGCATCAGGTATTACTTAGTGATCCTTCTGTGCGCGGATTTTACTAATATTGGGAAGGCTCGTGAGTGCCCAAAGCGTGGAACCCCAGTTTGGTAAGTTCTTAACATGATGATATGCTTCTTGTCAACATTCTAACCATATATTTCTAGCTACAACTGCGGCCGTAAGTGCTCATGTATTCAAGTGCAAATGCTGTACGACAAGGTGGCTGACAATCTTCAATTGCCCTCCTACAGAGAACGGTCACTTAAGTGAGTACATCCATAAAACCTTTTCAGATTCAACTGCTAAATTAACATTCACAGGTCGTGAATGTCAAGATCCTCCTAAGGAGAAGTCCTGCTACAAGTGCGGTGAAACTGGTAAGAATGTAATCACATCCTTCCTTTGTCACTGTATTGAGCATGATAGGTCATCTTTCTCGTGAATGTTCGTCTCCAGCCTCTGGGGGTGCCGGTAACTACGGATCCTCAGGAGGTGCTGAGTGCTACAAGTGTGGGAAGGTGGGGCACATTGCCCGTAACTGCTCTAGTTCAGGCCCAGGTCAAAGCTACGGAGGAGGAGGAAATAATTTTGGTGGTTACTCTGGTGGCAGTCGTTCTGGTCAGACTTGCTACTCTTGCGGTGGATTCGGTGAGTGTATTTTGCATATCCGGTCGGTGATCATACATAGCCTAATATCTCTCTCAGGTCATATGTCCAGAGACTGCACCCAGGGACAGAAGTGCTATAACTGTGAGTACCTCAATTATGGGTGTATCAAGGCCTATACTTATAATACCGAGGTGGTCAAATTGGTCACTTGAGCAGGGACTGCCCCAGCGAGCAGGACCGTGTTTGCTACAAGTAAGTTCAATCATTACGCTGTATGATGAATCATCCTTACTAAACAACCTTTCTATCTAGGTGCAAGCAGCCAGGGCACGTCATGGCAATGTGCCCTGATGCCACTGCTTAAGCCAGTGCGGATCTGAAATAAGGACCAGCGGTTTTCATCACCTCTCGAATTTCAACTCCTAATGGACGCACCTCCGATATATTTCATTACGACAATCTTAGCACTTCGCACACTCATGGGCCCATATTTTCATTTATATGACTTTTTCTTATCTGTTTCGTTGCAAATTTGCTCCCGGTACAAATCACGGGGATTGCGGGTGTTTCCTTCCATCAATTTTCCTTTTGGTTTTCATTTCGATCATTTGGTCCTGGGCCGGGAAATGGATAAAGGGGCAATTAAAATTTCTTTTCTCATGTTATCTTAAGTTGTCAAAAGTGGTGTTTGTACGTCTGTTCTTGGTATTTGTGGTTATTGTCGACTGATCTTTGGGTTGGTTGGGAAATACTATGGATGGGCGTTGATCATCAAACATCGAGACTAGTTCTAACGAAGGAACAGAACAGGTCTCTCGGGCATGCAAAGCCGCCGATTGAGTGCCAATGAATCGACACTGTCATGGTGTTACATTTCCATCACATTGATTTCCTTTTCACCCGTTCACTTAAATCTCATCCTAGGACGATACCCCGATATCAGTTGTCATGGAGGGCGCCTGTTGTATGAGGTCAGAGACTACAGAACTTGAATACATCTGAAGCTGCTGCAAAATTGGGTGTGATTTTTGTGATTACGAATTCTGTACTACAACAACAGTTTCATTGAGGATAGATACCAACCTAGGTTTTTAGATACCATTTCTCCTTCATCATTTGGGTGCTGGCAGGTTGCATTGCCTAGATTTCTCTCCGAATCATTTGCTAACTTGGGTACATACAGAGGTTTTGGTCCGTAGAGGTCTCCTCTCAACAACAGCTATTTTTAACAACGATTTGGCTCGTTCATCATTACCGCACCACTGGTGTATAACGGTCCTTGTCAGTTTAAAGACATAGGTCGAGCTTATGCAGTAAAGGTGATATCCGAGCAGAATGATACCATGCAAATTGAGCTACAACGGTCCAGTTTATTGAAAAAAGTACACCAGGAAACGCTAAGGATTTACATCGGTTTCAACCACTACATCCTCAGCCGCAAGAATATATTCAACCTCTTCATCGGAATCCAACTCTTTTTCCCATGGTCCCACCACAAGATTAGGTAGCCCTCGTACATGCAGTTGATGGTCATCATTACCAGTCGGACAAAGTGAATTACCAGTCTGCTTAAATGCCTTGATAATTGTATCTCGCTTATGATAATTTTACTATCCTAGAAAGGAAAAGCAGCAGCTTAAATATCTAGCTGTTTTGAGAGGTAGCAATGGGGCTCGTCATGACGAGCCAAACATAATATCAGCGCGAATACCACATCCTACATCAATGCGAATGCCATTCCAAATGTTCTAATGTTCTCTACACCAATACTACACTATACCATTCAACCTTATACCTGGTTTCTATGTTCCCATACTCATAAGTAGGAAAACACTCGTGCTTGACTGATCGTGAGAAGGGCTATATGGATAGTAGAAGGGAGTCAATTCAGCGCCATAATTTGGCCTGCAAAGCCAGCCGCTATCGCCTATAAACCAAAACGATGAAAGATAGCTCATATTCTAAACTGATGAAAACCCCAACCATACTATGAAAACCCGTTAAAAAGTGAGTCGTATTTTTTAAAAATAGCAACATGTGACTGAATTACCGGAGGTCTTTGAGGCTTTGAGGTTGGTAGAGCTTGAGGATACGGGTGAAATAAGCAAGACTCTGCTTTGCCTGGCTTCTCAGCCCAGTCTCGTCAGATAACTGATTGATATAATAGGCTCCTGTAGGCTCAGCTAATAGAGCTGCTACGAGTATTTCCCGTTCAGTGACTTATTTTTAACGAAAGCGTGAAAAGAGTAATGTATTGCTAAATCTTGATTGTTTAAGAGAGCGTGCCAGAATTTCCCAAAGACTGCATCCTAAAATGGATTCCGTAAAAACTGCTTTTCCTTTGTAAGCGAAATTAAGAGAAAGTAACAATAACGATAACATTTTACAGTGAATAAAAACACTCGCATTTTCTTTTACTAGTAAGATTACCTTCTTAATTCCGACGCTCCCACACGATAAACAAACAAAGCAAGCGTCCAAGCCCCTATTTTTCTGATACTGTAATGATGTTAGAAGAGTGTGATAGGAGGTATCGGCACGGTTTAGGTTGAGCTTGAGTGAATTCTGGTGCACTTCGGCTGTGAGGACTATGGAGCGATTACAGCAAAAGTATACAGCATTTTACGGGTCAACGGGATAGCCTAGCCCATGAAGGTTGGGTGCAAGCCAGACTAGAAGGGTGCGATGTTAGTCTGGTTGTGCGGTCTATGTGCCTAGCGACCTGCACCTGAGGCCTCTATTTAGCACACTTAATCCTAATATACTCTAGTCGCTCGCATCCGTTGAGCAGATGTACTCCTTCTAGGTATTTAGGCCCAGGTAAACGTGGCCCTCCCTCCTAAGCGTATCTCAGATACCACCCATATAAACTTCGTTAACAGAGGCCCGTGGGCCGGCGTAGAATTCAGGCTGGATTCCGGGCCATGGGCATGGGGTTTAGCATAGGCTGGCCAAGGTAGGCTAATGCAAGACTAATGCATCCTGCATGCAAATACGACCGCCTTGGCGTAGTATTATATATACGGGTGTTCCCCACTACGAAAGGGTAGATTCAGTCATTCAGAGACAGTCATTCCACTACGCTAAAGCTTGTAGGGTCGCTTAAAAGCGATTGAGAGTTTAGTGTCGGATCACGCAAACACGTGCAGTTATATTTATTTATTTTATTTTTTAATGATCGGTGACCAGCCCGTTTGACTATGAATTACAAAGTTTATTTTTGTCGGAAGTTATGGATGTCATGAGAAACACTTGAGAAATTAATACATGCTGCCAGTTCGAAGCTGGCCGATTAAGATTTATCGCCTAATTGCTGTGGTTGCACTTTAAGTCCAGGTCAACTTGAAGGCGCCGGGTTGACTATGATGAGAGCGCTATATTATTTGGGAAAACTCATGGTGCGAAAATGCCGGAAGATATGACAGAAGTTGTTTTGAATTTCATGGGACAATTCTGGTGCAAACCGTCATATGATGAATCTGATAGTCACTTATTGCGGTGCATGCTCTGGTGGAACAGACGGAGATGCTGTAAACAGCGATGTATCGGTATATGAGGTTAAGAACCTAGATGTATTCCAGGGCCCCGAATACGTTATGGTCAGTAGCCAATACATCGGAGTCGGCTGGTCGCGTAAGTGGTGATTCGGGTCAAACACGATGGGTTTGTCTTACAATGTGTGCTGTGGTAACTGACGATGGCTGTTAGGCCGAAACAAACTCGTAGGTGAGAAGAGAGTGTATAGATACATTGTTTCCAGGAGGATTGAAGTATCAGTTACATTCAGGGTGTTAATGTGTTGTATCGGTACGTTGTCGCAAGGGGCTTACAGCCGGGATCTAGGTATAGGGTACATTTAAGGTGTTAACTTTGTTAAATTTGTTACTGAAGTTTCTATCTAATTATTTTCTCTTATTGAAAGTGGGGGGCGAGGCTTGATACTGACGTCAGAGATGCAGCGATGATGAGGATTATCTAATAATTAGGGTTGATTGCCAGAATGGGTAGTCGGCCAGAAGAGGATTAGTTAAGGTGGCAGATGATTAAGCCATGGGGTATCACGTTTACCTGGTGCCGAAGGCCGGGAACCACTCCCCCCTGAGCGTAATTCTACCACCCTCAGTAAATTCGTATACAAGGGCGGGAGCGTCGGCGTAGAATTCAGGCTATGGAAACCACAGGGGTACTTACAGTTTTCCCCCGGGGTTTAGCGTTCCTTTACATGGCGCTTGTGCCAACCAGTGTAACCGCTAGGACAAAACGTGATCACTGGGTGCTATGATAGACACACTTCCCCCCAATCCGCAAACAGGAATCAAATCAACAATTATTGCTCCTGGTAAACACCTCAGGGCTAATAAACTTTCACAACAAATTGCAGCTGGGGTTCATATTACTGTAAATATCCGTAATACCCTTCCTTTTGTCCCAGCGTTCTCTCAGAGAATCGAACTTGTGCTCCATGGTGTAACCGCTAGGACAAAACGTGATCACTGGGTGCTAGGTTTGCCTAGACACCGATAGTATATTGTACGCTCTCAGATACGAACACGGAAGCGGTCGCGCACACGGTCAAGCAGTTTCCAAACGGTGAGTTTTCTATCTACAGATACGAGTTAATTAGTTATTGATCGGTCGGCTGGACTCATACGATGGGTGACGAAGTTTAGTCTCATCAGAGAAGCAACCAGTCACTGTTTCTCAGCTACACGACTATTAAGCTCAGTCCAACATGAGCTGGCAAGGTATTTTACCACTTCAGATTTATGGAAATGAAGGTTTACTAATAATGAAATCTGTTCATGATAGCATGTGGAGCGTTAGTCGTGCAAATTAACGTGATTTGCGTGTCCTTGTGGCTGGTGTTGTCCCAACTATAGCCGTCTTCGTCCAAGGGTCATATACCATCGCAAGGATTGAGGAATACATTAAGCCTCTCAAGACGGATCTCACCACGGTCAAGACAGATGTCCACAAGCTCAAGGCAGATGTCCACAAGTCCAAGCTCGATGGAGAGATTATCGACACCAAACTGAACGTCATGAATGATAATATATTGGCTTGGATCATCGCAACGGGACAGGGATTCGCAGGAGATAGGAGGGGTCTAGCACAGCTTGCTGCTAAGATGCAACGATGTAAGAAGTCTGGTGGGACGGATTGTTGAGCAACTGGTATATGAGTAAGTGGTGTAGCCCAAATTTTGTGTGTGTACTATATGAGTCTAAAGATAACTGATAAGTAACGAGGTCCGTCGGCTCAGACAGCCCAAATACTTAAAGGGATATATGGGTAGGCTTTTTTGTGGGTTCATTGGTGTGGAGGCTAGAGGCTCATTTGCACGTTCGAAGGCGTCCGATGCTTTGCTTTGCTTTACAGAATTGTTTTCACTGGTGTTTGCTTCAGGCGATAGACTACAATAAGGGATAGTTGGATACAGGAATTTATTAGATTGTTCTTGAAGTCGTAGACGGTCACGGGTTGGGAATAGTGTTGCGAAAAGGAAACGGGAAGAAATAGGTATTTTTTTGTATCAGTACAAGGGATGTAATTAACGAATGGGAGGAAAGTTTCGGAGGTACTATCTAAGAAAACGCGACACGCTAATCAACGAACTGCTCAAATGGTTTCCTCTGGAACCACCAGGGCTTAATTTCCCAAACACTGGAGGATGGGCTATTACCCTGAGGAGGCATCTACACAATACATAGATCAGATAGGCTGGACTACAATTCGCTTGTCGCATATATCCAAAATGGCCTACACCAGCATATCTATAGAAATCCTGTACATGGTAGCAAATGATGATCATCGGCCCCAAAATTCCATATTACCGCACCATAAGGCGGAAGGGTTATAAAGAACCAATCTTACAAGACTAAATTTCTGAACACTTGAAACAATGGATAAAAATCTTACAAGGGCCAAATACACATAAGCTGACGTTTGGTAAGACGTCAACCGAAATATGAGGAGTGCGGGGTATAACAAGGTACCTCATCCCCAAATGTATCAACCTTGTCCAAACAGGTAGTCATGTGCACCAAGCCTCAGGTGGAGAAAACCAAAGACTTTCGTAGTCACCCGTAAAATTTGGTAGCAACCATAGGCGTCAAAACAGTTACGAGGCAGTCAATGATAGGCACGGATAAGCTTACCGCTCAATATGGAGTCATAATTGCCCCTAACAAAGCCAGCATCATGAACCACCTGTCCAGAAAACCCTCAATCAGATGGTAAATTGTCCCCTTAAAGAAAAGTTATAAACGGCCACCGGAACTTGCTCGCAATAGACTCCCAGACTATCACAGGCATGATCTAGATATTAGAATATGCGAAGCTTACCTGAATAGATGAATGTCTCCCGTTTGAAGAGGATTTTCTGCATGGGACTCGGTCCTGGAACATTCATATACATTTCTGGAATTTTCCGTTCGATTGAATCCCCTTCCGGTAGCTCGATTGAGGGACACTCCTGTTGATGTGAAAAGGGCCAGTGTACTCCACCTGCAGACAGGCTCTGATAGTTGTTTTCGCAGGTGGGAAAAACGGTTAAAAATTCCGATTCAAGTGCATTAAAAGCTGATCACCGGATATACATCCTAGAACACTCTAGAACCTTGTATGAGAAACGTGTGTCCCTTGTGCTTGTTTCCCTCGGACCAGATTATCACAGGCTTGAGATTGTCAACCCTATTCCCGGTACCGCGGCCCACATTTCTTTCAAGCTGATACGCATTGCAATCTATTATCAGCAGGACCGCTATCTCGCGATGATTGATGAAGTAGAGAAGGTTACGAACCAAACAAGGAGCTCATGCATCAATACAAATGCACAATGACGCATAGGTCGTAAATTGGGCAAGCAGTTACTGCAGGAAGAGTGCATGCTCCCTGATCATGCACGAGCAGGGATTACACATGCTCACGCTAAACATCATGCTTGTTGACCCTTGATTGATGCCGGGGTATGAATGTGGGCAAGGCGCCTACATAGGTGGGCCTGACGATATGACGAGATTCATGGGGAATAGGCATGGGGTGGAAATTGGTCAGCTCGTTCAGTCAGGTTAGCAACAAAGATGGAAAGTGCAGGGAGGTGCCTCTGTTTCAACCGATTGATCTTTATATCATCCTTGCAAACACCATTGGCTGGGTCTGCCTTTTTTGTTGTTCTGCGACGAAAATACTGCTATACTGCATACGGTAGTTGAAGGAAGATGATGAGTATGTAACTCCGGGTACGATTGCGAGCGGGGGAGAGATGGTCAGGGCGTCACATACCTTTTTGGTCGCGAAACAAGCAACTAAGGTCTCACTTTTTGGATTCTCTCCGGTTGGAGTTGGACGTTGGCGTTGGTCAATGTACCCGTACCAGTGATGTGAGCATCGCAATGAGCTAAGGCATTTACAGGGTCAGGGTTAGGTGGTATGCGCATATGTATGTGACACGCTCCGTTGCATCAATTGCTGTATGGAATGGTACGGCGGGTAGAAAAGGTACAAAGCTTCACAACCCTCCTTCTTCTCCTCATGAGGTTCGATAGATGAGAATAAATGGTTTAGAGGTGGGTGTATTCTGAAAATCTCATACGGAAAAAGTCTCCATGGGGTGATCATGAGACGGCTTTTGCAATTGGCACGTGAACTGTCGTCACTGATGAATTCTATAATATTCTATCCCTGCCAATTGGGAAAAGCTGTGAGATTGGGATTGTCTCATCTGTTCTTTTTCTTTTCGATTCTCTTCAGCCTTCTTTTGTGGACTAGACCCCGCCATTGCACATAACGGTACTGTCCCACTGGTTTCAGGTTTTCAATCACAACACTAGTCATGGCTTTTTTGAGTGGGGATAGATCTCAATTGATGAGAAACCCGGCGCAAGTGGCAGCAATCCCACATTTAGCCTGGAAGTAAAACCTCGATCCTACCTATCTACGAATTGTAATAGCTCCGAGTTCACACTGCAAGTAATTACAGTCAACAAATACTATCCAGCTGGCCAATATATACCTATAATATAAACACTTTCAAAAATAGATATATGAATGTACAAACGGGTAGGTACCGTACACAGCCAAGTGAGTAACAACCCAGCCCCCCATGAGGAAAAAAAAAAAGCAGGGCAGCTTACTCACTTTACGCGTGCGCATCGTTAGGAGCCGCGTAGATTAATCTACTCTGTATATATTCGATGTACGACCCCTGCGATTGCTTGAAGTTCGCATGCGCGATTACATATTCCCGCATTATGAGTGCTGGTCAGGGGAACTAATATAGGGATTGTAAATAGAAATAGAACAATCGAGAAGCCACACGATCAAGCGGCATGAATTCTTGATTCGCCAATTGGCATGGGGCCAATGGGGGATGGGGCCAAATCTGCTCTGCTCAGCTTGATGACAATTTGATATATTAAGCCGGGAATCTGGATTGAATTGTTGGGTCAATTTCCATTCAGTTGAATTTTAACGCAACACTCCCAACTGGATTCAATTGCAATTGCGGGGTACCGTTGGACCAGTCACAATGGGGCGTTGTTTCCTTGCTGTGGATGATATCCAATTGGAGCTGTTGAGCTTGGACTATCCTAGTGAGGGGAATTTTAATAGAGTATTTCTTTGCGCGACCCGGCCGTATACCTTTTCTCTCACGAATCAATCTGGGTGTGGCGAGCCTATAGCGAAGTGGCCAAAGGTCTTGTGGGGGTTACACTTACTGAAGGGAATGTGCGTAAGGGGCAATTGTTAGTGGATATCCTCCTGAGGGTAACGGCCAATCAAGGGAGCTTCTGCGGGTATGCATATGGAAGATGCAGCGGTGACTTTTTGAAGTGGCAAAGGAATTTCCAGAGTTTTATTCCGGATCTCCGCTGGCGATTCAGATCGGGAAAAATATATAACCCAATGAGCCGATATTTAGAAAAATGGAGTGAACGATTCCAAACAACCATTCCCCACTTATTCTATCCCGGCATACTGTCCTCGTGCATTCCCCAAAATATTTACGTGCAACAGAGTGGTATGCAGCAGAGCGCAAATAGAAGTCTCCCGATGATATGAAGATTCGGTACATTGAAAAGACAGGACGCATGGTTGTACATCGGCCAATTGCAATCTAAGGGCAATGGCAGATGAGTAAAAGCAGGTGCCGAAGGTCAATGGTGCAATCAGACTCCCGTGCTGCCACCCAGCCAGTCAGGACATAGTATGGACATCGGGCATCGGTAAAACCTGTGATATAGCCAATTCTATTTGTGATATGACCCAGATAACAGGATAACCTGCCTTGATCAAAATACTTCCTGTTATAATATGTAACCTTGATGAGCTCACGGCTCCTGTTGACGTTTAGGTTTATTAACCGCTTTTTCTACCTAGATCGCAAGTACTAAAATTGGTTGAATTGGCGAATAAGAATTCAAAATCTGTATCTGCGGGTCTGTGGCCAGAGAGGGGGGGGGAGGTGGGGCGAGAATTGAATACGATGCGGTGCCTTGGTCCTTTGGAGCTGAAGAGATGCCAATTGAGTGATGTGATTGGCTGGTCGACTATCTTGCAGAGTTCCTACTTCACTTTTAGGAGCCCGACCGGCGACTGCTAATGCTTCGTGAAATTCGAAACATAACAACGCTATATCATTTAAGGCCCTGCCTCTATTATAGTTGCCCCGCATAGTATTGTACGGCTGCGGCATCATGGCAGTTTAGCTCATGAGATACTTGAGGTGGTAAATCACTTCAATTATTTAATTTCTGGAAGATTTGTCGTCAGTCTGGTTGGTATGACAGATCTGGATTGAATGGTTTGGTTTGCTATGGTAAGGAAGCATGAAGCCGGGGCCAGGGCCGACATCGAGAAGCACTCTTAATATATCCTGGGTGGTATCTATATTATATCACTCCATTTCATATACATCTTGCCTGCGAGATTTTTGGAATATAAGGCTCATGGTATGCCCGCTATATTATGAGGCACAATAGTATTTTCTGCAGCTTTTGGCAGGTATGACGCTGCAATCACTCGTTTCGTTTCAGCATGCCATGCTGCACGCCTACCGTATAAATATGTATGTGGGTATGTATGTATGTATGTATGTATGTATGTATGTCGGTCGCTACCAGCGCCTGGAATCGATCGCGACAGCTTAATCAAAATGCTGTAACCCATGGCTGCATAAACCCGCAAGCCAATGGCCTTCAATTGAACCTGAAGCGCTTTTGCGAAGCCCGTAAATTTGCATGTGGCTGCCCTTCCTGCCTATAGCTCTTTCATGATCACTTGCGTTGTCAAAGAAAGGCGCCCCCCCTTTCTCTGATAAGCTTGATAAACATCATGTGCGCGCAGGTTAATCTGAATTTGTACTTTGTTTGTGAGCATCTTTCTTTCTGTATTTTTAGTTTTTAGGTTTGGAGAATCAATGCTTGTTGGGTAGGAGAGCCAACATCAGGCTTTGTGCATCTATATGCGCTAATAGTGCCCCGCTGGCTGGAAGATTATCCAATAATTGCTCAGAGATTGGATTTAGGATTTTGGACAGCTGTCAATAATGTTAGGTCAATTGAGTTTTTATTTTCCGTGACATCGCGAGTGATAAAACAGTAGACATCGGATATTGGACTCCACACGTAGGTCACTGGCAGGTCCACATGGTCAATGTCAATAGCCGCTAGCAGTCGGCTTGCAATTGCCAATCTTAGTCGAACGGTATTTTTGTCTACATAGAGACCTGCATTGGTAGAAACAGTTCAGGTTTTAGGTTGTCTATGGTTTGTTAGACTCACAAACATCAAGCGATTCCTTTGGAGGTTCAGCCTTGCGTATTTACTTTGTTTTCCTTTTGTTTTGTCTTACGTATGTAGATTGATGGTTTCACAGCATTTACGGATGACGGTGCTGTTGAAATTCACCAGCCAGCTACTGTACATATGACTTACTCTCGGGACATTCCAAATAATTCCTAAATATAAAGATTCCGCTCAGTACAGATACTTTCATTGGATTCAAATCTTACTTGTCCACATGCTTGGGACGGTAAGAGTCGAAGACCGAAAGTCACACAAAGTAGCGTAAGCTCTCATCATGATCCCAGAAAGTCAAGAGAGACATGCAACATGTATACGAATCCATTGCGGCTGCGCAGCTTCATGGGCTGAAGATCCCCCGCCTGGCACATCTATTAATCCATGCAAATATGCATGCATCATAGACTTAGGGTACTGTGTTTATCACGTCAGGGTCGTTTGGTAAACTACTATCCCATGATCTGGTCAAGAGGTCTTGAGTACAATCATAGTTGTGGGATCGACGTGGGGTGCGAGGCATGTGGTCGTGTTTAGGCTGGGCCTCGTGGTACCTTGCTTAGCGTAGGATATGGTTCTGCGCGCTACGCGCCGTGGAAGTGGGGTTCCAGATCTTGATTAGGGCAGCGGCAGGATTGAAGCTTCAAGCGGCGGGAGAATCAGCTTGTCACCTGAACTGAGACTGTGATTTGAGGGCTGCGTAACATGAACCATATTCCATCGAAGATGTATGGAAGAATAGAAAGCGAGTAAGGACTTAGGACTAGTCACTTATAGCATTACACAAGCACTAGGTAGAGTAGGCGGGACGCAGTTGTGCCAATTGTAGCTCGACTAGGATTCGACTCTACGTCTACTCATAGCTGCATGGAGATAGCCTGAGTGAGATTATAGACACGGGCGACGCCTTTGCGATTGCTCAATTGCAATTGCCCTCTCCTGATCAGGCTGAACCATAGCTCCGTTTGTCATCGCCGTGTGGGGCTTTGCGCGGTGATCGAGATACATCAATTAGTCAGCAGAGGAGTGTCATGGAGAGCTAGGCTGCAAGTAGGTACCCAGCTTGTTGAAAATAGAATTGGAATTGAGTTGCATTGAATTGGGTCGTCGAGTTATGACCTGCAGTGACTACAGTACCTACTGCGGCTCCGCCCTCATCCGCGCAGTGACGATGCAATGCCCATGCAAACGATACTACTGCCTGCTCCTCCCGCTGGACCTTGATAGCGAGCCCGCATCAGGCATGTATCTCTTAGGTAGGTATCACGATGTATACACGAGTTGTCAGATCGTACGGAGTACGGCTGCGTTAGCCCCCGTCAGCATAAGTATGTATGCTCCTTACATTTAGCTATTGTGGGGAAAGCAGGCCCCGGCCGTTCTTCAGGCGGCGAGTCGAGTCACACTGCACCGTTGAGTCAAACCTGAGCTTGTCCTGTGCCATTTTGCTTTTAGCGCCCTAGTATCCAGTTGTTTGCTACGCAACGGATGAACCCTATTGGCTTTCACACCCATTATTTTTCTCTCTTACATGGACGGACGACCCCAACCAAGCATCATGAGGCAAGGCCTCTATCATCCACTGGCTGCTTCCTAGCAACACTACCGTTGAGACGGATGGGGGAGGTGTCTTCGAGAATCAGATCAGTCTCATCTTTATCGGCCCCTGCAACTTCCTCCGACTTCCGTGTTTCTGCGATTTGCTATCAACGACACTGCCCCCCTCATGAGTGAGCCAACGCCCAGTGGATTGTGTCCCAAGTAACTGAGTGCCGCTCCGTGGGGAATAGAGCATGGCATGGCAATTGGATTGGCAGTGTTGCGGTGATCGTGCTGGCCATCCCAAGAGCAGCAGTGCAGTACGTACGCGCACCTGCGTATCCCACTCGCTATTCAATTAGTTGTGCCTTTTTTTTTTTGTGCCTTATTCTAAACTGCAATTGCATTTATTCTTCAATTTTTTAATAGATTTTAAGTTCTTATTTTTCGGATACAATTTCTTTGGTCTCTCAATGCGACAGGGCGACTTTCAGCCAGTACGCACACCAAGCCAGGTGAAGTTTGCTATTTTCGTCGTTATCCACGCGATCAAACCAGTCAACCACCCCGCCTGCCTTACCCACCCACCCTGCTCTGGCTTGTTTCTCCTCTCAGACAGTTCGATAGATACGATTGCCGGCCTGGCTCGACCGGTTTCCCCTCTCTCGTCCCCTCACCCCCTCTCGATGCCCCCCGTCCCATAGGTCACTTCGTCTCCCGAGGCAATAGGTCATGGCGACAGTGTGAATTGCGCGGATACGCGACAGCCAATTCGACCAACAATTGACCAGAGCAGGCGGTTTCGGCCACAACTTCCTGGCTGCTGGATGGCCCAACTGGTAATCATGGCGGCAGCGAACGGGCACTGGGGGAATTGGTGTCGGGATTAGCAGGAGCATCAGGCCGCCCGCTCAGAGGTCGGCCCTTACATTCTAGTCTCCTTATTAATAACGAATGTCATCGTAAGTCACCGGTCTGTGCAGCAATGCAATTCCCACGGCTGTGTCGCTCCGCAGTCCCCTTTCCTGCCTGCCTGCCTGCCTGCTGCTTGCGTACCCGCCTGCTGCATCGCTGCATCGCTCGTTCATTCTTCCTTTTTCTCGGCCGCCGTTCGTTCACCCTCCTTGCTGCTTGTTTCCTTTGCCTGTACTTGTCCTACATCCGCTGCCTATGCGGTGCCCAAACTCTTACACCCCCCCCCCACCCACACCAAAGCCTCGCACACCCACACCCAGCGCGCGCCCTCACCTCCTGCCCACCTCCCACACCAAAGCACTCACTCATCACACCCTCCCGCAAATTAATTGGTCTTTCATTGTTCGTGCTCAATCCTCAATTTCGCATACATAAATCTTACCTTACAATCCTCCTCAACCCCCCTCCCAGTTGGCTGCTTGCTCACTTGCTCCCTCTTCGCCTCATTCCGGCCCCCCCCCCCTACTCCCGCTTCCCCCCCCCTCCCAATACATATACGTTACCAACCCCGCCGGCGCCCAGTCATCCTTTCTTCTCCCCTCCCACACCTCCCATATAAGCTCACCCCCCCCCCCAATACCCAATCTACTGGATTGATTTTCTCGGCGGCTCTCATCACAACTACTACTTATATTCCCCTTCACCACCGTTGGGTTTGAAGCCCCAAGGTAGCTTGAGCTCCTCTACATACAGCCAACAACAGGCAGCTTCGCAATTGTTAAACTAACCGATAAATCAAGCACACATTCAAAGCACCCATCCCGGTGACTTACATCGTTTGCCACATCGCAGACCAACAGAAGGAAACTATACACGCGTCAGGTCATTCTGCTCCCGTTCGGAGGACACCTGGCGCATTCTACTCGAATCCTCTCTCCCATTCATCATAATAGAAGGGGCAGTGACTCTTCTGCCGTTGTGAAATATGGACTCAACTTCTTCCTCACTTCATCTCCACAAGAACCCAATGGTTTCTCCCCCCGAAGCTATTCCATACGATAGCTTCGTCTCCCCACCCCTCACAGCTACCCGATACAGCTCTTCAGAGCCAATGACAAACATTCACCAGCATTCCAAAATGGATATCTCTCCTCCAGCTGTTGGTCCTCCGAAGAACATGGCATCTCTCCTCTCACCTCCTCCATCTCCATTCACTCGCGGAATTCCTGCTACAACCGAACCTGCCGTAGTAATGGCTGACCCGACACTATTTTCTGCACCAAACTCACCTGCTCTAGCTTCTCAAAGGCCTCTGTTCGATGATGAAGAACAGTTTGCAGACCTCATCTCAAAGAGAGCTTCTCCATCAGCTAACCAGGACCCAAAGTTGAAACCAACAGTACAGGAATATAGTGTCTTTGTGTCGGCAGCGTTTGAATTATGTCGTCGGGACCCTGGGAAGTGGCTTGAGAGAGAGAAGAG
Source organism: Terfezia claveryi (assembly GCA_015179025.1). NCBI lineage: Eukaryota > Fungi > Ascomycota > Pezizomycetes > Pezizales > Pezizaceae > Terfezia > Terfezia claveryi. Next base: position 357,167 of record WHUX01000017.1, on the reverse strand, counting down.
ATTCATGGCGAATGTTCCAACACAGTGGTCAAGCTTGAACAAGGTGCAAAAGGTGTCAGCTGGTCCTTCCACGACTATTGGACGTACACTAGCTCCAGCTCGCAAGCAATTGCCAACTTCTTCTCCAGCAAAGGTTCAACGAATTCCAAGGACTCCCAAGGTCACTCCAAAGTTTCAGGGAGGAATGGAAGGATTTGTACGGGCACAAGCCGCAGGAATTATTAGTCCTGGTTCGGCGAACGCCGCTCGTACTAGACAGCCTGCTACCCGTGAGGATACCGACTTCGATGCAATTCCAAACTGTTGCCCACCATTATCTACGTTGAACGAAAACTCCAAGTTCAGGGTTGAATGGAAGGGCACTCCATTGGATCTCTCCAATGATCCACACAGGCATCTTCTTCATCCGGCTGAGGTTAATTTAGCTTCAATTCTCCGACTCTCTTGTGCATCTTATCTCACATCTAAGAGGAGAATATTCAATGAGAAAATCATTCGATATAGGCAAGGAATGGAGTTCCGGAAGACGGACTCTCAGAAGGCATGCAAGATAGATGTCAACAAGGCCTCTAAGTTATGGTCGGCGTACGATAAGATTGGATGGTTCGATCTCAGGTTTATTACTCCTTACTTGTAAAGCGCTGGGCGCTTCACTTGGATTGTTGGATTGTTGGATGGGTAGGATGGAATGTGCTGGCCGCACGGCTACATTGAACTTTTAGGACACGATTTTTCTTTTCTTTCCAATTACTATTTTAGCATTACGGCGGGTTTACGCTTCCAGTACCATGATGTTTTTATGATTGCCTTTCATCTTTCACGATTCCATTATATTCATGTCCGGTGGTGGGCGGTGAGTACTGGCAAGCATTTGTTTTCTTTCATCATTTTTCTTTTTCTTCATGTAACTGGTTGGGGGTAACGGAGTACTCAGTGTTTTGTATATTTTCCTTTGTGATTGGGTTTCAGTCCATATCCAGCCATTGTTTACTTGTTTTTCAACTGGGTCTTCTTTATCTCCATTCACGCTTTGGCTTGTCTTTGAACCAACTTCATAGGTAGTATGTTATTATCATCAGCCCCGATGTTCTATTTTCCTTTCAGTTGGACACAATTTGGGAGACGAGGGATATTTGCATTAATGAGAGTGTTATGGGATGGTTTTAACTTCATAGGCGTTTGTATCGTGGATCACATCTATATGTAACTGGCGGGTGTCGGTCGGGTCGGGTTTTTTATCTCATCATGTTTTGGGGCTGGTTCATTCACGGCGGGTATTGTTCGTTTTCTTTTTGGCGGATCGTTATCGTTATTTTCTTTCCCCCTCCGATATTTGTTTGAAGACGGCCTGTGGTATAATATATAACGGGACTTTTCTTTATTCGTGCCCTTCTATATGATAACAGTTCTTCACCATCCACCGTTTTACTTGTCTTCCTCTCCCCCTGTGATATCTACTGCTGCCACTAGATCCATTATACATATATCTCAAGTTGTTATCATATGACCTATCATTCATATATTCATACGTTTACATATGTCTTAGTACTGGGACCTATAATCTGTGTCAGGGATCTGCGTACAGCATGGTCCTGCACTATCTTGATTGAAATTGCGTGCATACAGTGGTTCTCTCTTTGTCGCTGCGGCTGCCTGAGGAAAATACAACAAACTGCCCGAACCGCATTCCTATTCCTACTCCCTCATTTCACCAAGGCTAATGTAATATTTCTCGTCTTCCCTTGCATAATAAAGTATTGATGCGGGACTTGGTTTTTTTTGTTTGAGGGGGGTGGATCAGTTGACGATCATGATCATGATCTACACGGCCGCCGTGGCGGCAGTAGCTTCCGCTTTCCACTTTCCGCACGTATAGCCTGGCCGGGCCGTGTTAACTTTTGTAATCATAACTTGGTTTGCTTGAGTTGTACGTCATGCCCGTTCTTCCTGCTGAGGGGCTTTGATCTGACTTCGAGATTAAGTACAAGCAAAAAAAGATTACTTTAAATTAAAAAGAGGTAACCCCCCCCCAGTCTATGGAACCACCAAACCACCCTCTTTCCCTTTTTCCCCCTCCTTTCTTCTCTACCCTCTCCCAACCTCGTGATGTGAATAAGCCACTCTTACTTTAGCGCATGTTAATATGCTTTCATAAATCTATACATTTATTACAATATATATATATTTTCCTGTTACGGTTAGTTAGTGTTTTTGTGTGCCCCAATTCTAACACCCCAAATTTACTATAATTGCAATTGAGCTCAGTTCAATTCAATAGGCCCAGGATTCTATTTAATGCTAGCAGGTTTTAGAATTCGATGTTTGGAGATGTTTAGGTAAAAACAGTGAAGCTAGCATGTGATTGCGGCAATCGCTGATCGAGTGGGAGGGGGGAGGGAAGGGGGAAGGGGGAAGGGGGAAGGGGGAAGGGGCGCCCCTATGGGGGTTTCCCTAGATTCGGGCGTTTGACATTGAACGTTCAAACGTTGAAGGGAAGAGTTTTTGTGCGTTGTGGGTTGCGTGTGAGTGAGTTGTGAGTCTGAGTGTGAGTGTGGAATATGTAAGTGTTGTATGTGGCGTTCGTACGAGCCTCACTGTACTTGCAGTTGCTGATGATCTAGTAGGCGGCGAAGAAAATCGTATATACGAAGCATTACACACATCCTTAAAGGGGTTCGTATGGATCGTTGCATAAGAACTTATCCCCCCAAATACGTAGCTTTTAACCCGCCTCATAATTGTGCTCTACAACGCGGAGCAGCCTTACTTTCTTGCCTTGTCGGCAAGGCAACAACTAACTTAGTCGAATAGTATTGTCGATAGTGATTGCAGCAATTGGCCAATAGCATCAAGTGGGGGGTGTGAAGGCGGGCCTGCGTCGCATCACATCTACGGTTGATCATGAATCCGACCCGGATCCGCATTTTTTTTTTTTTCTTTCCTCTAGGTAACATTTCACAGCAACAGCACAGCAGTACAGTACAGTTTAAATTGCAGCCGCAGTGTTTCCTTACGAGGCTGGTGCCTCTTCCCCTCAAAGCCATCAACCACCACCACCACCACTACCTACTGGTGCACAACCTGTACCACCTGATCTCCACCCAGCCAATCACCACCACTCCTTCAATCCCCCACCTGGAAATCTGAGCTGTCACCATCATGACCAAAAAAATTCGCCTTGCCAGCTGAATACCTTCCGCAGATCTTCAGATCCCTAGGTCCAAATAGAGCCGCTAACGATCTAACTCCCCATAGTTTCAGCGGGCGCAACTGCGCCAGGTAAGAACTACCTCTATTGGCCCCCGTAAATTTATGTCTATCGCTGTCTGTCCGTTTTCTGTCTTGTCCTGTCGACCACTTGCACTGCAGCCATGCATACAAAACCTACTCCAATCACCTGAGCAAATTTTCAAAGAAAAGAAAAGAAAAAAATAAAAAATATAAGCCCGCGCTGCTATGGGGGGCCCCACCGGAGAATAACAAACGCACATGAGGCAGGCATGTAGGCATGCATCTCATATTCATACATATCACGAATGACTGCACATGAACTTGACAATTACCATCGATGGTGATTGGAGGCTTGACCTGGTTTTCTCTCTGGTTTCTCTGAAGAGCTAAGAGGAAGCTTAAAAAAAAAAAAAAAATAGCTATATCCCCATCTCGGATTGGCCTAAGATACCAATGATTGGATATTTCCCTCCCTATGCCTGACAACCAGACAGAAAAAATCACTTATTCATGGGTGCAATTGGCTTCTTGGACCACAGGCAGACAGTGTATCCTGGCACCAGTCCAATAGCAGCTGCAACTTGTGGTAAATTCCTAGCCAACACTATCACTGACGTCTGTCTTGCTCGGCTTCCCGCGCCCGGCCCATTCCCAAGCTGCACAAACCGGTAACAGATACCAGTAAACACGGAAACCGTTGGATATGCGTATTCAACCAAAAAGTTTTTATATATGGTTACCCACAGCATTTCTCTCATGCATCCCATCTATAGCAGGCACACCCAAACAACTTTACTCCATACAGCCCTGTACGGTAACTCCAATCTCTGGATTTGTAATATTTCCTCGTGCGCGATGTTTCTTCAGATCAACATTTCGCCGACTTGATAGCTGCTGAGGCCTAAAACTTGTACTACCGCATTTGGAAATTGTAACAAATGATACTACTCAAGTAGTACTAGCTCATATTCTTCAGTACCCCAGCAGGTAAGCAGCCAAGCCCTCTACACTGTACATCAACAGATGAATATCAGTAAGTGATAATATAGCACCAAGGCAAACCTGAGGCTGACTGTCCAGCTGCACGAGTTTAATACTACATTATGTACAGATTAGTATATCTCTCACCTACAGATGAGTGTACGAATAAGATATCCTCAAGTTCTATGCAGGAATGTTAGGTGAAACGGGAGGTGAATAGCATGCGCATGCATACAAGAAATGCCATTGGAGAGGCTTAGTGGCAGGCTGTGGGGCCAGATTGCGCGGCTTGGTAGAATTGTTATATTTATTGCGGCGAGATCCAATAAGATGAATATGAAATTTCAGGGATGCAGGTAGTTGCCATGCAATTGCCATTGCGTGGGTCTGTATCAGTCAACATGAGTAACTTACCTGTATGTATCAATGGCTAGAGAATGAGCAATTGAGATAATAATCTGCCAGCTATCGATAGCGCCCAGCCTCAAAGTCTTCTCCACCGAATTGCGCTTTTTGATTCTATGTATGTAGCATGTGATGAAAGTCGCGCACGCAAAATATGAGGACTTGTCCCTGCCGATTTTACAGGGCTGCGTTGCCAGGGCAGTATCATGACGCACGGCGTCAAACTTGGTTAAATGGAAGTTGACTCACACCTGTCGCACCCATGTACGATATACACAAGCTGACAGGGATGGAGGAATCAGGAACCGGCAAGATGCCAACATAAGGGAACTGGTAAGCTGTGCAATAATTTAGTGGTGTGCTTATTGGTACCTACATATGTTGCAATACTGCAATTGACCAATCCGATGCAATCTCCTGCATGCGGGTTCGCAATGCCTTGATGAGGATTTCTGTACCAACTGCAAGTGCTGGACCTAGTTGCTGATCCTGGTATCATCTCAAGGACGCAAGTTTAAGACAATGATGAGATGGAAGATGAAACGAAGTAGATTGGTGGAGGGATGCCTGGATCATCGGAGATTTTTGTTGGGGCTTGCAGCCAGTGGCTATAAACTTGGAACAGGGTCAATGAATGAGCCATTGAAAGCTCTGCGATGGCATATCTAGGTCATGTATGATTGTCTGAAGATGCGTTTGTAGGCGGGTTTGGAGCTAGCTATCGTTAAAGGCAGCTTGACTTCGAAGCAGAACATACAGGCTACTTCTCCCTGACAGTCCTCCGTCAAGATATTCGGAAACCTTTATCAACGTAACACTAGAGTGAGGCGAGGAAGGAAAGCCTGCTAGGCTTTCCATGGAAACAACTAGCACTGTCGTGCCGAGCTGGGCTCTCATGAATTCTCGACTGGATCTGAAAAGCTATATGGTCAGAATATCAGTAATCCACCAATCGGGTCTTCTCACAACGATAAAGTGTACCTTGCAAGCAGCAAACTGTGCCTCGGGGCCAAACCGTCCAACCAGGTGACCTGTGCTTGTGGCTTATCCCATGTGCATCCTGAGAACACAAAACGCAACACAAGCCCGTGTTTGTAAGATGCCGTTAAAGTTTCAAGTGTAGCATGCTTCTATATTTTAGCGAACTCTCACTGGTGGGACTATTCTGAGCCGTGGCTTTCGATTCATCGGCAGGGATAGATCCGGAGGGTTACCTACACTCCGCGTCAGAATCGTGAGGATTGGTTTGGTCAAGGGAGAGTGGAGGAGGTTAGTTTGATTAGCATGGGAGCACAATGCAACGTTTGGAGCTTCGGCGGCAGGTAAATGTTGTTTGGATGTAACGTATGGGGCTTCGGCGGCAGGTAAACTGTAAATGTTGTTTGGATGTAACGTATGGGGCGCAGCTGCCCATCTTGTTTTGCTCTAAAACCTGCGGACTGGCCGTTTGCTTCCCAATCCGGGGGATTAGGCTTGAGACATGGGGAAAAACCTTTTTCCGTCACACCGCACCGCACCTATACGTAATAGGTAAAGCGCCAAATTCATGCCACGTGCATATCTAACTACAACGCAATAACAAAAGCTCCAGCCACGAGAACAAGACTCCTGCGAGTTTCTGGACCCACGGAGAAGACAGCCAGCCAGCTTTACTCAATTGACACCCCGCGCTCAATCATGCGGTTCCACCTCCCTACCCTCCTCCTCCTCGCTACTCCCTTCATCTCCGCCAACACCACTCCACCCCCACAAACCTCCCTAACCTTCCATCTCCCCGCCACCTTCCCCGGTGGCGCCCTCTCCCTCTCTTCCCAATCTACTCTCCACCTCACCACCATGGGTAAGCACTTCACAGCCCTACTCACCAAATTCGGCACCTTCGACTTCACTAACATCACCACTGGCTCCTACCTCGCGGACATCAGCTCCCGGGAATGGGTTTTCGCCCCCCTCCGCGTCGATGTCCAAACTCTTGCTGATGGGAGAATCATCGTCGACTCCGCGCTTTCCTTCCGTGGAAACGAGTGGAGCAACACTGGCGAGAAGAGGAGAGGAGATAAGATCGAGCTGGTCCCAGTGAGGAAGGCGGAGTATTATATTCAAAGGGAGGGGTTTAGTCCTATGAAGTTGCTGGGGAGTCCAATGATTTTGATTGCGATTGTGAGTTTGGGGGCGATGTATTTTATTCCGAAGTTGATTGATAATAGTGAGCTTCTTTCTCCGTCACCATATTGGAAGTAGTACTAAATGCTGTACAGTGGACCCTGAACTCAAAGCAGAATTCCAAGAAGCTCAGAAGCGGACTCTCGCTGGACAACAGGGGTTTGGTGGGCCTGGGAGGAACCCAGTTGAGGGGTTTGATATAGCTGGCTACTTGAGCGGGAGTGGAAATGGAGGAAGTTCTGCTTCAGGAGGGAAGAAAAAGTAAAGAGGAACAAGACGTAGAAGAGACTTTTACCCTATGTAATGAATCTAATTATATAGGGCTTGATAATTTATATTATAATTTATGCAATGGCAATGGAAAATAACAACGGTATTGCTATATTGAAGTGGCAGGAGAGGAGTGAGAGGAAATAAATATACCGAGTGAAGGTAAAGGGCTTTACATCAATTACATAGTGTATCATATTACGCACGAGCATCACTGAAAGGTACGCAGAATGAAAAGATCGGGGATATGCATAGAAATATTTCATTGAGTCATGCTCAGAATCAAGCAAGTACTTAATGGGTGGTATAAGTAAAACTAAGCTTGAGGTAAAAAAGGAAAGGACGCGCCCTTTCCAGCAAGTATTTGTGAGCAAAGCAAAGAATCGCAACAGAGCAACATTATGGTAACGATATTATGCCGAGAATAACATCCCACCTCGCTCTATTCACACCTCAGTCCATCTCATTTTCATCCCATCCATATTGACCACTAGCGCGTTCCATACACCAACAATACATTGGCAGCTAAAAGATGAACATAAAGCAACGAACGAACCCGAATCATAAACTACCCTGATTGACCATCGTTAGTAGCTATCAATCACTGCCTCCAACTGTTTCTCAGCCAACTCAACTTTATAGGCCTCTCTTGCAGCCTCCCTTTCGGCTCTATCCCAAGCTGCCAAGCCTCTTCTCTTCCTCTCTTGAATAATCTTGTTCTCCTCTTCTAGCTTTTGCTGTTCCGCCTTCAGTCGCGCAACTCTCTCTGTATTCTCACTAGGTATGGTGCTTGGCATAAGCCTGCCACCTGGGATAATCTGAGGCCCAGACCCAGTATTGGGACCGACAGGCCCGCGACCAGCAATACCGGTAACGATAGAGCTTCGATATGGGTAATTCCCAGCTCGAGGCCCAGTAGGAATTTGAGGTGGTGCGTTGGACGAAGTATTGGTGGGTGCTAATGGTGCCGTAGGCGGAGGAGCAGATGGGGTAGAGTTTACAGGGAGAACTTTCTCTTTCTCCTGAGCAGATCCATTAACTGGCTCGCACCTGTTATTGGTCGTAGTAGGCTGAACGAGAGGAGCTAGTTGAGGGGTGGAGGAAACAGCAGGTGTGTCTGGCTCACGTGACCTGTGTCTAGAGGAGCTGTTGGGCCTTGGTAGCTGTGGTGCAGGAGAGCGTGGTGGGGGCGCTGCTGTTTGTGGCAAACGACGGGGCCCAGTTGGCGGAGGGCCGTTTCGAGGGGCAGTAGGGGGGAGGATTGGGCTAGCCTTTGGTGGTGAGCTTACATGAGGTGTGGTTTTGCCACCCACGTAGAGAGAAAGGTTACGAAATGGTGGATGATTGTTGTGATACGATGCTGGCCCCCTTGGTGGTGGTCTTGGCCCAGCTGGAGGTATTACATTTCTGAATCCTCCAGGGCCTGTTGGGGGGGACCGGGGTTGGCGTGGGGGGGAACGATGCTGCCGTGGAGGAGATCTGGGCCTTTCTCTATCGAGCATGGGAGCTCGGGGAGGAGTTCTTGGTCGCTCCCTTTCGGGTAGAGAAGGACCTCTTGGTAGGAGTGGAGATGGCTCCCGATGAATCGGAGTTTCAGGCCTAGAAATACGACGAGAAGATCTGGGCCGGGGGACTGGAGAAGGCGACCGGGCTTGTCTGTGGTGAGGCGGAGGTGATCGTTTATACATTGGCATTGGAGACAAAGGTCGTCTGCGAGGCCCCGAAGGTGGGGATTCCTTGAAAGGTATTGAAGGCGAGCGTTGCCTACTGTGTCCCAATGGAGATCTAGGCCTGCTATTTGGTAGTGGGGAGCGCTGCCTGCTCGACTGTCCAGAAGATTCTGGGTGGCGCATAGAGCTACGGCTCTGTGGAGATGCAACCCTTCCCTTCTTCCTAGGTGGGGAGGGGGATCTGGAGCGTCGGGGGGATCTAGAGACTCTCCTGAAGGGTGGTGACCGTCTTGGCGGCGGTGTCATAGACCGCGGCCTCCTGGGAGGTGACCTTATTGGAAGCCTAATTGGCGATCTAGGACGAATTGGAGGCGGAGACCGATCCCTCTTATCTCGGTAGTCATTCCTAGGACCGCGCCGAGACGGAGGGGGCAAAGGACTCCGAGAACGAGGGCGTCTCATATCATGTCTAGACCGTGTCCTAGACCTGGGGCGGGCTCGAATTTCGATTTCTCTAGAACGTCCTCGCATACGAGGTGGGCTTAGAGAACGATCTCGGTCTCTGCCTGGCCTAAACAATGGTGATCTCGAGCGCAATCGCCTGTCCCTTTCGTGATCGTCCCTTGAGCGTGATCTCCGACGAATTGGGTGAGGAAGTGGTGGTGGTGGAGACCGGGAAAATCGACGTCGTGGTCGCGGGCTTTCTCTTCGTCTTAGGCCAGGCGGTGTACGAGAGCGGCGCCGTGGTGGAGTAGGTGACCTCCCACGCCTGTCCCGGGAGCCTGGCACCCAGCAATCGGCCTTCGGAGGGGGAATGTGCGGGACATAGGAATCTATTTTTCCACGGGGCGACGGAGAGCGATGATCACGATCACGGTATCTTTAAATTGGCATGTCAGCTCTTGACCATAAGTTATCGTGTGGTAGATTATCGGGCTATCTTCACGAGGGGTAGCGGGACTTGGGGGGGTTCCACCATGTACCTGCGATCCATGATGGTAACAAATAACGAGGGCCAAAGTCAACAAGCTTCCGTGATTCAGATGTTATCAGGAGGAGCACACTTGAAACTCTATATGGTCAGGGTTAACGTTTTATTGTGTTTCTCGTGGGCCTGGTTGAATGCTTTTGTGTATTCCTCGTCTCTTTGAGGGCTACGATCAGCGATGGAGCTGCCTCTGGGGGGGTCCTTCTGAGGCTGGTCCCAGTTGAGCGCGTTAGCGAGATCGTAGGGTCTTACGTGCGTACGTATACGTGTGCGTGTTGTAGGATGGTGGTGGTGGTGGGTGATGCTCCAATGCGGGTGCAGGTAAAAGTTTCTCCGAGCTTGTGTCAAAGAGAGGGAAACAAGAAACAATAATCATAGCCGGCTGGTCGTTTTTGGGGGGGCGGTGTCTTGGCATGTCACGTGGCAAGACAACCGTCACTAACCACGACGGTTGAAGGAGGTCACGAATCTCGTACACAATGGCTGTATAATCTCTCAGCCTGAACCTCAGTTTAACTCAGCCATGTATGAATTCAAAACAAGTCAAAAGATGACTATTCCATGGGATAAGTTATATAAGTTATCTTGAACGGACGGCCAGGTCTTACTGTCAAGCTGTCCGTTTATTGCGATTAAGCCAGTTGATGTATTGGGGCTAGCGTAGGTTACGTAGAATGCAACAGCTCCTTTGAGTTTCCATCTCACCTGCCATCAGCCATCTCAACTTAAAGCAGAGAAAGACCCCGCCAACGCCTGAAGCACAATACAAGCTTACAACTCCTTTCACCTTTCTAAGCACCTGCGACACTATTATCGCTCTCCAGCTATGAAGCTCAGTCTGCTTGCTCTCTTTACCTCCTTCGCAGTGGCATTCGCTGCCAAAGGAAAGACCTACTTGGTTACATTCCCCGACGACACACCACAGTCCGAGGTCGATAAAGCTGCAACAGATATCGAGAAATCTGTATGGTAATATGATCCCAAAAGATTTGGTGAACGCTGCTAACATTTATATTTGTAAATCAGGGTGGTTTCATAAATCATCGATATAGTCAGCTCCCCAATAGCCTCATTTACAGCGTTACTCTACTCTGCAAGGGATAAGCTAACCAGATTCTCACTTGGCTCAGCTCTTCTAAAGTTCGTATTTATGGCATTCTGAATTATATACAGTCTAATTCTTCAATTCTAGGGGATTTTCTGTGGTGGCAAACCAGGACATGATAAATACCTTCAAAGCGTTAGGGAACGAGAAATACCCAGCCAACGTCGAGGAAGATCAAGTGGTAGGAAGCCCTGAATATTGTTGAACGAAAAGCACCTGGCTCACTGGTTGCAAAAACATAGGTTTATGCGATGGGCGACGACAACCAAACTGCTTAAGCGCAAGTACCATTTCAATGGTATTCGTTCATGGGGTTCCTTGGGCCTCTACTTTCAGAGAGGGTTCACGATTTCCCTTGCGTATTGGTCTCAACTGGCGTATTGAATTTTGGACGGTTCATGTACTTCTATTGGGATATTGTTTTTGGGAAATCACTGTCGTATTCCATAGTGACCTTATACATACGTACATTCATATAGTTTATACAGGGCCTCACTGCGGGAAAAGGGTGTTGTTCCTGTAGCTATCTAGCCAATTACATCAATTACCTTTAGCTGGTCCCACGTTAGCGTGATTTGCAGCCGCCGCATGTTGATTTGACAGTTGAATTCATATTTCCGACCCGTACCAACAGGCTGTATTACCCCTAAATTTCCGGAGGCTTCAACTCGTGTCCAGTACCTGCACCATACTGCTAAAGTACGTGCAGAATATATTTCCGTGGCTATTTGCTCCTGATCCCACTCAATTACTCGAGCATTTAAGCCAGCTGTTACCGGGATCACCACGTTTGTTTACCTGAGGATAGACGCTCTAATATTACACACATCACGATGGCTGGAACAGAGCGGACGTCTGCAGCTCTGGTGGACTGGGTACGATATCTCAAGCCTGAATATCCCACAGCAATACTAACTCTGCCTCCATACTGGTTTAGATAAACTCCTTTCCATTGGATTCAAAAGTGTCATCTCTCACTGAGCTAAACGATGGAAATGTTCTGGCTCAAGTACTGGGTACGTGAGCTTTGAAAATCCGCCCCTCCTGGTCTGGCGCCGATGCTGTTCTGTAGATCGAGGCCCTTGTGGGGAAGGGGAATATTTTCAGTTATCGGAGACGAGACAACTACAATTTCTAGAGAAAGCCACTGATTGAGTGCTCCATAACTTATAGTCGACATCGACCCTTACTATTTCCGATCGACTGGTCAAGGGCAAGACTCATCGCCAGAGGGACACTGGGTTCTCAGATTTCACAAACGTGAGTAGGCCGCTTTTCCTATCGGGGCGTCGACTAGTAAGCTAACCCATGGGGGGTATTCAGTAAAGCGCATTCATAAAGACTTAACACGATACTATACCGACAATTTGGGACACAGGCTACCAAGTACGCCACCTAATTTGACGCTGATTGCGAAGGATGGGGCTCAGGGTGAAACTATCAAGGTTTGTTTCAATTGAGACGTCATGGTTGCCCAATTGATACTGATGAAAGGATATAGCTCGTCAAAATCCTTGTTGCAGCAGCAGTGCAAAGCGAGAGGAGGGAAGAATACATTACGCGTATACAAGGGCTGAATCAGAAGTCACAGACAGAGTTGATGCTGGTGATCAACCAGGTATGCTTTTCCCTAGCTAGGAATTAGGCGACTGTGCTGACCGGAGTTACTGTGAGGAAGATGATACAACTGGATGACTCGGATGGGCAAGAGCCATTGGTTGACAAGCCCGGGGTCACAGAGGTGTATGTGGAGGAATGTGGCGGTACCTTAAACATTGGCTAATATTTCTTCTATTAGTGATGACAATGAGTTTCGTATGGAGGAAGAGATGGCACGGCTGGTTGCTGAGAAGGAGAACGTTGAGGCCGAGAAAAAAGGTCTGGCTCGTCAGCTAGAAAGGCTACAGAATGCCTTTGTATTTCTCTCCGAGTTTTCATCCTGAAAGAAGCAGTGCTAACAAAACGCTAGGATGAAAACCAAATCGCCCTTGATCGCTTGAGAGAACAAGTGGGCGATGATGGCATGGAGGGAGATAATTATGGCCGGCCGGATGTGGTATTGAGGAGCCAATTAGACCAGCTACAAAGCGATGTGTAGGTTTCCCAAGCCTCATCAAGTTGAACTGATTGCTAATTGGCGTGATGGCATATAGGCAAAGGCTAGAAGACATAATTGTGGATAAAGAGAACATAATATCTGAGCAGTATAGTTCCATCTCGGCTCTCACTCGAAAAGTATCCATTTCACTTCTGTGTCAAGTATTCTAGCTCAAAACTGACTGAATTTCTTCATAGGTTGATGACTTGGCGCCGAAAGCTGAAGCAGCTGTGAAGTGGAAGGATGATTTGGACGAAGCCCACCATATGGTTGAGAAACTTCGAAAGAATCAAAACGTTGCAGAAAAATACCGGAAGAAACTGGAAATGATGGGTGAGATGGAACGACAAGTTAAGACTCTCGAAGTCCAGAATTCACAACTCATAAACCAACTACGACAAAGCGAGGAGCAGTCGAAACAAGCAATGGGATTGCGGAAATTAGCCGATACCTATAAGAAGCAGGTGGACAAAATGGAGCAAGAGCATGCTGACTTGTTGAGGGAGAAGCAAAGGATGGAAGTTGAGTTTAGTACCATGAAGGAAAAGGTTTTTGGAGCAGAAACACAGAAAGTTAGAGATATGGAGCAAATACAATTGTTAGAAGAGAAGGTTAGGGAGCTGGAGAGTGGGGTAATGAGCAAGGCGGTAGAAGAAGTTAGTGGCGATCTGGACTCGGAGCTAAATTTCACGACGAAGACAAAGGCGGACTTGTGGGTGCTTTCCGGTCTGCTGTCTGCTGTGGAGTCTTCGACTAAGTACCTTTGGTAGGAAACTACAAATCTCGAAGTTGGAGGCAGAAATAGCTAGGCTCGGAGAAGGAGGCGCCACGTCTGTGGATAACATGCTGTTGAAGAGCCTGCTTGATGATGCTACAAAGGCAAAGGATAAGCTGGAACATGATTACCTACAGTCTCACACGGAGAAGTTAATATTGGAATCTCAACTGGCGTCCCTGCACGGTGGTGGTCCATTAGCTGAAGGGTATGAAAAAACTATCCTCAACATACTGTGAATTCGTGGATTCACTGACTTTTGACGGCCTTGAAGGTCCGATGTGCTTCTCCGTATACGACAGAACCTCGTGGATCAAGAAGCGGAGCTTACCAGTACTAAGAAAAAACTGTCTGAGATAACTGCGGAGCTTACAACTACCAAGAGAGAACTTGTCACTGTTAAATCTGATTGTAGGAAGACGTTTATGCTCATGATTTCTACTGTGTTACTCTTACTTCTTGAACTGACACAGCGTTTCGTGGGCCCATTTAGTGAATTTAGTTGGTAAAGACAAACTAGAGGCTCTTGAAGAACTCAAGAAGCTGAATTCGGCGGAACTCGTTGAATTGAGGGAGGAGCATGAGGGGCTACAGAAGAAGTTGCGTGAAGCCGAGTTGGATTTGGAGCAGAAGAATTCATTGTTGAATACGGTTCTTTTGGAGAAGGATGGGTTGTCGAAGCGGAACAGCGAGCATAAAGACATTATGTTGGAGAAAGAACGGGACATGGCTGATCTGCGATCCACAATCGCAGCACTGAATGGCACGAGCGAAGGACGGGATTCCGAACTAGAAAGGAGGGTCTTGCAATTACAAAACAAGCTAGAGGACCACAGGGAGAAGATGACAAAGAGCCGAGAGCACATAAAAAAGCAAAATTCCATCATTAAGGATTTGAAAGAACAGTTGGAGAATGGAGCAGGACTAGGTGAGGAGGGGCGGGAGGAGGTGATTGCGGAACAGAAAGTGGGTCCCTTCATGTGGCCTTTGGATATGTGTGTTACCTTGAAGGCTAACACGGTTGGTCTACTGCAGAGGAGGAGACAAGAGGAGCTTGAGCTGTTCCAGAGGGAAAATAGGTTGATGACCTCAGCATGGTATGACTTGTCGAGCCGACTACAGACGAATACCGTGGTGCTATTAAGGAGGAGCGAGCCTACAAGCTGGCTGAATAAGCAAAGACATACTATACATAGTCCTATTGTATGCCTTCACCTTCACCTTCCCCCTCTCCCTCGATTCTCTCCTCCTCAGGGCTAACTTCCCCCAAGAAGAAACTATGATTGCTGACATTTAGCCCCGTTCTCCACCTTGTTTCAGAAGAAGTAGATGCTTAAGATTCCGTCTATAGGCAATATCACGTATCTTACAGTCCATTTCTGTGCTTTCTTCTTCCCTCTTTCGTTACTCTTTCTTTTCTTCCTTTTGTCTACAGATTTTGATGCTGCCATGACTATGACTCTCTCTTTTTCATTCCTTTCTCTCTATGTTGTTTTGGCCTAGGGTAACGGTGGATAACGAAGTCATGTGACAGCATGGATTTGGTTTGGTCAGGTGCATTGGTGCCACGGATTGTTTAATTGATGGCCGGGATAAGGATTCCTGTTCTTTTATGTTTTGGTTTCTTTCCCAAATTTTCTGTTTGAGGTTTGTGAATACTGGTACTATAGACCAAACGCCTCTACCGAGGGGCTTGTGCCAACCAGACTAGACCAAACGTAAAATGCGAGTTCTGTGTTTTGGTAGTCTGGTTATATTTTCTCATGGTTTCTTCAGGGTAATCGGAAAGCTTTTTGCTAGTCTGATTCTTGGGACCGTGAGATTCGTATTCAAGTCAAAAGGCAATGCACGGAAACCCAATCCTGTATGCTTAGGGTAGCAAGACCGGTGATGATGTATTGAACAAATTACAGGCAAACAAACTATGTATACAACCGCACATGCGGAAGGCCAGCGTTTAGTTGCGCTCGAGGGGCTGTAAGTGGAGGCACTCGATCCTCCTCGCCCACCATCCTTCCAGCTCCATACACCATACACTCACAATGCGTCCCTCAAGCCTCCATCCACGCGGCACCTCCCTCCCACACAACCCTACCCAAAACCCAACGCCACAAATACACAAAACTACTTTTTCCTCCTCGTAACCTCCTTCTTTGTCCTCAGCTTCTTCGGTGCTCCCTTCCCTCTTATCTTCGCCCTGTTACCAAGCAAGGTATTAGCCGTCCCAACTTCCCACACTCCGCGTCATACAGCTGGCCCAAAAAGTAAAATACATACACCTGAACATCCTCCAAGCGCATCACCTCCGCCTCATCAATAAACACTCTATCAGGCCATATCCTCCTCAGATCTGCAATCCCCACCATCCGCTTGGGGTAGTAGTCTACAATATTTGGGCCGCGGAGTCGTTGCCGGAGGATTTTGTTGCCGGTGCGTGCGCCGGTGGGGTTGAAGGTTGTGGAGAAGATGCGGCAGGAGGTCTTACGGGATGTTAGTGGGGGTTGTAGTGGTGGGTGGGGTAGGAGAGAAGGGAATTGAGGGAGACGGGGAGTGGGAGTTAAACCTTTGCAAGCTCCAAGAGTCGGGCGCGAGAAGGGAGGACGGACATGGTTGTGACTTAGCCGGTGGGAAATGTTAGATTGTAGAGCTATCGGGAGTGAGACCAAAAGTTCGGATGCGCTAGAGTGGGATAGGTCACTAATGGGGGCTCCGCTCACGTGACGTGTTTTGGGATTCCCCACTATTTAATCATAATAATATACACATAAAGATAGAAGCCCCACCAAATGATATAGAGGTAATAAAAATAGATAGTGATCAAAAGTCTAATGCCCAAAGAAGAAAAAATTGAAGTTTCAAAAAAGGGAATAGAAAACGGAAGAAAAATACGAAGCCAAAAACATCGTGATCTACGCCCGATAAACAGACGTTCCCTTATCCCAACCCAGATCTATAACTTTTCCCCTGGCCCAGTAGTCTATTCGTCTATCAGTGCTTGCCGGTAGGGCGCTCTCCAGTGAGCTTGGCGACAGCCTCCTTGGCCATATCGCCAAGACCAACCATGCAAACAGTCTGCCAGATGCCAAGACCGATTCTGGGGGTGACACCACGGTAGAGACCCTTGAGCCCGTTGTTCTCGTAGATGTACTTGGCCGCCTTCGCCACAGTTAGGTTTTTTGGGCGGTTGGGATCCACCTTCTTGCTCTGCATCTCCACACGGATGACCTCAATAGGCTGGTTCCAAGCACTCAAGCCACCACCAAGAGCAGAGGCGGCAATCTTCTCCCAGGCGCTGAGTTGATCCTTCTCTCCCTTCCCAGTGACCTTCTTAATTCCCTGCTCAGCCAACCTAGAAAGACCGAACCTGGAACCCCAGTTGGTCATCTGCCTGATGGCGACGGCATTAACACCCTTGTTGATACCAGCAACACCTTCTTTTCGGTAGATATCAGCAAACACGGCGAAGGTAGATGGAGGCTTGACTCCAGAAGCGGCCTGCTTGTGACGGGTGATCTCGACTGTCTTCATGCAGGTGCAGAAGCCCATTGTCGCATAGGCCTGGGCGACACCTCCAATGACACCTCCGGTGATACCGGCGAGGAAAGAGCCTGCGCCCAATGAGCGGGCATGGTACCTGTAGCCTCACCATTAGCTCTTTCCGCGCATGGTTGCAACAAGCAAAAAACTCACTCTGCCTCGGACGAAATAAAAAGTAAAACAGCACCCTTGGTAGACGCCTCAATCCAAGCCTATATTATCCCTGGTGGTTAGCATTCTTCTTTCAGCGTGGCTGCGGCTACTCCTCTCTCCACCATGTGATAGCGGAGCTGGTGCCGAATATACCCTTAGAAACAAAACCTACCCACGGAATTAAGCCCTGGTAGACTAAATAGAATAGTCAGTATGCTAGAGCAGCAGTGCAGATTGTTGTTGGCGACTTACAGCCAAAAACACCTCCTCTGGCCCAGGTCTTGTTGACTGCGCTCACAATGTTGTCGCCTCGGTTCGCAGCCATGTGGGTCTATCCAGTTCCGTTAGTTTGCGTCCTGCTGTAGGGTAATCGCAATTGAGTATACCGTACCTTGACAACCTCAAGAGGCTATCCATCCACAAAAATTTCCGTATTAGCATCCCGAACGGGAATTGAATCCAGTACCCTCAGCAGATGTGCAGCTAGCTACCTGTCCCAAAGTTGTAACCCTATCAAAGAGTGGTGGATTAATTATGGTCCAATCATCGCAAAGAGAGTTCAGATAGGAAACGTACTCAAACATGTTCAATCCAGCACCCACTGCAGACATCAGACGATTAGTCTTTGCTGAGACGTCTTAATGATGACCATATACTTACACAACAAGTTACTGAAAGATACTGGCTTCTTCTGCAGTTTCGGCTGGCTGCCGGTCTCCGGTAAAGCTGCTGTTGCTGTTGCCATTGTGTATACTACGCCGAAGGAGGGCTTTGGAAGAGTAAAGGCAAGAGAGTGGTAAAACTATGCGATAGGAGAACCTTCCGTTAGCAAATACTGATACTGGATCAAACAATGTCCTCAGCGTTTGCTTTCAGGCCAGGAAGAATTAAACTTGACGCAGCTCACGAGTGGCGGTTGCAAGAACAAAGGACCCGAGGGGATAAGAGGAGAGAGTGGAGGAGGAAGAAAAAAGTTCCAATGGCTTGTAAACTGCACAAATCCGCGTCCTTCTGTTTGTTGAGCTTCTGATTGGGATTTGCAGGGGATGGAGGAAAGCACGAGGCCGAGGACGGTTAGGGACCACCAGGGAAAAAAAAGTTGCATGTAATCTTCTACTAAGCCCTTTGCATGTTAAATAGACCCTATAGGAAACTAGAACCTTAAAACCGTCTTCAACTTACTTTACGGCGCGAGAAATCTAGATAGGGACTCAGATAGGATTATGCAAGTGTTACCGTACCGTCATGTTATGGGGGAGAATATGTTACATTGGATGAAGTCAATTCAAAACCCAAACACAGAAAAATTCAGAGGTTCTGAGCTGTGTGCTCCCAGCAGGCATCCATGGCGAAATGCTCCAAATGTCGTACAGACTCGGCAGCCAATACCGTGATGATATAAGTGATATAAGACGAACCTTATCTCATTTTTCCAATCTCGAGATGCCATATATACTGAATCTACTACATAAGAGGTATGTTGTGCCTGGCCCAAATGCAAGGTAAACAGTGTATATACTGAAATAAACAACTTGAAGGCGTTGCTGAAATATCATCTATGGACGTGGCATTCCCCCCCCAATTAAACGCTGTACAATTTGAACCCATTTTCCACGAACTCCTCTAAAAGCACAAAAAACCTTATGAACTTGCGGGCTCGCAGAAGAATGAAACATTGCTCTGAAAGGTATCATACGGCAATTGGGATAGATCTACTCTCCAGTGATGAAGATCCGTTAAAGCTGGTGCTCTTCTCAAAATCATTATTGGGTATATGTGGCGAGTGTGCGTGCCCATTGGAGGTGGTATGGCTGGCCGCACTGAGGGGGAGTAGTGGTTCCTCTGCTTTAGCCTGGGCCACACGGACCTGTCGTTCGTTCCGAGAAACATCACCTGCTCGGTCATAAAGATAAAGTCCCAGGAATCTACAAGTCGCGGAAAGAGTCAGTATAGCTACCGAATATTCAAGGGAGGGAGCATACGTCAAGGCAATTCCAGCGGCCTGTACTGATGTAGTCTTCTGCCCGAACCAAACAATGGCCATACAAATGACGAAAACTCTCTTGATCAAACTTGCAATGGAATATGTTACCGGACTGATCATGCCCAATAGTATGAAGGCAAGAATATTCTGTCCGAAGTGAACGGTGCCATTGAAGCAGAACTCCATTACTAATTCGAATTCTGTGAGCGCATTCTCTGGGTGCTTCATTTTCTCAAGTGGAAGAGTGACCTTGCCCTCCGTTGTGTAGCGGCGCATGAGATCAAACCCTTCCGAATAAATCCAGAGGGGCAGTGTTAACAAAAACGCCATTCCACTTGAGTAGCACAGAAGATTCAATTTGTCTAGTTTCTTAGACCCAGCACCCTCAGCCTCCGCTTGGTTGCTCGCATTAAATATCTTCTTTGCGAAAATATTCTGGGAGACAAAGATAATTGCGCTCCCAAATGCACTGATGACACCTATGAAATTGCCCCGAAATTCCGCGGAAGAAGCAAGCATGACTCCTATGGTAAGTGGGATAAGGGACAAGTATGTTGCTGTTGAGTAATGAACTTGGTATAAGAATCGATAGGCGAAGACCGTGAATAAGGGTGACATTCCCTTAATGGTGTGCACCAAGGAAACTGCAATTCTTCCAGTCGCAACGCTGGAGAATATGTGGCCGAACACCTGGAATATGGAGAGCGGGGCAGTTGTATTGATTATCGCTCTGGATGGTGACCTCAAGCCGTTTTTCATCCCCGGTATGAGTTCCGAGAGACCTGGTATAATCCGCGAAAGGAAGCTCAATGTAATGCACCAGCCAGACACAAATGCGAATTGTAAAACTGTCAGGGTAACAGGCTGAGGGAAGGCATTAAGAATTGATTTTGACGAAGTGTTCGAGAGTCCGGACACAAAATACCTAGTAGCACAATTCGTTAACAGGACGATTCTCTGAATTTGGCTTGAATGACCCAGTACCATATCAGACATAACACCTGCGAAAACATCGTAGTCCGTCAGAGCCGCTAGCTTGAGGTTGGGGTGGAGGCCAATTTGGAAAACAAAGGGCAAGACGTTGGAGGAAATCCTCACTCACAACAAGCTTCACCGAAACCGGGGCCTTCAATGCTTCCACGATTTCCCCGGCACTGGCAGACCCAGCTCTTGCCCGCATTCTGCCAATTTTATCTGATATCGATCCTGTCCTGGCGTGTAGCTTCGGGGAACCACCCCGGGAAGGCGCTCGTTTCAACGGGTTTCCTGAAGAGTCCCAACCGGTACTGACAGGAGAGTTATTGGTAGTGGGTAGACCGTACCGACCACCGGTACTGGTACTTAATCTGGGTGCGTGCGGGAAGGCCATTGACGCGGGGGGGTGGAATTCAATATAACGAGCGTGTAGGAGGGCAAGGTGAGGCTGTAAAACAGGCTCTCAGCAATTCCAAGTTCAGATGGTGTGTTGTAGTGTGGTTGGGATAGCACAGGGCTGGTTGGAACGTCTCATGTTACTTGGCTACATGAGGTTCACCCCAGGCAACTCATTTGCCCTCTTTTCCTCACGGATAAACAAGTGATATCCGAAGGGTTGAAGCTGTGATATCAAAAGTTCATACAGCGTCTTGCGATGAAGCAGCACGACGCCATATACTCTAGTTATCGTGCCAACACTATAAAGTGAAAGTAACGGATTTTGAATCCATCCTGAGGGAGGCTTCGTCATCATGGCTGTCTTGGCAAATGTCCTCATCTCACTAACGAGACGCTCTACCTACTTTAGACCTCAGTTATGATAAATTGATACCAACCAGACCAAAATTGATATGCACAAATAATAAATCAGTTATAACTTCTAGTTCACACTATATTTGCTTGATAACATACTTACAGTACCTATGTGCCAAGCAACCTATCCTCAAAAGCACCACTTGGTCCTTGTTGGAGAGTGTGACCGTTAGGACAAAACGTGATCACTGGGTGCAAGGTTTGCCTAGACACCGATAGTTATATTGTTGGAATGAACAGCAAGATGAATAGATGAATGGCCAATGAAGGAACACTTCACGTCACGTGTGTATGAATATGTCTGGACGTATACGAGTATGTATGGACATATGAGTGTGTGTGAGATATGCGAATATGAGTTATGAGATTGCTTTACCCTATCAAAGGGTGTTCACAGCCCTTTATATATACATAAAAGAGCATGATACAGTGAATTAATGATAGCAAGTAGATGCTGTAGTTTACATGTGTGTGCCGGTATGCTGACCTACACAATGTGCTTCTCAACATATTGTACGCTCACAATCCTCGGGCCGTCAAGTCACGGTACTAAATATGAATCTGGCATCACCCATGACTTCCTCATGCGTCTCAAATCATCAAATCCAAACAAGCCGAGATTTTCTCCTGTCTTGAGAAGTAGATGGCAAGAAAAATTCCTCATAGACGCCTGGGACCACCTTAGCCACGGTGGACGTGGGATCTCTTGTATTCTCCAGGAAGGAATAAATGTTTTTGAGAAAGCTAAGGTCAATATTTCTATTGTCTACGAAAAACTCCCTCGCCCTGCCATCCTGAAAATGCGTGCAGATTCGTGCAGATCTAGTGTTGTGCCAACCAGACTAGTGCAGATTGATCCAAATCTGGAAGGCTCTGAATTTCTTTGCTGCGGGATTGAGTATGGTGTTACACCCGCACAACCTAATGGCGTCCACAGTACATCTGAATTATAGATACTTTGAGACGATGCGTCCTGATGGTGTAAGATTACGAGGTTATGCAGCGGAGGAATCTTGAAGAGAATCGCGTGTATATTCAATGAGAGCTATCAAAGGTATCGCTATAGACTTATTCGCTATGGTCATTTTGTTCTTTATTCCTTAAGAGATATTTTTCCTGCGTACTTTTCCGGCTCTTTTATCCTTCGCAGTCCTTTCCCAATTGCCCCGATTAGGGATCCCGGTATTACTTCCTGCATTCCCAATTGCCTTCTTTTGGTTGCTTACTCCCGTGACCCTTCATAGGTACTAGCGAGAGTTATTCACAACAGATGGGACTACATAGAGCAGGTGTTTTGTGGGGGGACGGATTTGACACCCAGCTACTTGTACCACAAGATAATAAAGGAGGCATTTGATATGTAAACATGATAAGGACTACTACCCTAAATTCAGGAAATGGTGCGATGAATACTCCAACTTGGAACACCGAGGGAGAGCCGTGGGTAGGAGGTATTCCCTCTGATCTGGATGTAAAGACCCAGAGCAGCTGTTTGCGAGAAGCGAAAGGTTAGTGATATATCCCTCCTATGGTTCCCTGTATGGGTGTAGAAGAATATGCCGTTTACTCAAACAGAGAAAGACTGGCAACAACTACGGCTGGTCGATATGTGGAGTGTAATCTTGTTCATGACCGAGGGACGTAGTTTGGATTGAACACCCCTTCTGCCAGGCTCGAGTCGTAAGTTCTCCTGTCATGACTCATTGGTATTACATATAGATCTGTTCTGGCCTGCCCGATAACGAATTGTAGACCGGTACATGGAAGGTGAAAATACACTAGTGCTAATTGTACTCAATAATAAACTTTCACCGGCTACTTCCAAGTATTGAATAGACTCCTCCAGTTCCGCTTCCAAAACCCATTGCATATCGTGGTCGACAGGAGCATTCACAGCTATGTGATGGGTGGCAGCTGCTACAATGCAAATCGGATTTAATACATCTGCATTATCGGGTTTGGCATTTCCCCTTGCACCAAGAATTCTATAATAGTAAATGTAAGTCTAGGTGAAAAATAAATAGAGGATACGGCAGACATACTTCAGAATATAAACTCAGAGCAGTACGGTGAGCAGCTTCACGAAGTGTGATTATAGAGTGTAGTGTGGCAAAGCAAAAATCAATTGACCACCCGCACCCGGCTCTAAATTAAATCTTCAGTTAAGGCTTAGTAACATCGAAATCACACTTCCCGGCATTCAAGTCATCAACATGCCACAATTCACTCAGCGGAGGGTGTTGCTGAACCACATTTGGGGGATCATAGAGCGGCTCATACAGGTGCTGAAGGAGTTTCCGGGAGATGACATGATATTAGAGCTGTTGGACAAGGTGTTAGGCATCTATAGAAAGATATTGGCACGCTGCTATTTGGTTGCTCAAGGGAGTACTTGATTAGAAATTATCCAGTTGCTCTACATCTTCCTTCACCCATTTTGAATTTGAGTGGCTTTTTGCCTTTCAGATGTTATTGATTTGATGGTGATATTCTTTGTTGGTAGATACAACTGCAATGTTGAGTGATGTTGTGAGTGCTAATTTAATATCAATTATCATCTCATGATGTGGTAATGTCTCCAGAATCCCTTCACAAGAAGATAATTGATATTAAATTAGCACTCACAACATCACTCAACATTGCACCAACATAGAATATCACCATCACATAAATGACATCGGAAGGCAAAAAGCAACTCGAATTCAAATGGGTGAAGGACGGCATGACAATATCTTTCTATAAATGCCCAACCCTTCGTCCAATAGCTCTAATATCATGCCATCTCCAGAAAGTACATTCAGCACCTGTATGAGTTGTTGGAATTACTCTCGGCCCATGAAACATCGCTAGCTGAGATAGGACAGTTTGAATTCTGCAGAAACTAGGGTAGGATCAAGGATCCCAAAGAGGCCAGTCTCAATTAGGGAAAGCAAGATATAAGGAGCTGGATATGTCGTAGGAAAATGGGATTCTTCTATAGAGTACTAGGACCATAGCAATAAGTCTATAGCGATATCTAGATATCTCTCCTCTTCTGAATATACACGATCAATTATCTTCACGATTCCTTCGCTGCATAACCTCGTAATCTTACAGGTTATGAGCCTGGTGCTCAAGGCAAAGAAGCAATAAGAACAAAAGACAGTTGAGATATCTGTGGTACCAACCCAGTAACACTGCCGTTCAAAAAGCAGAAGCCCAAAAGCCGTGGCCACCCTATCGTTGCAACATAAAGAAACCCTGCGAAAACTCCGTATACATATGCCTACACACCGATCCTGGTCAAAGAAAATAAACCATCAGAACAAGCAAGTCTTCAAAAATCTCTCCAGAAATAAATCTTCAGGAATCACCACAACCCCAAGAGAATCGCTATCAGACACCGAATACCTAGAACAGGAATTACGGAAAAGTGGGCTATACAATGAGGCACTAGCGACGAAAGGAACCCAAGAAGAAGAAGGAAACCATCAAGAGCTCGGAAATCTCTTAACCGACCTTGATACCCAAGAAGCAGAAACATCTCTACTAGACAAAGAAATCCAGTACGAGGACAAATTAATAAGCTTCGACCAAATACACCCAGCGCTCATCTAAATGAGCAGTACAGCAGGACCTGCCCCAGAAACCGAATCAGAACACGAAGTTGAATATCCAAATCTCCCAGTCAACATTCAGATCCAACGAAGAAGAGGGTGAAGAGCAAGAACTCCACCTCCTCCACCACCAGATTCACCATCAGCAAAAATTTTCTTACCTTGCAACGCGCCCGCAAGCATTGCAACGTCAATATGTCTTTTAGACGTTGTCTGCATTGCTAATGCTTAGCTGTGCAGATCCTTCTTATGTGCGTTACCAACTATATTGTGCGCACATTCTCATTTTTCTTTATAAGTTGGCTCAACGTCGTTCCCAATGCCACTCTTTCATGCAATTTGTTCCTAACGAGTTCTCTCTGCACATCATGTCCGTTGTCCACACTCTTAAGTATTCCTGACCCTTTAGCTATGTACTACTAATACCTCATCTACTAGAACTACTACAATCTATCGGACCACTACAATCCTATCGGAGCACTACAATCTAGTCATTAGCGACCGAATCCAGTCTATTACCGACCGAATCCAGTCTATCACCGACTGAATCCAGTCTATTACTGACCGAATCCAGTCTATGTTCATGTTTACCACATACAGCTATTTCCTCCACTGTACTAGGTGGTGCACATGCCTGGAGGAGCTCAAACCCGATACCACAGGGATTATTCCAACACCAGCTATGAGCTGATTGTTAGACAGCGGGGGCTGGTCCTCAGACAGCGGGAACTGGTTCTGAGACAGCAGGAACTGGTTCTGAGACCGCAGGAACTGGATTGGACATTAGGGGGCTCGCGAGAATAGGGGGCGCGCGGGTACCCTTCTTCAAAAGTGTGGCCGCCTGGGACTTAGAGTTTTTTTCCTGTCATTGCTTCAGAATACCGGTATGCACTGATTCCTCTGCTTATTTGCACCACTGTACGGAGGTTGTGTGCTCGCTCATTTTCTCACTCATTTTCTTGCTCATTTTGTCGCTCATTTTCTTGCTCATTTGCGCGCTGAATTCTAGGCTGATTTGCTCGCTCGATTGCCGGCTGATTTGCTCGCTCGATTCTAGGCTGATTTGCTCGCTCAATTCTAGGCTGATTTGCTCGCTCGATTCCAGGCTGATTTGCTCGCTCAATTCTAGGCTGATTTGCTCGCTCGATTCCAGGCTGATTTGCTCGCTCGATTCCAGGCTGATTTGGGCGGTGGATTCCAGGCTGATTTGCACAGTCGGATACATGGGCTATTTGCACTCAGATTTCTAGGGCTATTTGGACGCTGACTTCTAGGCTATTTGGACGCTGATTTCGAGGGCTATTTGCACGCAGATATATGAGCTATTTGCACGCTGATTTCTAGGGCTATTTGCACGCGGGTATGTGGGCTATTTGCACGCTGATTTCTAGGGCTATTTGCACGGTCGGATATATGGGGTATTTGCACGGTGATTTTAGGGGTGCGATCATAGTTGTTTATTTAGCTAGATTTAGATATTATCATGAGAATCAAGACATTTTTGGAAATGCATAAAATGCAGGTGCGAGAGTAAAAAAGTGCAGTGTCAATGACAACAGTTAGGAGGGGGTATTGTGCCTTCAGATGGTTACAGGTAATGAGCTTGCAATTACAACATGAGGAGGGACTAGTCTGCCTTCTGAAGGTCACAAGTAATAGGCTCGCAATCATAATGTTGAGTTGGGTGAAAGAGTGTTGGAAGCGGATGTGTGAAGAGGAAGACGTTGGGAATGGGGCACACAACGTCCGATTGCATATTGTGAGAGTGCGAGACGAGATTGAATTGTAAGTATCAGCGTTGTAGGAAGTGCGTTATGTGAGAGAGATCTTGTTGTAACGCGGAGTTTTGCAAATTGGCGTTGTGTGCACGCCGTGCACACAACGCAAGCTAAAATCTTTCTGATGACCAACACCACCTCCAGTAACTATGTCTAAAGAACGATCAATCCCAAAGATCGAGCCCAAGCTTAGCGGACAATAGGACTATGCTCAGTGGATACTATCTATTGAGCAAACGCTTAGCAGCTATGAACACAAAGATGAGACAATATGAGAAATTGTCACTGGGGATATCCAAGATCCAGATCCCACAGCCACTGGAAAAGCCAGAGATGCAAATGCTAAAGTCTGGAAGAAAGACAACAACTTCGCAATCCTTACAATGAAAAGAAATTGCGAGAAAGAGGTTGTAGATATCATCGGACTAGCCAGAACAGCTAACGAAGCCTATAAAGAGCTGAAGGCCAAATTCGAAGGCAAGACTATTACCACACTCAGAGCTCTACTTATTGGAGTCATCAAACTCAGCTATGACAATAGAAATAGTTCAATTGAAGAACATATTAGTAAGTTCAACAAAAAGTGGGGATTCATGAGATCTATACTAGGAGAAACAATCCCAGACGACCTTAAAGAATTCGAAATAATATTGACAGGCTTAAGCAAAAATGACCAAGCCAAAGGGATATTTCTGCTAGCCACTCTTCCGCCCTACTACAATACTCTTATTGAAAATATCCAGATGAAGAGTGGACTTACCTATGGCAATATCACTATACATCTCAAGACATACATCTCAAGTAGGCAAAAGGGGAAAAGGAGAGGAGATAATACTGGAGATTCAGTACAAAACTTAGTAGTGCTCAAGACAGGAGCTGGCAGGGGACGGGATCAAGGAGATAATGGCAAAAGATATGACTACTGCATCAGCAAAGGATGGAAAGGACTCAACCACACAGAATCCGAGTGCTTTACCAAAAAGTGCAAAAAGAGAAAAGTCAAGAAGGCTAAGAAGGAAGATTCTGACAATGAAGAATCTAATGAAGAAGGAGTCACTATTAAGGTTGTTCGGATTGGGAAAACAAGGGTAAAATGTAAAGGATGTTATGAATATGATATAGCAGCCACCCACCATACGACCAATGAATATGACTGACTTACCGATGTCTAACACAACCTCAGTATCAAGGTATCTGCTCATGATCAAACCGAATCCATTTGCCACACTATAGGAACTCTAGTCTTTAGACACAATGGCTGCAATATCTGCCACGAGTGATGCTTATATGACCCCACATACAGCAATATTATTAGCGGCCTTCGGATACTAGAAGACTTTGTTATGCAAGGAAAAAAGGGCAAGATAGAGCTAAAAACAGGAAGGAAAATACTCTACAAAATAGATCGAGATATTGATGTGATATGGATCAAGCCTGAGAATACAGTTGAAAACTAGAAGGGAGCAGGGATAAAAAAGATCAAGAAAAAAGAAGCTGCAATCATCTTGCACGAAAGGTATGGATACATTTCCTATAACACTCTTAAAACTCTCCCTGAATATCCGAAGGATCAGAAAGAGAAGATCCGATGCAAAGCGTGTGAATAAGGGAAGGCCACCAAACCGGCTACACCTAAGCAGCCTAAAGATCTACAGATCAGAACAAACTGACTTCTAGAATAGGTCCATGTAGACCTTGTTAGGCCAATCGAACCTCCCACTCCTAGCAAACAATATCAATATCTGCTAGTGATTGTAGATGATTTCAGCTGGTATATAGCTATACAGCCCTTTCGGAAGAAGAGCGAGACTGGAAAAACATTAATCAAAATAATCAATAAACTAGAAGCAGCTACAAACCTACAAGTCAGCCAAATCCAAGCAGACTGGGGAGGAGAATTCCGTAATAATGAGCTTCAAGAAAAGCTAAAGCAACGAGACATAACCTCTAAAGAAACTATCCCGAAGTATAGTGAAACAAATGCTATAATCGAACGAGCCAACCAAACGATTCTTACTATGAGTAGGACCACTCTAATAGGGTCAGCTTTACCTAAAGGCCTGTGTGACAAAGCTTCGAGCTGGGCAGCCTATATAAAGAATCGGATTCCCTATAAAACTCTTCAAGGGAAAACCCCCATAGAAATCATACTCAAAAAGGACCTGGAAACCGAGCGGACAAAGTTAAGACCATTTGGACAGAGAGTCCTCTACTTTAACTATGACATCTCCGATAAGCTCTCTCCAAGAAGCTATGAAGCCAATATAATTGGTTATATAGAAAGCTTTGAAAGCTACTAGGTGCAAACAGACACTGGCCAGATTAAGTTCGCCCTCCGGCCAGTCCCTATAGAAATTTTGGAGACTAGCAGCTCAGAATCTCCAGATGAAGCCCCTAGCGAAGGGTCTAGGGAAAACGACATTCTCCTGAAAGACCCAAAATTACCAATACCAGTTCTCCAACCCATGGCACCACCTCCAATAAAGAGGCCTAGAAAGACTACTCGAGATTAGGAAAGTATGGTTGGTACTAGGAAATCAGAGCAATAGCCAGTCTGGAGAAAGATATTCGTAGTAGGAGCTGACCCAGATCACCCAACTGATAAGCAAGCCCACAACTCTCCACAAGCCATAGAATGAGCTAAAGCTCGAGCTAAAGAATGAGAGCAATTGAATTGATATAGGGTATACACCAAGATCGATAAATCCGAAATCCCCAAAGGAATACGGATTGTTGACACCAAATAGGTATACCTAGTCAAAAGAAAAGCAGATGGAAGCATTGAGAAATATAAAGCTCGCAAGGTTGGGAGAGGGTTCACTCAAGAAGTAGGTGTTAACTATAACGAAACCTATGCATAAATAATACATCCTGAAATGCTCAAAATCCTCCTAGTTATTGCCTTCCACCGAGATTGGGCAATTTGCCAATGGGATATTGTGGCTGCATACCTACAAGCCCTCCTTGAACATGATGTCTATATCACTGACATAAATAAGGAAGGAGAGGTTGAGTACTGGAAGCTTGATAAAGCTTTCTATAGTCTAAAGCAAGCTGGCTATGAATGGTTCAAAACTCTCTGCGATATCCTCTCCACACTCGGAATATACTAGTGCATAGGAGATAAAGGAACCTACACTACCCAAAGTCATGATATTGTGATTGGGACTCATGTCGATGATCTTCTCGAAATCGCCCCTACAGAAGAAGATCTCGACAGAGTAGAGAAAGGCATTGAAGGAAGAGTTTAGCTAGACAAACGAGGGAAACTCTTGAATATACTTGGGATGGAACTATATTGGTCAAAAGGACAAGTTGTACTGATACAAACTTGCTTTATAGAATTAATGACGAAAAGCTTCTTACCCTAGATTAATCAACATGGTATTCTTGGAGAAAAGCAATCTCTGCTGCTAGATGCATAGCAATACACTAGCAACGGAAGCCATGAAGAAGTGGCAAAATACCAGTCAGTAATAGGGGGGTTACTCTTTATCGCTCGAATGACGAGACCCGAGATCTCAATTCATGTCAACTTGTTAGGACAAAGGACTAAGGATCATACTCTGAAGTACTACTAGACAGCCCTCCAGGTCTTGTAGTATTTGTACTCGACAAAGTACAATGGACTGCAATTAAAGAAGCCAGAAGCTAATGAATTGGCAATCAATATATTCGCAGACGCATCATACGAAAGGGAGGAAGCTTGATCATAGACAGGAGTTCTGATGATACTGGGGAACCAACTAATAGGATAGTATAGTCGAAGGTAGGATATCATGACATTATCAATTACCAAAGCGGAATACATTAGCGACTGCGAGGGAGTAAAGGATGCAGCCTGATTTCTCTTGAAGCTAGGAATAGTGAATGTACCAACTTTAGTAATGGATAGTGAAGGAGCTTACAATTTAAGTAAAGCTACCAAATTTGCATGGAGGAGCCAACATATAGAGCATCGATTCTACTATCTCCGACAGCAAGTACGACTAGGGCACTTGAAGATATGGATGATACTAGGGAAAGACAACCTAGCAGATCTTCTGACGAAGCTCTTGCCAATGACCTCTGTGAATGGCTGGAAAGACAGATAGATGTCAACAGTTATGACACCCCGATTTTAGACATAATGGAAGAAGAACTAATGACAGCCGGAATGAATGTATGAGCGCTCAAGTAGGGGAGAGTGTTGGAATTACTCTTGGCCCATGAAACATTGTTAGCTGAGATAGGACAGTTTGAATTCTGCGGAAACTAGGGTAGGATCAAGGATCCTAAAGAGGCCGGTCTCAATTAGGGAAAGCAAGATATAAGGAGCTGGATATATCGTAGGAAAAATGAGATTCTTCTATAGAGTACTAGTAGGACTATAGCAATAAGTCTATAGCAATATCTAGATATCTCTCCTCTTCTGAATATACACGATCAATTATCTTCACGATTCCTTCGCTGCATAACCTCGTAATCTTACATGAGTGATCGAGACTACTGTATGAGCAGCTCTATAATCCCCCAAATGTAGTTCAGTAACACTCCCTGCCGAGTTTAGTTGTGAATGCTGAGACGTAATCTCAATGTTACTAAGCAGGCTTAACTAGAGCCGGTCAATCAAATTTTGAAATCTGCGGTAGTTTTGCCTTGCCAAGGCGCTCCGTAATTGACATTAGCTTAATGGAAATAACGATTCGCGCAATGCCAGGCCATGCACACTCAGAAGTAAAAATATTAAATCCCTTTACGGTTCGAATGTTGAATGCGTACCTAGTAGCTCACGAGTTAGATAGTGCTGATCCAACAGTTAATAAAGCATGTCGATCAGGATGAGGTTTTCGAACAAGAAGCGTTCGATCAGCAGTACCATATCTATCTTGTCGACATATATGTAAACTAACAATAATATCTCCAATGGCAATAACCTCAATGTTATATTGTTGTTCATACCGTTTCACATATTATGACGAGTCCTATTAGTATTTTTTTTGAACACGTTGGAGTAGGTCGCAGTTTTGAGAGCTTCTCTATCAGACTCTTCACGGTGAGCCTACCTTACTTAACTGGCCAGCATATGTATCACGTGGCAAGCCTACTAGCTCGCCACCTAGTACCTTAACTGGCCTGTATACGCATATCCACCACCATGTGCCACTACCTGGAGTGGCCCGCCCACGCAGGAATACCAATTCCTGGGCAGGACAGAACACAGGCTGCTTCAAGTCCCGTATACTGGGTAGAGAAAAGCCTTTTTTGAGGCCTTTGCCATTGTATTTTAGGAGAAGATATATCTATTTATCAGGTGAAGTGTTTGAGGCACGGCTCATTCTGACAAAACGACTGACCTTATTGCCATGCGGCATGGGAGGCTGAAACACGTGAGCTAAGTAGATCTTACCGTATTACTTGAGTAAGATAATGTTTTAAAATACCCGGGATTATGTAGGTAACGATATAAGAAAAAATCCCCATTAACCGTAAGATACAAATATGCATATGTATGTTTATGACTCAAACTCTGTATGCGGTATGACACAAATTTACATGTGACGCCTTGATTCAAATGGCCACCTGCCGACCTAAACTCAGGGTAATGCCCTTATTTGCTCCCAGGTCCTGAATGCATACCCTGGCATACAGCCCCAGTCATAAAAAGTAAATACATAAGTACATACATAAGTACAGTATCAACCCCGCACTATGCAGTTGCGTGTGTCAGGCAACCAATGACGTCATCGCACTCTGTACCCCAACGTTTTCGCCCCGCAAAAAGAAGGAGCCGAGATTGCAATGACCTAATGAAATATCGTTGATTTCTATCAGTGTCTCGGATCAAAATGTTCCTCTGTTTTAGACGAATTATAGCTACTAATACAACTCATGGAGTTTGAAACCTGAGAATAAATTGCCCCATCGTTACAGTCATGGGCTTGATCCCAACCAGAAGATAGAAATACAGTTCCCCATTCCACTGAAATACCTCACACTCTATCATGGTACAGCAGAGGCGTTAGACTACTACCGGTGAAGGGATAAGTATACACTCTTCCTAAAAGGCGTCAGTTGAAAGAAATCACATTGCCCCATAATAATAACATCAAAGTGCCGAGGAAACTGAAACCAAGCATCGAGTAGAAAGGGATACCTAACATACCTAACCTGCCAATTAAAAGGGGTAAAAATAGAAAGATCCTATTGATAAACAAAGGATCAGGCTGTTTCTTTAAACTACATGGAGAATGAACATGAATGGAAGTTCGTTACGGGCATGACATGGCCGAGGAGCATGAAGGAAATAAAACCGCCTTAATGTAAAGAGCAAGACAATAGGAAGAAATGAAGAACAGAAAAGAAAAAAGTCCCCATGGCCATATTGTGAATAAAACGCGTAAACAAGCAAAAGTAGACAACTTATAGTCTATACAGCCAACCAAATACTCTACAGTCCCACAGCGCATCTACTATACAGCTTACAAACCGTGCCCATCGTTATCTTGACATGATGCTGTACCCCCGCCCATCCAGTTTTAGACAGTAACCCTTTGAAGAAATATGATAATAAAAAGCCAGAGAGAAAAGACAAGTAGGACAGTGAAAGGATAAGTGCCCATAACCCGTAATGCCCAGGGATGCTATTAGGTAAAGCAGATGCTAAGGTATTGTATGATCCAATATCAATAAACGTTCCGGTATCATCCCATGATGGCTGTGCTGGAACCAAATCAAGCCGTTCAAGAAAACGTTGTAAAAGCTGGCCCTAAATCGGCAGAACGAAAAGCTGGAACTGGGTATTGCTGGACAGGAGGAGAAGGGCGCCCTTGTGTACCGTTACTAGTGTTGAAGGTTGTGCTTCGCGTTGGAGTACTTGGCACACGCGGAGGAGCAGGATTATTGCTGAAGGTTGTATTATTTTGATTACCAGCTAGTTGGATCTTTGACTGGATCCTTCGGCCATAGGGAGTCAACCGAATACCTGGCAAGATTGGGCGGATATTGTCAACCAGTTGTTGTCGAGTTGCGGCATCTGCATAATCGAGCTAGATCAAGGTTAATATCACGTGCCAAGCGATGACTTGGTACAGAACTAGACATACAGCAGTTTGAATAACGTAGTTCGCATATGAATCGCGGATCAGTTTGTCCAGCTCCATTGGATTCATCATCTCCTCAATGAATTTCCTCTTGGTTGCTGATTCAGCGACACGGATACACTATCCAAGAGTTAGTTGCAGGTTTAAGCGAATCCGAAGTATCTACCAACCTTCTCAATCACATTGGAGCTGAATTTTTGCTTCGACAGTTGGCAAACACTACCAAGGAATCGGTTGATTAATTGCTCAGATAATTTCGATTCCTCTTGGTCGACTATGTTATCATGTTAGTAGTGTTTGAAATATGTGGAGGGAAACAAGCATACGAATATATTGCACAACATAATTACCGAATGGGTCTTGAACGAGGTGGAATGCATTCTGTGTGATTTGAGCAATCAATTGGACTTTCTGAGGGCCTGAAGCGTGGTCGATACAGCGCTGTAGGACACAGCATCCATGACGGTGAGTCCCCACAGGTACACAGTGTTCTCCAACGGCATCAAAAATGAACTAATTCCCATTAGTTCCATGAAACCTCATGGGCGATGTTCA
The DNA here is from genome assembly GCA_015179025.1 of Terfezia claveryi. Classification (NCBI taxonomy): domain Eukaryota; kingdom Fungi; phylum Ascomycota; class Pezizomycetes; order Pezizales; family Pezizaceae; genus Terfezia; species Terfezia claveryi. The sequence continues at coordinate 323,008 of WHUX01000017.1, read as the reverse complement.
TTCCTACCTGGGAGTCTTCTGCAGATAGACGATTCAAACACTTTTGGATGACATGATTTCCATTCAAATCTTGAATCAACTCTACCACCTTGGTCTTGAGTGCGTTGACAATTGTTTGGATCTTTACATCACTGTTAGTGAAAATGGCCCATGCATTGTCCATTTTGGGGAACTAACCTGTGCAGGAGTAGAAAGGTATTCAATCATTTTTTGCAACGCTCGAGTTCCATGCTGATTCAACGCAATCTTGACCAGTTGTGGCGCAGCATTGTTGACCAGGACCGTACGCTGCTCATCAGTAGCATACTCCAGTAATTTCTGACATAAGTAATTTCCAAATGGGTCTAAATCCAATTAGCAAACCGTGATGCTAGCTACCAATTGTCGGGAATCTAACCAGTCATCAACTCAACCACGTGCATGTGAGTTTCCTGGAAAATCATCTGCACATGCTGAGGGTTCTTCTCTTCCAACTTCTTTTGCAAGTATCTGCATCCGTGTTGATCTTTGCAGAGCCCGTAAATTTCGTTCACATGCTCCATTAGGTTAGTGGCTGCATATCGATTCGCTAAGCAGGTCAGCAATATCATCATTTTATGGAGCCACGATCAACTCACTTTCGCCATCATGAGTTCGTTTCGGCACCGGCCGAACCTGCGTAGGATCATTAACCTTGGCCACAGGGAGTACTGGATAGGCTCCAAAGGGAGCTGCATGGAAAATTGGGTTCGCGACGCCAACATATGGTCCGTAGAGGCCAGGAGATGGTAGGGGCGTGATTCCTGGGGACGTCAAGATCTGTTGGATAGGTCCCATTGGCCCAGAGAGTGGTGGGCCAAAAGAAAGGTTATTACTAGCCTAATGTGCATTGAGTTCATGTCAGCTGAAATATCATTGGCACATGGAGTACTATGCCTACCGATGGCCCTGGTTCCATTCCATTGGACAGTTCACGCCTATGTCTCTCAAACGGAGGCCCTCGCAAGGAGTTACCATTGGTATTATGCCTCATTGTCGGGATGTCGGGCGTGGAAAAAGAAGATTGAAGCTTTGGCATCATAGGGTGATGACCAGCGGGGGTTTCTCCAGAAATGAGTTTATGACTTTCCACAAACGCACTCATAGGGAGGTCATTCTGTCCTCTCTCATACCGGCGGACTGTTACTGGTGAATCCGTTTGTGGCACAGTGACCTTCGGCGAGGCATTGCTTGTAGGGGTATATGGGAAATTATTGACCGGCATACTGTGTTGTGCTGGGCGATGGCGTGCAAATGAAGAGTTTGACCATGTTGTCTGCTGCGAATCTGGTTTCTTCTGCACAGCAAGATCAAGGGCCGCAGAGGAAGCCGAGAGCTGGTCAAAGCTATTAGCTTCTAAAAAGCTATACAGGGGAACCCAGGAGCTTTACAATATTTGGATAGCTATCTCGTCGAACCAATATAGGAAATTTATCATCGGCGGAATTCATTTGGAGATAGCCCTTGACACCGGGAGACGTAGTAGTTTGAGCAGCCTTAGTTGCTCCATTTCTTTCCACTTCTTCGTTAAATATAAGGTTCAGCATAGAAGAGCCACCTTCAGTGGCTTGGTGTGTGGTAGTTCTGGGAACATTACTGCTCGATGCTCTGTATCTTGGTGAGTTAGTGGGGTTATTATCCACCTCACCAAATTGTGAGTGGTGATACCTGTTGTTGATAAGGCGTTGCCCAACAATAGGTTCATCTTGCTGAGTGCCAAACTCATTTTCGTCCGAATTCCTACGAGAGCTAGGAACTGACTTGGATGGAGTCTTCTGTCCGAAGATGGGCAAAATTTCCTCCGCAGGTGGTGTCATTAACTGGTGGGTAGCCTTCTCATGACGGGATAATGATGGCGGGGTGGAGAGCAGTGAGCTCTGCATGAAACCTCTGCCGCGGCGTTCTGTGAAAGTCATGTCCTTGAACTCTGGAGGGGTTGTCGGCTCGCTATGTCCGGTTGACTTAGGCAGAGGGTTATGGGTGAGCTCTTGGGCCATACGACGAATCTCAAGTTCATTCTGCCGCTCCAAAATCTCCATTCGCTCAAGTTCCACCTGCATTCTTCGCTTGCTCTCCTGTAACTTTTCGTTCTCTTTTGTGATCTACTGCTGAATTAGTGATTGGGACAATAATCACAGATTGCCCGTGCGTACGTACAGCTTGGAATTTCTGAAGGGTCTAGCCCAAGTCAGCTCTGGATTATTTCACTTCACATAATATGGGGACAACAGAGGCCTTACAGCAGCAGGCGCCAAATCAAGTGTCTCTGCAATGGGCATTCTCTGAAGGCCGGGAGACTCATAGGAATTCCTGGCATTGAACCCGGCCTGCATGGAGTCTGTGGTGAACCGGCGCTGGAGCGTACTCCTAACATCGTTTGAGGATGACAAAGGTGTGCTATCTCCTAAACGAAGTGGGCCATAGGAGGGGAAAGTAGCAACCTCATGGGGTTGTGAGTTCCTGAAGCCCAAGTCGTCCATCTTTCGATCACCCACGGTACCCGGGAAAGCCATTGATCATACCTGTTCTCAATTGTTAGCAGGTAGTAGTGGCAGGATAGTTTGGGAGTTGCTGCATAGTGCTTGGTGGGGCTGTGAAGACAGGCAGCACCGAAACTTTCTCAAATGCCAGATCTCAAATTCAAGGGAAAGCTTGGAGTAAGTTTATTCTCTTACTCGGAAAGGCTTACCGAAGCAAAAAGATCGTTCAAAAGGGATAGTGCAGCACAAAAATACGATAACTTGTAACTACACAGGAGACCGTGATAGAGCACGGAGGGACGGTGGCGATGAAGACGAGAAGAGAGTACAAAAGAGAAAAAAGCAGATCGAAGCTGAAATAGAGGAACGGCAATGGGGGAGGAAGGAAGAGAGTCGTTCGTTCGGGGAACAGAGGACCAGCGAGTGAGGTGGAGGGAAGGTTGAGAACGACCGATGGTAGGACGAAGGATGGAGGGGCGCGAGTTGTGGTGAGGAAGGCTTTACAGTGCACCACAAAATGATGTGTCTACTTGGTTCGGCGGCGGCGGGCGGAGGTGAGAGTAATATGTAAAGTGCGTTTTCAGCAGTCTGGCCAAACCCAGAGAGCTGATCGTCCTCCGGGCCTTCACTCTACTCGAGCTGGTGCGATTACATCGAGTACAGGGAGCGAATGGACGGCTAGCACGTTATATTTCACGCTCACGGGCATGATATGTATGCAGCGGCCACCGCTGGGAAACTTTCAAGCTGTACCGCCAAACAATTCGCAGCATCGAGTCCTACCTTAGCTGCTTAGGGCTGGCTCTGGCTCCCCACTTTCAAGCTGTTGTGCGCATAGTCAGCAGCGCAGCCCAGGCCGCACTGGCAGTCCCAACTATTATTGTTGCCGCTGGACACGCTCCGCTCCGTCTTCTCAACTGGCCTGGCCACGAACCTTGCCCATCAATTGCCCAATTGCCATAGGGCACTTGCGCTGTAACAGCTAGCCAGCCTCGTCCCCCCACCAAGCATTGGTTCATATCATCTCGCAGCTGATCGTCGCGACGGGCACAGATCGGGCTGACCCCTCCAGACGTCCAAACCACTGAAGGACGCCGTTGCCAGCTCTTTCGCACCACTCCCTCTCGACTATGAGGCTTTTGCGTTTAAATAAGTACCTAATCCCGTGAAAATTCGAATCAAGCCTTACACAAAGGCAATAATACTTCTACGTGCATCATACATATAGCCAATTTTCGAAAATTCTGCCACTGCGCTCTGTAGCAGCGTTTGCCAGTGCTTCACACTGACACTCGACAGCATCCAGCCCACCTGCACCCCCCTTCAGCAAAGAAATGTCGATCTAGATATTGCTCAGAGCTGCAGCCCCTTAAGTACTGCAGCTAGAGCACGGGTATGAGGTTGGATACTGTAGCACCAAGGATGGAGAACTATCTAGCCTGGCATCGGTTGAGGTCGCAGTGATCGATAGTAGCCTCTCTGGCGGCATCTCGTGGGTTAAGGCAGGCGCTAAGCGGTAGTCTGGTTAGGTTCTCTGCAGCGATATCACGTATTTTGGTTTATATTCAGAAGGAGGCCCACAGTAGGCGCTGTTGAACAGAGGGAGGGAGGGTAGGTGATCTGGGAGCGGGGAAGAAATATCCGGAAGCTTAAGGTGCTATCACAGGTTTGACATGCAACGGGTAAAACATTCAGGGCACAGGTTGCTACTCTTGGCATAATTGAAAGTAGCGCGGCATCTTGGCGCAACGGCCCAACCCGGCAGCATTAGCGAGGCGCAAAATCTAATGTGCGCGAATGAAAGCTTAATTGCATTGGTGATTCACACTGCGATCTTGCCCCACGTATCTGCTGTATCGACCTCGCAGGGACAGCCATGGTTCTCAGGTCCGGACAAGCGAGCGCTTCTGCCTCTGTAGTGAGTGTCCTACCTGCATCTACCGGATTGATTTTTGTTAACTAGCTCCAGCCAAAGCAAGCGGTACGAACAAAGGACTCGAAATCTGTGGCAAAAGGTTCTCACGATGTACGTTCAGGTCATTGTAGTCATTGCTTACGCCCTATGGTTGACTTGCATCTCACTGCGACATTAGGAGTCCTTCGATGATTTGCTGAGGCAGTACTACAAAGGAAGAAGTATCACAGACCCAATTAACACTGCAGAGGTGTGGAAGCCTTTGTGGAAACTCTCCGTCTGGCCTAGAGCTGATGCAAGAGTAGGACAAATGGACTTTACTTCCTATTTTCCTTAAAGTCAAAGGGCTCGTGAAGCAGCATATCGACTCATATAACTATTTTGTGGATGTTGAAATCAAGAAGATCGTCCAGGCGAACAAACGAGTTGTCAGCGATGTCGACCCAAATTTTTATCTCGAGTACACAGACATTCGTGTGGGCCTGCCTGAGCGAACAGACCCCGACAGTAGCGCTGAGATCACTCCTAATGAATGCCGCCTTCGAGACATGACGTATTCGGCGCCAGTCTTCGTAGATATCGAATATGTTCGTGGGAGGCAACGAGTCGGTCGTAAAAGTATTCCAATTGGACGCTTGCCAATTATGCTTCGCAGTGCAAAATGCGTTCTGTCCAACAAGAATGAGATGCAAATGGCACAGCTCAACGAATGTCCATTGGACCCTGGTGGATATTTCATTGTCAACGGAACAGAGAAGGTTATTCTAGTTCAAGAGCAATTGAGTAAGAATCGTATCATTGTGGAGAATGACAGCAAGAAGGGGGTGGTGCAGGCATCGGTCACCAGGTTTGTAATCCTATAAAGAACCCCAGGAGCTACTCAGGCTAATCTGTGCTTTATAGTTCCACCCATGAGCGGAAATCAAAAACCTATGTAGTAACAAAAAATGACCGGATATACCTCCGACATAATAGTATCATGGAAGACATGCCCATAGTTCTTGTGCTGAAAGCTATGGGAATTCAATCAGACCATGAGATCCTCATTCTAGTCGCTGGTACTGATATGGTGTACCAAGACACATTCTCTGTCAACTTTGAAGAATGTTCGAAGCTCGGAGTATTCACCAAACAGCAAGCACTAGAATATCTGGGGACGAGAGTGCGGACTATGCGACGGCCAATGGGCCCTGGCGCACGACGGCCTCCAGCCTATGAAGCGCTGGAAACTCTTGCGACCACTGTCTTGCCTCACGTACCCGTTGATAACCTAAACTTCCGCCCTAAGGCGATGTATATGGCTGTTATGGCTCGCCGTGTGCTGATGGCGATGGCTAACCCTCAGTTAGTCGATGACCGGGACTATGTCGGGAACAAACGTTTAGAACTGTGAGTAAAGTATTAAATATGCCGTACCAATATGATGGCTAACATCTATCAGGGCAGGGCAGATGCTGTCATTGTTATTTGAGGACACATTCAAGAAGCACAACAGTGACTTGAAGATGAATATTGATAAGATCCTCAAGAAACCGAACAGAGCGTCAGAATTTGATGCATATCAACAACTACAAGCACATGCAAATTATATTACATCACCAATGAACAGAGCCATATCCACTGGAAACTGGAATCTGAAGCGTTTCAGGATGGAAAGGGCTGGGGTTACGCACGTATTGAGTCGATTAAGTTATATCAGTGCTCTTGGTATGATGACCAGAATTTCCTCCCAATTTGAAAAAACTAGGAAAGTTAGTGGACCCCGTGCGCTACAGCCATCTCAGTTCGGAATGTGTAAGTTTGACCCTGGCCTTTTAAACCTGCATATTCTGATGTATCTGTAGTGTGCCCATCCGATACTCCAGAAGGTGAAGCTTGTGGTCTCGTCAAAAATTTAGCTCTCATGACACACATCACTACAGATGATGAAGAGGAGCCCATAAAAAAGCTTGTTTTTGCTCTGGGAGCTGAAGGTACGTTTAGCATTGATCGATTTTGGCTTGTCTGGTACTGATGTTCTCTATCCAGATGCCATGTTGGTCAGTGGATATGAGCTGTATGCTCCGGGAAATTATGTTATTTTTGTCAATGGTACCCCACATGGCATAACAAGGTACCCTTCTCGTTTTGTAGCCAATTTCCGAAAATTACGGCGGATGGGCCAAATATCAGAATTCGTCAGTATCTACGTGAATCAGCATCACAACGGTGTGCATATCGCATCGGACGGGGGCCGTATCTGCCGTCCGCTAATTATAGTGGAAAACAAGCGATCTAAAGTTACACCGAGACACCTTGCAGCGAGTCTACCAATTTCCAGCCTTTGACACGCTTAGTACTGACTTAATGATAGGCATTGCATAAAGGCCGTCTGACTTTCAGTGATTTCCTTAAGAAGGGTCTTGTTGAATACGTTGACTGTAACGAGGAGAACGATGCCTACATAGCTATCTATGAGAAGGATATAACCGATGCAACAACTCACCTCGAAATTGAGCCCTTTACGGTATTGGGTGCTGTAGCGGGCCTGATCCCTTATCCACATCACAATCAATCGCCCCGAAATACTTACCAATGTGCTATGGGTAAGCAAGCCATTGGTGCGATCGCTTATAATCAATTCCTGCGAATAGATACGTTGCTTTATCTCATGGTGTATCCACAGCAACCCATGGTCAAAACACGCACTATCGAGCTTATCAAGTATGATAAGCTTCCTGCAGGCCAGAATGCTATCGTTGCTGTAATGAGTTATTCTGGATACGATATCGAGGATGCGCTTGTACTGAATAAAGCCTCTGTGGACCGTGGCTTTGGGAGGTGCCAAGTGTTCCGCAAATACACCGCAGAATTGCGGAAATATCCAAATGGTGCGGTGGATCGCATTGGCGATCGGAAGCTTAATGAGGATGGCACTCCAATTGTGAAACATCGTGCTTTGCAAGGTGACGGGCTTGCGGCTGTGGGTGAGCAAATATCTAAAGATGAGGTCTATATCTTGAAGCAGACTCCTACAAATATATCCTCCAATGCTTTCCCCGGTGAGATGAATATCCAGGAATACCGAGATGCGCCTATGACTTACAAACTGGCTGACCCGGCATATATCGACAAGGTCATGATTTCCACGACTGAATCTGAGCAAACTTTGATTAAGGTGTTGACGAGGCAGACACGAAGACCAGAATTGGGTGACAAGTTCTCTTCTAGGCACGGGCAGAAGGGTGTTTGCGGGATTATCGCTCAACAGGAGGATATGCCGTTCAATGATTTGGGAATCACCCCTGACATTATTATGAACCCTCACGGTTTCCCATCTCGTATGACAGTCGGAAAGATGATTGAGTTACTGGCAGGAAAGGCTGGTGTTCTTACTGGCAAACTCCAGTACGGCACTGCATTTGGTGGGAGCAAGGTTGAGGATATGTCCAAGATCCTTGTCGAGAGTGGTTTTAGCTACTCTGGCAAGGACTTTGTTACATCCGGTATCACGGGGGAGTCTTTGGAGGCGTATATCTTCTTCGGGCCAATTTACTACCAGAAACTCAAGCATATGGTGCAAGATAAGATGCACAGTCGTTCGCGGGGTCCGAGGCAAGTTCTTACTAGGCAGCCAACAGAGGGTAGGTCAAGGGATGGTGGTTTGCGGCTGGGAGAGATGGAGCGTGATTGCTTGATTGCGTACGGGGGTGAGTTGTAACTTGAAAGTCTCGTAGTGATGTATGGAATTTACTGACGCTCACTATCATAGCTTCGCAACTACTTCTGGAACGGCTTATGTTGTCTTCAGATGCCCATGAAGTGGATATCTGTGAGACCTGTGGTATGATGGGGTACCAGAACTGGTGCACGACTTGTAAGAGCAGCAAAGCGGTGGTGAAGATGACGATACCATACGCTGCAAAGTTACTTATACAAGAATTAATCTCGATGAATGTCATGCCGAGATTGGTTCTGGAAGATGAGTTCCCAGAACCAGTGTAAATGTAACAGTGATCTCAAAGGAAGGCTCTGTTCACTATAGCGTGATGAAATGTATGATATAGCAAAAAATTCATAACCAGCGAGTGCTTTTTTACAGTAGATAGTTCAAGATTTATTGAAATTCTTCTAGTTGGACACGAAAAAGTGATTATGACTCGTCTCGTGACGTGATGACTAATATCCCAATCTCTCATAAACCTTCATTCGCTCACATCAGAGTTGTCGACTCGCCGAAAATGTCCACCACCCAGCCTCCCCCCAAACAACAGAATGTCCCCAAGGACAAGGCACCCAAAACAGCCAAAAGCCCCCCAATCCCTCGCCAGTCCTATGCCCGAATGAACTTCCTCTATCAAGCCTCAATGCTACTGTCTCTCCCCTCTACCACGCAACCTACTTCCCACCCTAGCACTTCAACTAAATCCTCGGCCTCAACTCCAACACCACTAAACCCCGCCCTTTCCCGCTTCTATCTCTCCACCCTCCGCTCCGTCGCCCAAAAAAACGTGCTGAGGATACATCCTAATATTAAACGCTGCATATGTAAACGCTGCGAGGCGCATTTGGTGCCGGGGGTTAGTTGTACGTTGGAGAGTGAGAATAGGAGTAGGAGGGGGAAGGCGTGGGCGGAGGTAATGGTGGTTAGGTGTGGGGGGTGTGGGGTGGTGAAGAGGTTTCCGGTTGGGAGGGAGAAGAATAGGAAGGGGAAGGGGAAGTTAGGGGATGAGGAGGAGAGGAATCCAGGGGAGGATGGGGCGGGATACAGGTTGTGGTGCGATAGAGATGGAGTGTTGGAGGGGGAGGTGGTCGGTGGTGGAGGCGCTAGCGGGGTGGTTGGACAGGCGGAGAAGTGAAAGAGAGCTGTGGAAAGTCAGAATGTAGTGATGGCTTCGGGAGATAATGGTTTTCTGTGGGATGGTGCTTAGGGGAAGGGTTATTAGGAGCGGGATATATCACTCTTCGGCATTAGAACTCAAGGCTTATGGTTTGGGAACTTATCACCGTCAAGTCGACATTGGGTTCCAGTATGTCGAATATGGAAGAATCGGCTGGTATTCGCGGTACTGCAATATACCCACCTATGGGAGAATTAACTGGAGGCACCCAATATAGACACAACCGTGATAGAGATCATTGAAACGGTTTGATCAATTTCTAGCACCTGGACTGTTATTGCCGACACCCCTGATCCAGTCTGAAGGCACCGCCGAGCCATTTGATCGATATAGCGAAGGGCTGTGTGTGCGAAGGGCAGGGACATAGTCAACGCAAGCTGGTGGCTTGCACTTACCAGAATCCCCTGCAATAACTACCCCAGCACGACAGAATTACAAGATTAGCCAGGCTTCTCAGAGAAGGTATTAATTGTCAGTGTAGCACGACAATATCACCCTCTTTTGATCCAGGCTCATCGAAATTGACACGAGGTGCAGTTCATGGCAATGCTGAGACCTGTGAGTTAATTTTTTTTTTTGGTTGAGTTGTATGGGTAGGTATGAGGGGTTGTGCTTGACTGTGGGATGTAGTGGGATGGCCAGCATGGGACATGGAATGGGAAGGCACCTGAAAATAGGATGTGGTTTTAAATGTGTCTATGTGAAATCATCAACATTTCTCAACTGCTTACGCGGGTTGACCGGGCTTTGACAAGACTAAAATGTGACGGGTCAATATACGAGAATCTGAGGCTTATAAAATAGGAAGGGGAAGGTAAATTCAAGCGTATCAAGAAAGACCCATTACCCTCAACTACGTATGAATTCCCAGCTGCTGCAACTCGCACTAACGTTAGTTGACGGGGCTAGCGAGCCTACTGCTGAAATTGTCGACTGGAGTATTCTCTCGACTTGAATCGTTTTCCGGTGAAGGGGGGGCGAGGTATTATTGTGGTTGTGTTGCGGTGAGCGCGTTGTCATAATGCCTGGAACTTATGAACTGGATATATAGAACCTCGCATGAAAAACTGGAAAATTCCATCCGTAGATTCATAACCTATTATTCATTACACCACTGTTCATACTCTCTCCACACAGGTCTCAAAAAAATTTCAATAAAAACACAAATGATCCCACCCTCACCCTCACCTCATGTTATAGTAACAGATAACAGCAGAAATTCAAAAATAAAACGGGACGCAAAACTCCATAAAAACCCCAATATTCCATAGTTCCATTTCCATTTCCGCAATTGCAATTTTCCAGCCCATCCCGTTTAGTTCCTCCTGGGTTTACTTTTAAGGAGAGACAAGAAAAATATGACAAAAATAAATGCAAAGCAAGTGAGGAGCTGACGTGGAATATTACTGAGTCGGATAAGTCGTCAGTGGTGGGCTTTGATGGATGGGCGTGAAATGGTCGATGGCCGAGTCGAAGCTCGCCCGTCTATATATAATCCCTATCTTCACATCCTTCCTATCCATCCACTCCTTGTCTTGTCCCAGCCAAGCAATATTCCCAAGCCTCTGCAAATCTAAATCTGCCGAATGCTCGCGCTTGCCGATATTATAACGTTTTGTGCGTGTTGTGGTATCTGAAGTTGAGAAAAAAAAAATAAGACAAAAAAAGTAAAAACATGGGGTATGCTGAGATATCATTCGTAGATCGGCTCTGCACCCTCTCCCCCCACCACAGACCCCTATGTGCCCCTTCTCAAATTTGTTTATGATGTTACAATGCAAAACTGCCTCGGCCGCGCTTAAGGCCCATATGTTGTCTCCTCCATCGGGTTCAGTGGCTCGTCAATCCATACGTCCTCGGTGATGCTAGACCAGAAGTACCATAGTGTGACCACTGATAGTAGGGTGAACAGGGTCTGGAATAGGGATCCGTCGATTTTCCCCGATGTAGCATTGCAGAGGTGAACACTGATGACGAAGTCAAAAACCTGACCTATCACGAAGAGGAGTACGGCACCACATAGTAGTACTATAATACCAAGTCAGTGACTGAATGCGGGGCCATACAGGGCAACGCTTACTCATTGGACGCTTCTCCCAAGCACCTTGAGCACTAGGACGGACTCAAGGATGAAATATGCTGCAACGGAGATAATGGGGAACAGCAGGTATAGGACATATAGTGCGTAATTTCGGTATCCCTCGGATTTCAATGTCACGAATGTGTCCGTCCATCCAAGTGCGGTATCCATGGCGATGTATCCTGTACCAATGAAAACTACCACCATCGATCCACCCACCAGCAGAATTGAGAGAATGGTACCATCATCGAGGAGCTGGTATCCAACAATGGCATTGAGAAGTAATACCCAGAATGTTGCCGTAATCGCACCAATATGAATACCAGTGAACCACTATACCATCATAATAAGTCAATTTGTATAAAATACGGTGAAGACAAGAGGTACACACCTTCAGCGCAGATTGGCTTGTCAAGAATTCACCAACTGTGAAAATTTCCGCAAATGATACCAGAATGTACCCTAACAGTAATATTTGCATCTCCCTATCCCCAGGCCGAATTAGCACATATCCAAACCCCACGATGCATCCAGTGCCAAAAAAACGAACCTTCGGCCCACGGCAGCTGCCTTCCTCTCAGCCATCCATAGTAACACTCCCGACACGATTATTGCGATTCCCGCCAATACCACAGAACCTGTATTCTTCTTAGCCATAGCCCACCCAGCATGAATGCATTTTTCCTGACGAACCCAAATTCCCGACTTGGTTTCCGCCTGCTGTAAATCCAACTAATCCGCATGATTTCGCCGGTACATTGATGCCGTATAGAAATAACTATTCAATTGATGAGTATGAATCCGGCCACGTTCAAGTTTGCGAAAGGTAGATGCATACGTTGCATACAGGTATTGTCGAATCTCTGCAAAAATTCTATCATCGCACGCAAGGCAAAAATTAGTCGTAGGTCCATTTGGCCCCGGTGGCTGCGCGTTTTCCAGAAAAGCGCCCCTGTAAAACCAAAGCCAGACTCACAGAGAATTCACCGAACTGGGACATCGCTATGACCTCCTCCGCCTATTATCGAAGAAAGAAACCCGCCTCAGTTGGTTAGAATCAATGTTGGATAAAAAAGCTGCCCAGCTGTATGCGGTGTGTGTTTGTTATTTGTATGCGAAAGAGGGAACCCGACCAGTACGGAATTCAATAGGTTGACTTCAGGTGATCGTTGACCTGGGAGGGGAGGAATGATTGGGGGCGACAACAAGGAGGTACAGCGTCAAAATGAAATGCAATGCGAGCAAAGAAAAATGCCGGACAGGGAGTGACCGTGGGGAGTGACCGTAAACTGTTGGGTAAGAAACTCGGGTTGTGTATGGAATAGAAGTAGCGAGAGGCGTCCGGTGCTTCAGAAGCAGTGCTGACGTGAAGGAGTGGGGTCTGCCTTGGGCTGGGGCTTGTTTGAGGATGGGGAGGTGAATGCAATAATTCGAACAGGGCAAGGGAGAGGGAGAAGCACAGGAGAGGTGGGTTTCTTTACAGGTGTTGTAAGTACCAGAGCGAGGGCTCGAAGGGAGACCCTTCGCGAGCTGCTCGTGTCTGGGGGGCAGGGGTGCCGACGGGAGATTTGCCAATACCTAAGTATTCAGTGCGGGTGAGCTGGGCGTCGCAGGGAGCGGTAAACAACCGTGATAGCCAGGCACACGCAAATATGGTCGCACAACGTGGCCCGGCCGGCTGCTGCGAGGCACAACATGTAAGGCAGATACAAATAATAATAATAAAGTCCGCAGTAATGGTATTGCACGATACTCGGGTATGTATGTAGTTATGTATCATAACGTACTGCTGATTTCCCAGCCCTGCTCCTGCTCTGCTCTGCCTGCTCGACGTGATGCAGGGGTATTTACATACTCCAATTTTCTCCAGACTGTTAGCTCGAAGATTCCCCGTGTGAAAAAAAGCTGCTCTATGGGACAACAGTAGAAGCGTCGAGCAGAGAGAGCTTCGGCTCCTTCTGGCCTTGAGAAATTGACACTTCATGCGAGATGCGCAGCTGGCCACGCAGACGCACGGCTCGTTAGTCCTGCTTTCCTGTGCGTTTCAAGACCTGGTTGCGGCTGCCCCGCGTCCAATGACGATGTTGTGTGGTGTGTTACAGAGGTCGTGGGTGCCATCAACTGGAAGCAACGAACATCTGCGATAATCGATAATCGCTGGGGCGTTTGTATTCTGTGTGCCAAACTATACAATAGTTGGTAAGCAGGAGTGATGAGATGAGAGGAACTTTGAAAAAATGTCAGCCGAAAACACAACTGCCCTAATAATATATCGCCATTCGCCCCTTTGGCCCTCTACGAGGGTCTGATCGAGACTACCTTTGGCGCACTCGTTCCTAGGGCCCAGCTGGATTCGCCAGACCAAATCTGGCAGCAACCAAACGTCTAGTCTCGTTCGCGAAAAATAGTGTTTGGTTGCTATTTGTTTAGACGTACTCCCCAGGACCAATCCTGACTACCCCTAAGACTTCAGCAATATCGGCCCCGGATATTCTGACATAGAGGAAGGTACCAGTAAATCCAGTGCATACATACACACTGTAAGAAGTATGTTGTAGTCTGGTTATGTATATATTAGCCTTGGTGGAACAAGCTAACATCATTCTGAGAGACTGAATTTGCTCTCGCCTTGGGAGTAAATTGAACTCGCGGCGCTCGACAATCTGGTGCCCTTCTTAAATAGATAAACTTCTAAGCCGCGTCGAGAATCTGATCGGCTCCATGAAGGTATCCAAGTCTTTATATATGGCATAAGGGCCCGGTAGCCGGAAGTCAAATCTGCCTTCTAGGTACCAGTCTTGTATATGATTGAATCGAGTAAGTGCTAGCACTCATAAAGCCGAGCCATCTGCAGGAGATTGAGAGAGTTTGTACGGTCCTAGTCTGGTAGTATCCCAACCTACCAGAAGATCATACCTAGATGATGCCTCATCATAGAATCTCAGCCTCCGTTGTATCTCGTGGACGGTTCATCAGATGATGTCCCCATGCCCACCTCTCCTTTTCAAACCCCAGCGTTCTGGGCCAACACTTGATTGCCCCCATTATGCCCTGCAAAGTACTTAGTACCTCGTGCTGGAGCAGAAAGATGGGTTAAACCTTTTATTCCCTTATAGTTGCACACTTAGCGTGGAGAATGAATGGTATGGGTATAACACTGAACTTCCGCCATCAAGGGAAGTTTACCTCACGATCTTCAAGTCAAAACTTGATGCAGGGTGGCTGCCGCATCTCACGATCCGGGCTGACCTGACGTATTTCCCGCACGCGTTTCTCCAGATTTTATCGAAGCTTATCTTAACCTTCTTTTTAGTTTCATACGCCCGTGAGCAATATAAGACGTGGTCCACTGAACGGCAACATCTGCGTATGCTGCGTGGTAATAAGCTTAAGCCCTTGTATTTGTGTCTGCAGCTTTGAGGTCGAGCAACCTTCACGCCATCTATAGATCTTAGCTCTCTATGTACTGTTCAAGGTCCAGCCAGCATCACCAACAGCTTCACAACGGCTTCCAGCATTTCCTGCTATATTCTGCCGGATGTAGTATTGCCGCTCAAGTGAAAAGACGCAGATCAAACCTGGTCTCACCACATCTCTTGGCCCTCCTTTATTAGCACATAGAACAACACGGCTCTCCTCCCTTCCTCCTGCACAAAACAGTCATTTTTCAGGGTCACTTGACTCTCTCCAACGCACCACCTGCCATATCCACTCCCTTGGTGCTTTGCTGCTTACCTGTTGTGCGGACAGATTGTCGTCTAGAGAAAACATTGTTTAGAACTCCTGGACTCAGCCATAAAACCAAGCACCGGCTGTGCTTCAGCCGACAAACCCTTCACGATTCCGCCCTCAACTGGAAAACGTACTCTCGACATACCCCTTAGTAACCTGAGAGAAGCATCATCAGCTGCTACCGAACTGAATCGACGTCATTCCAAGTTTGAGGAGAGCTTCCAAAACGATAGCTTTCGGAACTTATCCGATTCGGAATTCTCGCCTTGGAGTGTGACAGGTGGGGTAAGTCCTGAGGAGGAGCCGGATCTAGATACGAGTCTAGCGAGTAGCAGAGGGGTCGGCCGCCGAAGAAATTCGAATTCATCTGTTGATGGCCCGGGATTGTCTGAGAAGATTACTCTAGACGATATAGTAGTCCCGAATCCACGGCATAAACAACCATCAAAGGCAACAAGACTTCTTGCAAGAATTATGATCGGTGGTAATGGTGACCAAACGGCCCTTGGGCTAACTGGGAAGCCCTTATTGTATGCTAGATTCTCTTTTAGCACGTAAACTTATCTAGGCTCACAAAATGTACAGGTATTTCACGAGTGTGTTTGTTAGTTTAGGTGTGTTTCTTTTTGGTTATGATCAGGGTGTCATGTCAGGAATCATAACGTGGGTCATTCATTTCCCACCTTGTGCCGTAATTCACCGCTAACCTTGCTGAAGAGGGCCTTACTTCAAGGCATATTTTGATAATCCCACAAGGGCTGAGATTGGCACTATGGTAGCTATTTTGGAAGTTGGCGCATTCATCTCATCGCTGATCGTTGGTCGAGTCGGTGATATTATTGGAAGGCGGAGGACTATTTTATATGGATCAATGATATTTGTTGTTGGAGGGGCCCTCCAGACATCCAGCACAGGTCTAGCGACAATGATATTGGGTCGTGTTATTGCTGGCCTGGGTGTTGGTGCTCTATCCACGATCGTGCCTGTGTACCAATCTGAGATTTCCCCACCACACAATCGGGGGAAGCTTGCGTGTATCGAATTCACAGGCAACATTGTTGGATATGCATCCAGTGTATGGGTTGATTATGCTTGCACTTGGATTGAGAGTGACTATTCTTGGAGGATACCTCTATTCATGCAGTGTGTCATGGGATTTTTGCTAGCAGTTGGCTCGACGGTCATATCAGAATCACCAAGGTAAGAGAGTGCACAGTTTGTTTGCTATCGGATTCACATTCTTACATGTATAGATAGATGGCTGCTTGACAACGACCATGATGAGGAGGGTATTCGCGTAATTGCTAACCTTCACGGAGGTGGGGATACCAGCAACGAGAAGGCCAGGCAGGAGTTCCGGGAAATCAAACTCAACGTGCTATTGACAAGGCAAGAGGGGGAACGGAGTTATTCTGAAATGTGGAGAAGATATAAGAGACGATTGATTATTGCCATGTCTTCTCAGGCTTTTGCACAGCTCAACGGAATCAACGTCATCTCTTATTATGTATGTTTCCCTGGCTCTTGATCCCGGATTATGAGTTGACAAATTGAAGGCACCATTGGTGTTCGAGCAAGCTGGATGGATTGGCCGAGATGCCATTTTGATGACTGGTATCAATGGGATAGTATATGTGGCTAGTACCATTCCACCGTAAGGCCCACAACAATTTTTTACCTAGGCGAGTATACTAACATCTCTTTTAGGTGGTATCTTGTCGACAAATGGGGTCGAAGGCCTATTCTGCTCTCTGGTGCAGTGGTCATGGTTCTTGCATTGTCCGCAATTTCAGGATTGATGTACATTAACATTCCACAGACACCAGGACTTGTTGTAGTCTCAGTAGTCATATATAATGCCTTCTTTGGCTATTCATGGGGGCCTGTACCATGGTTAGTTTCCCATCCTGTTTGCATTATCATCACTGCTAATATTTCTCTAGGCTTTACCCACCAGAGATCCTTCCTCTTAGTATCCGAGCAAAGGGTGCTTCGCTTTCCACGGCGACAAACTGGGCATTCAACTGGGTAGTAGGCGAAATGACGCCCATACTACAGGAATTGATCACATGGCGTCTCTATCTTATACATGCCTTTTTCTGCGCATGTAGTTTTGTTCTAGGTGAGATCAAAGCCTCGGCAACCGTCTGAGATTTATTCTAACATTAATATCCTTAAAGTGTACTTTATTTATCCCGAGACCAAAGGTGTACAGCTCGAGGACATGGATGCGATTTTCGGAGATCACTATACTCAGGAAGGGGAGTCAACTGGTAGGGAAGCGCTACTACCTCAGAGCCGCCACCGGTCACCTATTGAAGATCACCATTTAGAGCCACCCGTAATGGACGAGCCCAGAAACAGCCTAACAGGCACCGTGGGTTTCTTTTCTCGAGTGTTTGTTAAGAAGAACAATGGATCCGGTGGTGACTATAGACGGTTGGAGGCGGGGGCTGATGATTAGAATCTGCACGATAGATTATGGAGTTAGATATCATATTTTATTTTATTTTATTTTTCTACGCTCATTCCCTCACATTCCCTTTTATTTGAACATTAAATGGCCTATGTTGGGGTGGAGTTCATCTACATATATTTTGTCGCAATATATCATATGAGTTTTCGCCTATCTAGCAGCGATCATAGAATGGGAATACGCCAAGTTGATGTCATAGGGTTGACCTCTAATGTAGATGCTAGATTTGTCATGGTTATATATCCATTCACTTGCACTGTTGGAAGTCTGACGACATACCGTAGAAGCTCGCGAGAAATTATTTATCTGGGCGAGTGGGAATTCAAGACCTCCGGATGTTAATTTGCTGGAAATTTCGTACGTTGACGACATCGATATTTCCTCGGTTAATAGGCAGTAGCTACCGACCGTTTACACCTACAAGTATACCAGCGAGTTACGGTATTCGATACGGTATTCGAGTTATGAGTACGGCTGTGGTCATGAAAACGGATGATATTGGGGCGGCTGCGCCACTGTTAGATAATCATGAGGAGGGGTACTCGATTGAGGAGTTGCCAAAGAGCAGTGTTTTTACGGCGTCGCATATTCGTATGCAATATACCCATCGTCGAGCTGTCAGGAAAGAGAGTTGCTGATTATGGCTTTCTAGCGGACCCGGAATTCCCGACCCCAGAGGAGTCACAGCATGCACCGAGGGAAGCTTTTGGCCCTCGACAGGTCAGAGGGGCGATGTTTACGTGGGTGATGCCGGAGGGGAGAGAGCCACATCCCGAGTTGCTGGCTGTTAGTGAGGATGCGATGAGGACGCTGGGGCTGAAGCCAGGGGAGGAGAAGAGAGAGAATTTCAAGCATTTGATGGCGGGGAACTTGCTTGTGGGCGGGATCATGCCATGGGCGACAGTTTATGGAGGTATGGCCCTCGGAAGGTTGGATGAAGGAATTGATATTACAATCCTGAGATATTGGAGTATATGAAATAGTGTAGCGGGCTAATATGGGACTATGGGGGGGGGTTTGTAGGATGGCAATTGTAAGCCATTGAGATCTCCTTATATTTTCAATCCCCAGCATGAGCCTACCGTGGAGAACTTCAGTTTCTCGGAATCAACCTCGTCACCCTCAGCACTAGTCCTTGAATACCATTTGGTAGTGGGCAATGTCAACCGCATGATTGAAAAGAAAGCTAATAGACTGGGATGAACTACAGCGGTCAATGGGCCGGGCAGCTCGGAGATGGAGTATGTGCAGACCAGCCCTGTGTGTAATATATCCTCGGAGAAATTAACTCATAACAATCCACAGCGAGCCATCAGCTTATTCGAGTGTACCAACCCAAAAACCGGGCAGCGGTATGAAGTACAACTCAAAGGGGCAGGAATAACTCCCTACTCACGATTTGCGTCTGTTATCCCACCCCCCTCCATATCCCCCATCATCGCCATAATCTAATACACCACAGAGATGGCAAAGCCGTCCTAAGATCCAGTATCCGAGAGTTCGTCGTCTCAGAAGGTTCTCCTCCTCTTCTTACCTCCCTCCTCCCCACCTTTATCCAAAAAGCTAACCTAGGCTCTTCCATATAGCTCTCCATGCTCTCGGCATCCCCACCACCCGTGCCCTCGCCCTAACTCTCCTCCCATCCAAAAAGGCAGTTCGCGAGCGTGCCGAGCCCTGCGCAATCGTAACGCGCTTCGCACCCACCTGGATCCGCATCGGCTCGTTCGACATCTTCCGGTGGCGCGGAGATCGGCAAAATCTCCGCCGTCTAGCAGACTACGTAATCGACGAATGTTTCGGTGGAGAGAAGAATCTCGTCCCACCCCGACCAGAGGAGGTGAATTTGACTGGTGTGGATTATATCAATAGATATCATAGATTGTATAGGGAGATTGTGAGGAGGAATGCGAGGACGGTGGCCAAGTGGCAGTGTTTTGGGTTTATGAATGGGGTGTTGAATACGGATAACACGCATATTATGGGGTTGAGCTTGGATTTTGGGCCGTTTAGTTTTATGGATGTGAGTGGCTAATATTTAACCCAGAGGCAGAAGGGGAGGCGAAAGCTGACTGAGTTGATAGAACTTCGACCCACAGTTCACCCCCAACCACGACGACTTCATGAAACGCTATAGCTACCACAACCAGCCCACCGTAATCTGGTGGAACCTCGTACGCCTGGCCGAAGATCTCGCCGAACTCTTTGGCTCCGGTGGTCTTTGCGACACCCAGGAATTCATCGAGAAATCTCTCTCCCGGCCTGAGATGGAGAAGCTCGTCCCGCGGGCTGAAGCGCAGATCGAGCTTGCGGGAGAGGAATATAAGGCCGTTTTTAAGGCGGAATACATCTCGACATTCTGTGCTAGGCTGGGATTACAAGCTCCCCGCGAGGAGGATCTAGATCAGATTATCTCCCCCACGCTGGAATTGCTCCAAGTTTTAGAGCTAGATTTCAACGGATTTTTTAGAAAGCTCAGCCACATCCCTGTATTGAGTCTGGATACGAAGGAGAAGTGGTTCGCCGCCTCAGAAGTATTCCTCCAAGAAGGCGAACGATACGCCGGGAAGGGGTGGAAGGGTGCACAAGAAATGGTCGCTGAATGGCTAGGTGGTGTATACCGAACTCGGCTCCAACTTGAGGAACGGGATAACGTCGGCTTCGGGGATGAGGAGAGGAGGGAGAAGATGCTACATGTTAATCCGAATTTTGTGGCGAGGAATTGGGTGCTGCAGGAGGTGATTGATTTGGTGGAGAAGAAGAAGGATAGGGAGGTACTCCCGGGGTTGATGAAGATGGTACTTGATCCGTTTAGGGAGAGTTGGGGTTGGAATGAGGAGTTGGAGAGGCGGTGGTGTGGAGATCCGCCGAAGCCAGAGAGGGGACTGCAGTGTAGTTGTTCGAGTTGAAGGAGGAGCAGGAGTTGGGGGAGTGGAATTAGGAGACGGTGCTGGAATAGTGGTAGGTTGTTTGGGAAAGGAGGAATTTCAAGTATTGAGGGTTATACTCTGTAAAGGAATGTATAGATTAGATTTTACTGGGTTGTCTCTTTTAGCAGACTAGAAAAAGATTTTGTGGGGTTTCCAATCTGTACCCATTTTTTAATAGTCTACAGCCTAATTATCTGGTATTTGTATCATAAGTAGATAATAGTAAATAACAATAATTTGAAAGTATACATGCCAATTAAAACTTTGTGGAAAGACCCACCGTGTCCCCCAAATGGAAATTGTGTTACGAGACACAGCTTCGCTGATCTACATGTACGGGGGGGGCACTATTATGGGCCAACCAATTTCCTCCCCCCACCCTCTCTCTCTCCCCCATTGACTTAAACTGAAAACGATGTCAATTGCAGTATATCAAATCACATCTAATTCAATTTTCACTAAAGTTTCCTTTTTTTTTTTTTTTACTTTTACTGAAGAGTTATGTGAATTATAACAAATTATCGAAGTGCGGGGTGGGGGAGGGGGGGGAGGCGGGGGAAGGCTGTTTCAGGGTAAATAAGGCCACCTTCCCCCCTCCTCTCTTCTCATCCACCCAATCAAATTGCTACGTGACCCTCAATATCGATATTATAGGTTCTAGATAGAACCAAATACAAGCCACCACCCCCCATTCCCCCCGCCACCTCCCCCGGCCGTGGAAGGAAGGGGGGAGGGGGGTGGGGGTGGAGAGGGAGGAATGGGGAGAAAGAACCGCCCCGTCTGCGAGTCTTCAGGTTTTTTTTTAGGTCTTTTTCTCTCTACATATACAAAGTAACCTATAACCGTTAAAAAGCCACACTCTGCAGAAGATTTAGGGGTTTTGTATACCTACTTTACATACATACATACATACATACATACATACATACATACATACATACATATGTACAGAGTACATCCATACATAACGTTATGCTGAGATATATCCCCGTAATGTTTTCACGGAATGCAAAAAAAGATAATAATAATAATAATAATAATAATAATAATAATAATCTGTTAGTACTCTCTGTTAGGGTTAGTGAATTGTGTTCGCGTTGTGTTATCTATGTACTCCATGTGCATTTGTTCTCATTCCTCAACTATAATCATAGCCGTCTGAATGCAGGGCTTATGTTATATTCAATGTTGAACCTGGGGACCTATCTGTGATATAGTCCTAGGCTAGGATAACTATCTCATATGTACATACCACCATATGCATAAACACCCCCTTGAAGATCAGCACCCGACTTCAACCCTCCTTCGCTTGTCCTCATGGCTTGTTCAGTAAATGTATATGCATTTCAAGAACCATATCCACTGCGTTGTATTAAATATAGTAGTATATAAAACCAGATATTACAGATTAGCCATGCTAATTATCTACCCTCAGGGAAAATCTAAACCTCAAATGCTGAATTGCTGAATGCCCTCCTTAGAAAAAGCCTAAAGATACCTGCTCAATCTAAATATAGAATATGTTCAAAGTCTACTTCCTCTTCAACCTTCTGCAATCTACTACCCCTCTTCGACCCTCTATAACCCAACTTCATGACAAGCCCGACGAGCTCCCCTCTCCCGTCCCTGCTCCCCCACCACCACCCCTCTGGCCCTTCATCCTCTCCTCTACCGCCCTCAACAACACCTCCCTCATACTCAACCCCTCTCCCTCCCTCGTGCCCTCCCCCCAAGCACCCATTTGCCCCCCGCCACCCACCCTCATCCACCTCCCCTTCCCCCACCAACCCCAAATACCCTCCCCCAGGTGGCTCATAAAACTCCCCGCCCAAACTATTTCCCCCGTGACTCCAATCTGCTCTGCCCATCTCGCCCTCCAGCTGCCTATACAAGTCCCAAAAATTTCGATCATGCCCCGAGTAAACATTATGGCACAACTCATGGACCACTGTCCTCCTCACAGTCTTATAATCCCTATAGCCCCCATAATCGTCTGTCCGGATACGTAGCTCGATGACCTCCCCTTTATTCCGGTTGAGCCCGAGGATTTTGGATTCGTGGGTAGTGTGTTCCGCGGGGTTCATTTCGAGTAATAAGGGGACGGTCCATTTATACCTTCGCATGACGGCGCGGATACCAGTGTCGTCGCGGACTCGCTCTAGGTATTTTAGACTCTTCTCTGGGTTTGGAAGGTATCTAAGGGGTCGCAGTTCGAGAAAAGTGTAAACTGCGTCGTCATGAGCCCGTTTTGGATCGATAGATGCCCTAGGCGCGGGGCGGGCCGCAGGTATAGGACTACCCTTCCCACCGAAACGGCGGATGTTGGATTTTGCACTCTTTGAGGCATTTTGTACGGAGGCTACCTCCGTAGGAGAGGAACCCATGAGTGTTAGTTTCTTCCCAGCTGGAAGGGAAGTGATTGGTAAGCATAGGTCTTTGAGGATGCCGAGCTTTGGAGCGAGGAGTTTTTGGTAGGCTGGGGGGATAGAGAAGGTGGATTCGATGAGGATAGTGAGGTCGGAGATGGTAGAGGTGGGGGGCAGATGGAGCGTGTGGGTTGCTGAACGGTGCGAGATGAGGATGGGGATGTCATCGTCGTTTCTTGGGTTTGAGGGTACCGATGATGAGAGGTTCCCTGGTGGCGGGGGCTCCGCCATTGTGATAGGGATTGAGGATGTGTATTCCATTTCAGGTGAAGTTTGCAGACGATGATGTAGCTGAACGTTTGGCAGTGACCGTACGGCCTCGTGTATATCGCCTTATCGTAGTTGCAGTGAACTAATAACCTTGAGCTATCTCACGGAAGTATACTGATGCTGGTATCTCAGTATGCGGACTCGGCGCAAGAACGTATAGTTAAAGTTCCCCAGTGACGATTGATGGCCGTGTGATTATGAAGACCAGACAGCCCTAGATGGAGTACGTGTATGGCCCTGTGGTCTGGAGCAGCTTTTTAGATTATACTTCAAGACGATGCTAGAGATCACTTACTTGCCCTGCTGTATTATCCTGGTCACTAGTGAGGAGGACGCATAACGGTCGTTACAAGCGACTTTATAAGAAACTTGTGGACTTTGTGGTTTATGAAATATTTGTCCGATATCCGAAGGCTGATTCTGATTTATAAGCAAAACGTTCGCACGGCGCAATTTAACCAGAAGGAAAAGGCAAGAGCCAATCGCGTTCTCATTCTTCCAGTTTCTGCCCCCTTCTTTCCCCATCACTTGTAATAATAACACGAAAGAGAGAAAGACATAACTACCTCCCGCCGCCACCCCTCAACCTTCATCCTTCATCAATTCTTGTTTTAAATCACATACATAATAAAACCGTCATTCACATGATGAATCCAGAGCCAGGAACCATAAAACATTCGGGGAGTAAAAAATGCCAGGAGAAAATTAGTACAGAAGGAAAGACACACTTTATTTATATAAAACAATGTACCGTAGTAATAAGTACATAAACAAACCAGAGAATGCTTGCTCTATAGAAATTACAAGATCCCGATTCTTCAATTGCGATTAAAACAAACCCAACACCACACTATTTAAACCCATACGCCTATGAGGTCTTTTCGTGTTGAGTAGACACCCGTTGGAGAGAGACAACAAAGTCCTCCAAGTTGCGTTGCTTCTGGCTCTTCTTGGGGCTCTTTCCGTGCATGAGGTTGTCGAATCCGACGGAGTCTTGGAGGAGATAGTACCTGTGACGAGTATTAGTAATTTTGTTGGGCAGATGGATTAGAAAGGGTAAACTTACACTCCACCGAGGCAGCAGAAGACACCAAAGGAGAAGATCCAAATACGGACAACAGCGACAATAGAAGTATCCCCAGTCACGAACCAACCGAAGATACAGAAGAAAGTGGCAATGATATCAACAACCAAAATAGCGCCAGTAAGTTGCCAAGATGGGATGCTAGACCAGAATGGGCCGTTGGCACGAGTGATGAAGATAAGCCAGTTCTCAGTGAGGGAGATCTCCAAAAACAAGACTTGGTCACGAACACCGAAGTTCTGGACGATACCTCCGTCTTGGCCGTGAACCATCATGGTAGTGAGAGTGATCCAGGTACCGACGGCAAGGACACATCCAAGAAGGACAGACATACCCCAGAGCTTGGGAAGGTTCCACTTGACGGGAGTCTTGGAGTAGGGAGCGTTGTCATAGGCAATGGCAAGGGTAGCAATATCGGCGAAAATGGCAATGAAGACGACGAGGTTCAAGTCGAGGGACTCGTTCATGATCGCAATCCAAAGACCCAAGAAGATCTCCAAGTGAAGTGACAAGGCAATACGGTAGACAACGTAGGCGTACATGCGGTGGAAGATTTGACGGGAGGTCTTGAGAGCATCAATGATAGCAGAGAGACCAGGAGCCAAGAAGACGATATCAGCGGCAGAGCGGGCGGCATCAGATGCGCCCTCGACGGCAATACCAGTATCAGCCTTCTTTAGAGATGGAGCGTCGTTGACACCATCCCCAGTCATGGCAACCAAGTAACCACGTTGTTGCAAGATCTCGACGACATTGTACTTGTGTTGGGGGAAGACCTCAGCAAAACCATCAGCAGCCTCAACGAAATCATAAACCTCAGAACCAGGCATGTCACCACCACCACCAAGACCAAGTCGCTCAGCGTTGTATATGTTGGTTCCAAGACCAAGTTGGCGGGAAGTCTCACGAGCGATACCGACAGCGTCACCAGTCAACATCTTGATGGAGAGCCCAAGAGTCTTAGCTTCGTTGATAGTCTTTGCAGTATCGTGTCGTGGGGGGTCAGAGCAAGGCATGATACCGAGGATTTCCCAATGGCCTTCACCACGCTTGCGGGCAACACCGAGGGAACGGAAACCACGAGTAGCGAATTCAGCAACCTTGTTCTTGTAGTTATTAAGGATCTGTTCATCGATTGCGTGGTCTTCCTCGACAGTGCGGAGAACGAAGAGAGGGGCACCCTTAACACAGATGATGCGCTCGCCTTGGGGAGACTCGACAACGGCAGTAACCTTCTTGGAGACGGGGTCGAAGGGGTGGAACTCAAGGACCTTGTATCGGGCAAGGACGTTCTTTGCACGTGGGTAGTATCGGAGAGACTTCAAGAAAGCCTTATCAATAGCATCGAGACCCTTCTTCTTGCGGGAGGCAGCCAAACAAGCAGTCAACATGAGATCATCAGCCTCAACACCATCGACGGTGTATGGCTCAGCGAGGGAGAGCTTGTTCTTGGTAAGAGTACCAGTCTTGTCAGAGCAGAGGATTTCGACACCGGCAAGGGACTCAATGGCAGAGAGCTTCTGGACGATAGCCTGCTTCTTGGCGAGGTAGGCAGCACCGACGGCCATGGTGGTAGTGACGACAGCTGGAAGACCGACTGGGACACCAATGATAGTGATGGCGAGAGTGAATTCCAGGATTTTAACAATTCCGTTGTTTCGATAGAAAGAGGCAACCCAGACAATGAGAAGAGTCATAACAACCAAGATCAAGAGAGTAGTACCGATACCGTTCAAGACCTCAGTGAAGTGACCAGTTCCAGCGGAAGCGGCAGAGACGAGAGCAGCGGCACGACCGACGAAAGTCCTGTCACCAGTAGCAGTGACGACCATGAAGGCCTCACCACGCTTGATGGCAGAAGACGCGTAACATTGATCACCCTTGTGCTTGTCAACAGCAAGAGATTCACCGGTAATAGCGGATTGATCGACTTGGAGGAAAGCATCATCAGTAACAATGCGACCGTCAGCTGGAATAATGGTACCCTGTAATTAATTCCGTTAGTGTCGCCATAGCCGAAATTATGTAAAAGTAATGCACAAACCTCTTCGATTTGGAGAATGTCACCAGGAACAACCATAGGGGCTTCAATCTCGTAAAGACGTCCATCACGGAGAACAACAGCCTTAAGGGCAAGAGTCTTTTTCAATTCCTCCACGATAGAACCGGCCTGAAATTCCTGGATGAAACCAACACAGGCGTTGAGCAACAATAGAGCACAGATAACACCGAAATCAACCCAATCCTCAAGACCGGCAGCGAGAATGGCAGCAGCCTGTAGAAAAACACGTCATTAGCATCCAATTGCACATGTGAACGCGCCACGGGCGGGGTAAAAATAGACTCACCTCCATGACGAACTGAATAGGACCAACGAAGTACATCAAGAACTTGAGAATAAGGTTTTCCTTCTCCTCCTTCATCTGATTGAGACCATACTTCTTTCGTCGTTGTTCAACGACGGCAGAAGTAAGACCAATGCGCGTATCGGTATTGAGAACCTCCTCTGGAATTGGGCGTGCACTGTGGCCAGCAGCTTCTTCCTCCTCTGGGTCATCACCAGCAACGGACTCAAGCTCATCGATCAGAGCATCGATGTCCTCATCCTGCTCATCCTCATCGAGGGGCTGACCCTCCATGGGCTTCTCCTGCATCTTCTCCTTTTCTTCTAAAGTACCGGAAGGGATTGAGGTGTTGACGATCGGGGCGTCGTTACCCGCTGGACTGATATGGCTAGACATGTTTGTTGGTCGATGTCTGAACGTGGGTTGTTTGATGTTGCAGGCGGTGAATCCTTATAGATTGTGGGATAAGATGGGAAGCCGGGTGAATAAGAAGAAACCGCACCGTTGGCCCCAGCTCGTTTCTGTTCACGGGGCTTTTCGCACTAGTGCTAAAGCCTATGACCGAGAAACAAGCGAGCTTGTAGAGAGCGCCCTCACACGCGGCCAGAAGCCAATTGAGAACCGTTTAAGGTTCCAATGTAAATGTGTGATCTGACAAAGAGGGGTTT
Organism: Terfezia claveryi; assembly: GCA_015179025.1. Lineage (NCBI taxonomy): Eukaryota > Fungi > Ascomycota > Pezizomycetes > Pezizales > Pezizaceae > Terfezia > Terfezia claveryi. Next base: position 295,707 of record WHUX01000017.1, on the reverse strand, counting down.
TTGGTGGGGGGATAGGGAAGGGGGGGGTAGGAAGGAGGAGAGGAGTGGAGATGGCAAGAGGAAGAGTGTGAGTGGGAAAAAAAAAAAATCGAGAAAAGGTGACGGGCGAGGACGGCTGGCTATATACTCATTTGTGTGGAATGAATCGCAGTGATGATATGCGTAGTTTAGCTCGAGCAAGATGGGAAAAGCCCAGCTCCATCCACGCCAGCGGCAAACGGGCCTAGCTCGGCGAGAGGTCATTTCTTTTAGTTTCGCTCTTTACCTTTCCTCGGGGGCTCACCCTCATGGGGGCGGCGATGGGGGAGGGGATATGGGGTGTGGTGCTGCAGATGCATATTTCGCTGCCCACGGCTCATTGGCTGCGAGCTCGCCGCGGTGTGGGCCAGCGTCCCTGTGGCCCCGCCCCGTCTGGGCTTCAGTAGTGGGGGAGAGGTGAGGGGAGGTACGTACCTACTGTAGGAGGGGAGGGAAGGGGGGAGAGGAGAGGGGAGGGCAGATCACCACCAACATTACCACCGCTGGCCCCGGGCAGAGGGAGCTGCTTCGCGGTACGGCCTTTTTCCCAAGATCCTCTCCCAAGCGCAAACGCAGCTAGAGTATCTTCAATTTCTTTCCTTTTTCCCTTTTTCCCTTTTTCTCGCTTTTTTCTCGCTTTTTTCCCTTTTGCCCGTTCCTTCTGCACTCCTGCCCTCAATTCTATTCTGCACGACTCACGGCGGGCGATTGCAACGATTTTACAGGCGAATGACCGCACTGCTTCGTTTTGGTAGCTGTGCAAATCAACGGGCAATGCTCTCCCCTCTGCGTGTCTCGCGGCCTGGGGTCTACTGTAACGGGTTTCGCGTTACGCTGCGTTGGGTCGGGTGGGATGCATGCGCGCAGGAAGCCGGTGACGCTAAGCGTGCCCCGTTGCAGCACATATGTAATTTGTCTTTAATTGTAGAACTTTACAATGATCTAGTCTGGCGACAATGATCCTGGTTGCACAAAGAGCAGAATGTACTAAGTATGTATGTATGTATGTATGTATGTATGTATGTATGTATGTATGTATGTTTGAAGTATGTATGTATGTACAGTAATGTAGCCAGCCCATAGCTGTGCGAAGTTGTAGATAGATACTAGCTGCCCCCTATGTAACCGTCGCAGTATTGTATCATGATGTGGAGTCCTGCCTACTCTGCGACTGCCTCTGCCTCAACCTAAACATGAGACGTCCTCTCCCCAGCTGCTGTGGCGGGTCGCCCATCGGTAGCCCCGGGGTTGCTTGCCAAAGAAAACAATGGTGACAACTAACCAGACTAGTGACAACTGGCAGTACCTATGATCGCCTGTGCCAACCAGACTATGATCGCCTTCGTTTCGCTTTGAAGGTGTTGTGGTGTCTTTAGTAGGACAACAGGGTTTCACGATAGCAGTCCCTTCGCACTATTCTGGTTCTTGCCCATTCCCCAATACCGAAAAGAAATTTAAAGATGGCTCTAATAAACCCGCCCAGAGGCAATTATTCAAATGCAGGAACGAAAAAAATCTCCAATCCAACGCGTGAGCCTAGGCAATTGAAAACACCAATTGACAACTAGTGGACTGGTCTCGGTACTTGACCGCTTGACCGCCAGCAAACAATTAGTGGATGGCTACCTGGATAGTCACAACACGCGAGAAGATGGATACATATCCCTATCAGAGGAGATTCCTCCCCAGCTGAATTTTCTAGTCCTTCAGGCGCTGGAACTAAAGCCCGGGACTCGCTTTCCGAGATATAGTACCTCTCTTTCGTGCCAGCCAGATGATGGGCCTCTCCCTGTGCAATTAGGCCTCGCTTCAAGGCCAATATCATCATCCTTAATCCTTAAAGCATCTCGGTGATTCGGCTTTGTGCCTAAGGTCTACAAATCCGAAGTTCGCCATGAATTGGTGGATTGAGGAAACAGTACCCAGCCGAGGATGCATGCCTGAGAATACGGCATATGCCAACACAGATATGCAGTGCGCACGGTGGTCAAGAGAGCAGATTCAATCACGGCGACGAAACCGTTGGATCTGCTAATAAAACCAAACCGTGATCTTGTGGTTTTCGATATGCCCAGATGACTTCTGCCCCATTTAACTGTCCTCGTGCCCAGCCAGAACGCCGAACAAGCAGATAGGATACTTACTACTCTGATATTAATGAAAATGTTCTCAGTGGTATATTCGGATATATAGTTTGCGGGCCCTGTCTAAACGGCCCTGTGGGGGTAAGCATCTGCCGGAGAGTCCTCCGTGCTCCCTCACATGAATGCCCCTGCCCGCGCTTTAAACACCGGAGAAAATGTTTCATGCCACCGAAGACAGATGACCGTGATGTGCAGTGCCCAGACGGGTTTCGCATCTTATACAGCGATTCGGAGAGCCTTATAGCTTTGTGTATATCCAAGCCATGCATATTTGACATGAGCTCAATATATCCTCCGAAAATCCCCCTTCGTAAACCAGTAAATGCAAAGAAATTGCCCTACCAACATATGTACAGTGTAGCTCCCTGATACCAAGAGAAAACGGCGAGAGTATCAAAACGCGCCCCAGATGTCTCACTTATACGGCTTGTCTTGTTTTACCAGCCAAAGTTGTTCCACAAACATGAAGGCCACAACGTTCTCAGCTCACCCTTTTCTTTTATCCTCTTGCTTGTTGCCGTAGATGGCGAATTATCCACTCTCAGCTAGATCCTTGCCTCGTCCCAGATCCCCCACAACTTACGTGTGCATACCCCAGTGTCTACAGACAAGGGCCAATAATGTGCATAAGGAAGTAGTATGACGAATATCACCGGATTGGCCTGCGCGGAATGTTTGGTAGCTGCACCCTTACCGAACAATTGATCAATTGGCCCTCCAGTAGCCAAGCTGACTTCTGGACGAGCCGTTGGAGTGCGAGATTGCGATATCGTAGAATCTAGACTTTTGACACAAATTCCGGTTGAACCAGCTTAACTTACGCCAAAATACAGTTTTCGCTAGCTTTTTTACTTCAACGGGTCAGATTAACTGTGGTAATAATGTTATCTCTATTGCCTTAGTACAAAGGCAATTGACACCAAGCAATTGAATGCTTTATCACAGTACCTCCCTCGTTAGTGTCTAGGGAAGTTCCGAGACCCTCTGTTGCAGTTGAAGTCTCTCGAGTGAAGCGAGACACAAAATGGCGCATGCTTTGCTTTCACTGCAAAGGACGGTGCTCAGTCTCCGGTCACGAGCCTCCTAGAACTGCGAGGAATTAACGTCGATATCTCGCAGATAGGCCCCTCCATTTGCACCCCACTTCGCTCCGATGGCAATGCCTGTCCATTGTAGTAGGTATGTATTTTGAGCTGCTTCGGCATTCAGTTATCTCTCACTCTACATGATGCTCCTTCAGGAATACCCATCATATGTACAAATGCGAACATGCAGACTCTGTGGTTGCGGTCCGAGATTGACGGTACATCCAGGGATCGAGCCTCAACAATACACCAGTTCGTTTGACTGGCTGGCAAACTTCTAGAAGAATTCCCGGAAATGCAACTATTATTATCGGTGCCCACGAACGGTCGGCACGACTACTAGGATCGTTCGGCATGAGCTGCCAAGCGTGGGAAAAGCCAGCCTGCACGATACCTAGTCTAGCTCGAAGCCGGTGGAACGAACCCAGAATACCAAATGGCAAAGGGCCTCGGTGAATCGACCATAAGGCGTGCACTCTGAGTCTCGACTAATATGCTTACTACCCTTCTACCAAACGACCCGAGTAACCTGAAGGCCCTGCCTCCTAATATTCACCGGTTTCTCTTCCTATCCATCCGCGGCCACCGGAGGTTTTGGATGGCAGAGACATTGGTGATAAGCCTTGCCGTATTCCCGGCCGTGTGCGCAACGAACAGTCAGCACTGTTGCAAATTGAATTGAGATATGATACTCCTACCCACACCAGCTTAAAAAAAAAAATCGCTGCACTCAACAAATGAAATTAATTTGCTCAAAAATCTCGACCATTATGGCTAGTGTGTTTCTCGACTTTTCAAAGAGAGGCTGTCTCAACCGATCCTACCACTCGAGAAGAAATGGAACCTTTCTCCTAGTAACATTTGGGCACGCGGGGCGTCGACATTCCATGAACAGGCAAGCAGTTGTCCGCGCACTAAGACGCTTTTACCTAGGTGCTCCAGGGTTACGAGCCAAAGTTCCACATGCGTTGGCAATTTTTTGTTTCTGTACCTGAACATTTCCTTCTCTAGATTCGTCTCATCCAAGTTGGGCCAGGAGTCATGGTAACAATGCAAACACAAGGGTAGCAGATGAGGAGATGAGAAACAGGAGATGAGATGGCTACCTCAAGTACTCAAATAAGTAAAGCCACAGGCGCACGATTCAGGTCTACCATACAGGATCCAATATGTTCATTTTTGTGATCAGCACTGTTTATGGTGGTTTGTTATTTGTTTACCTTGAAAGTTGGAATGACGCTTTTGCGATTCGGCGAGCTCGGCATGACACAATAAAGGGGCTCGAGGTACAAGTCACTAAAAGTGGCGCCGGCTTTCCGATCCCACAAGACGAAAATGGTGATGCATATCAAATCCACGGTACCAGGAGGAATAGGGTACCATCGAATTTGCCGATGAGAAGTTGCTGCTTCCATAATGCAATGGAGCACTGAAAGGTCACTGAAAGGTCACTAGCAAATAGCCATAATTTGCACCGATTCCAAAGCAATATCTAATTCCTCCGTTCTTGCCATTATGTATCTCTGTGTTAGGCAAGCCGCGGCCGCACGCATTTTGAAAAACTACACGGCGAACAGCTCCACAGAGATAGGTACCAGCTGCGGGATTTTCATTCCGTAACCATTTAGGTACTGTCCCCTGCAGCTTGCCACCCCCCTGTCCACCAAATGAAACATTTCATCTAGTTGAAAAATAAATAACAGTTTGATGTGAATTAAAATAAAAAAATTTTGGTATCAAGTCAGCGAACCATTGAACTATTAATGGTGGGAAATTCACCATGCATGCTCATGGTTCCCCTCATGATCATGATTTTCATACCTACCCCCCAGATGCTGACGTTGGTATTCCCAATCGAATACGAGTTGCAGCTCTAGGGTATGCAGCACGAAAGAGAACGAAAGCGAGAGGTAAAACTGTCCATATTACTCCATTAGATTCTCAATTTGATCGCCTTTTCCTTTGAGGCCCCCCACATTTGCTTCTTACCCCCACTCTCCACAAAGGCATGAGTGACATGTTTGTACCACGTCAATCACCGCCAACCACCCTAGCATGAGGGACGGAAGAGACGGGCAAGTATCTCCAGTTAATCCAAAAGGCCAACTCGTGCTTACTTGTCGATGTTGTTGTGTGCTGATGGTCAGCCTCCCGTTAGGGTAAACAGTCTGCCGAATTAGTCTCGTGATCAGCGAAGTAAATCTGTCCAACGACCTCGCCGCAGATCTGTTGTGATTGTGCATATGCATGCCCACCCCCAGTGCTAGGGTGTCGGAATGGGGCTTGGCTGGGGAAGCTTAATTATTAGAATGTCTGCAGATGACGGGGGGACGTCGTGTTCGCGAAAGGGAGCTCACTGGTTCGAGCTCACCCTCGCTACCAGCTTCCATTGTGTCCCCCAAACCTGAAGTCCCGCTCGCTACAGCCTTATGCGAGCTCGGATAATGGCGATGGTCCTGCTCTGCACCATGGGGATCTTGCAATTGGAGATGGTAAGTCTGGAGGTAACGGTTTCACGATTTAGGGTGGCAAGGTCCCGAATCACTGGTGGGGCACGACATACATGAGCATGCATGCATGCATGTATGCACCTTTCTTTTCTTTTTATTACCAGGGGGCCCAGCTGCAAACTCAAAAAAAGGACTAACCATTCCACGTTAAGGCTCCCTAAGCGTAATGGATGTGGTGATCGGCGATTATGGAACTGTGTGCCCAATTATTACGAGAATTCAAATAGGTAACTATTTTGATTTTTTTTGCATATATTAAGGCCAGATCTTCTTTACAATATCATCTAGATTATGTAAGTCGATCATGCATTGTTGTATAACTCATCATCATCATCCTGAGGATCGACAACACCAACCTGACAAAACAATTCCCTTCCAATTGGATACTGCTTCATGTCAAATGATTTCTTAAACCAATTTTTGATTTGTGCCCTTGTATTTATCACGTGTGTCAGTTTGCCTGTCCATTCTGCAGTCAAATGCAGCGCGTTTCAGGCTCTTGCAAAGCAGTCCCTGCATCTTCGATCTTGGGGTTGAAGTACACAAGTCCAATTACTACCCTTTATGCCTCTTCTTCGGAAGTTAATTTGAAGCACCCCAGATTAAGTACTTCCAGTTCGTTTCAATTCTCCCCAAGGTCGAAATACCACGTCGGTGAGCGTCAAAGCGTTCGAACTTCCCAATAGGGTAACATCCCACACCAGAACTAGGTAGCCTAAAGTAGCAACTGGTTTAGTCTCGAACCCAAAACATCAATAACTGCTGCCAGCGCATAATAATGGGACCTCGTTAACCACCTCAACGAGCACTTCTAACCTAAGCGTTCAAGCACAAGTGCCCGTCCTAGGAGCGCTTCGGGCCTAGGGTAGATTGCGGAACAATCCTCAGTTCAAACCGACTTCAAACTGCTTTTCGCTCTCATCAGAGCACTGGGATCATGATGCCAAAGCTGACCACTGCATAAGCTTGTTCCACTTATGCAATGCCTGGAAGACGGTTCACTTAAGCTTCCTTTTTCTTAATAATGATTGCCTGGTAAACTTTCCTGGATTAAATGTGGGGTAGGAGTCGTGTCACCCACCTCACCGTAATACCGTATATATATAGAGTACGTATACCACCCATATGTTGCACAGTCAGCTTGACTCTGACGGCTCGGAACTTCCCTTGATAGAGAATCTGAAACTCTGCACATGCTGGTTTCGTGTTGGTATCTGAAGCCCTATACTTCTCAGGCAAAGTATCGTTATTATTCGTGTAACGGAGTATTGACGCAACCATGGCTTTCCACCACAGTGCAAACTAGCTATAGGTCAAATTCTTGATATCATTATTCGATAATATTATGGTCTACAGCATTTGACTGCTCAACGAGATGGACTGCTCAACGAGATACGGTAGCCTACCTAGCCCATGAGAGTTGGTTAGCTGCAGGTGGGCTGGTAGACGATGTGTTCTGTCTCATGTGCCTACGGACTCTGCGACCTGCACCTGAGGGGCCGGTATTTAGCACACTTAATCCTAAGATACTCTAGTCGCTCGCATCTCGTCATCTCGTAGAGCAGTCAATTGCTGTATCTACTGTGAGCTTTGGGCCACGTACTTGTATCTCCCTGGCCACCCGGAGATTATATCTGCCAATCCCAATCTTGATGGGACATCTCTATATGACGCAGGTACCTGGCAGATCGATAATATCGTGACAGCTATTGGTCATTCATAACTCAGTGCAAGTTAAATAGACTTTCCCGACCGGCTATGCCTACTTTAGACACTTGAAGGCGCTACCAAAACAACCAGACTAACCAAAACCTCTACGAGGGTCTGATCGAGACTACCGAAATTGCTCCGGCTTGCGTGATTGAACTAGGGCAGCACTTGTGCCCTTTTACCAAAAGTGGGAAAATACATTAGCGCAAGGCAAGCCAGTCCGGGTATTACTGACGCCGATTGTTTCCGGCTTTCCAAGACCGAAATGTAGATTCTTTCATGATCCAATTCAGCCGAAGATGAAATTCCCCGGCTCTCGACCGTATTTTGGTGCCAATAGAGTAGGCTATTTGCAATTGAAGAAAATCCCGACCTAGATCGCGTGAGTTGGTATGGGTGAAGTAAAGTACCACTTTACGGAGCAAGAAGTAGATTTAATTGAGGTAAATGAACCCCTTGCAGCAAAGTAGAGTGCATATACCGCTGTTAGCTGCAGTGTTCAAGGACATACAGTACAGTAGCATTGCGATTGTAGGCAGAAGTACGGATAATTCCATTTTATGTAAGTCTAAGATTAGAGTAAGACATAAATTCAAAGACTTGTTTCGATGTATAGGTTACACACTTGGTCTCCTTGTATAGATTGCAATACCAGGAGTCTAGATCTCATTCATGATCAATATTGTGCTTAAAATAGGACCTAGGATATGGACAAAGAAAGCTACCGGACTGTCGAGGTATGCTCAAGTAACTAGGTTGCAATGGGTCACTGATGGTGTTGACAATCCATATAGATATACACTGCGTGGCTCTTGTGTGTGCGGAGGTTTTTTCCCTCACGCACTGTATACCGGAACATGTTCTCTGTACCTATTTCATGGTAGTATTTCCCCGGGGGGTAGATGGACTGGTACCGGCTGTGAATTGTGAAAAACTTTGTGTTAGAGTACGTGCTACAAGTAAAGATATCATCAGCTCCACCGTTGTGATCTTGCTGAAGAACACTCTCTAATGACCGACATGTATCATTACCGCTGCATTGCTCATCAACTGCATATTATGCAGGGTTTGAGAGTGAGAATACTCCTAGTTCTGGGGTACTCTATGGTATTCATTTGGGGGGCAAATTAGACTCGAATCTCATCCACTGTCATCTCTCATCACACTAATAATAGAGACGTGATCGTGTTCCTCCCACTTCCAATAGCCAACTGCAATGTCAAATTTAGTCAAGATTCATATAGGTATCCTTCCGTGAACATACCTAGGATTTTGTGGCTACTACTAAATCTCCATAGTAAACCGCGGAGCCCACCTCAAGTGCATGTAATGGCTGTACCTTCTATGTGTCCATACCATTTCCTATGCGTTCCTCAGCCCTCGATTACATAATATTAATCACGTACCTTGTAAAGGTTGCCAATTCTTTCCACTGAAATGTATTTCTGAGAATTCTGTAAGGGACGGATCGCTGACATAGGGTTGTATGGAATAACTTAAGCCGCGTAGGTTGGGCTGATAACTGCCTGCATTCGAATGTCTCGATGAGACCCTCTGTAGCATTCAATTGGAGCTTCAGCTGCATAATAAGTAGTCGTCCTGCCTGGCACTGTTTCAACATGCATGCATGTAACATTACGCTTTCGCAACCTCACTCACATCTAAAAATTGCCACTGTGCTTCTACATCGACAATTCTATTACAGTCTGGTTCATGACATTGACATGACATTTATGCCGAAACACTGCACACTTGAAGCTGGAAGTGGTAACTTTGGGGCCCTTATTATTGTTATGTCATAGTACAGGCAATGCAAGCATGAAACACCCAATTCGCGTTTCTCATTGGTGCGCTTGCTTCGGTTCGGACGGCTGTTCGCTACCTACCCCAGGGAGGGCTCGGGTGGCGGGGAAGTCTCTGGTTAGGACATAAGATGACATGCACTAGTTGTTATCTCTGTCCTGCTGCCCAATTGGATCTTGTTACTGTATTGAACCCTTTCTTAGGTTGCTGAGGTCAGCCTTGTACAAAAGTTGGACTAATTTTTATTCGTATGATTTTGAGGACAGTGGGCGACTGTAGTAGGAGATGAGGTATGTATATCAGCCTCTGGCCGAGACATTAAGACTATGCAGCTTACCAGACATCCGTAGCAACGGGGATCATGATGCCAAAGGGAGGGTTACCTATGAAGATGTAGTAGGAGTTACCTGGGTTAGCAAAAATCCGCGTGGGTCCCTAATTGTTGTGAAACCGAATCAGACGTCTCAAATAATCTAGTATAATTGAATCCTCTTGTGTTTGAATGAAGCTAGGGTGAAATCTTGAAGTGGCAAGTATGTGCCGTATGGTGTTGGGAAATAGTTCGCTAGATGAGGTTTCTTGTGAGAGCAAGTCACAAAAGTCATGCTGGCTGTACCTAGCAAAGAATTCCAACGCTGGTGCGAGACTGGGACTCGCATCGAGTTACAGCCAACGGCGAGCACAAATTGACTGCTAGTGATACCGTGACATTGGCATACACTCGAGGATCGATATCAAATTTGCTATAAATTATTGGCGGGAAGAGAGATATTTTGAGCTTAACACCATGCCGCAACTTTTATAGCATATGTGTCCTAAAAGCAATAATCCTGTTTTAACAAAGTTGACTACCCTTTCCTAATCATCCATTCCGAATCCATAACTATCCATGCAACACATAGAGCCCTAAGCAAAGCACGAGACAGAAAAATTTCGAAAAAAGATTAAAAGATCAAAAGAAAAGAGGAGCCACGAATTATCAAAATGCAGGTAAGGAACGGATGGGAACCTTGTATACCGTGCAGGTAACTCCACCTCGAAAGACATCAATTGAACATTGAAAGGAAATGCAATACAGGGCCTCCATTGCCATGAGAAGAAATCAATCAAAAGGAGCAAAAAGGCATATAGTAAAACAATTTCTCAGGGAGAAAAGAAGAGGAGACTGAAACTGTCATGAATATACAAAATTCAACTGTGGGGATATTTCCGATAATCATACTATTGCCTAATCATGCATGATCAGCCCATGGAGCCTAGACTACTGTTGCTGACCACCTGGAAACATCCAGGCAGGTGGTGGAAACTGGTAAGGGAATGTGGCAAAGGGCTGAGCACTCCCAAAGTTTGGAGTTGGGGGTGCAACCCCTCCGAAAGGAGGTGGCGATGGTTGTCTATTGTTCCTTCGGGGAGAGTTCTCGTAGGATGATTGTGGTCCTCTTGTTGGTCCACCAGAATCCGTGGGACGCCTCTTGCTCATGGCTGAAGGAAAGTTTTGGTGAGTGGGGGTCTTGATCAAGGAAAGGAATGAAGAAGTACCTTTTGATGAGACCCCCTGCCCGATTTCAATATCTGGCTCCTCTACAACAAGCCCGCCTGACAATGGTTGGCCGCCAGTTCCGCCATGGGTGGCCGTGAGCATCCATCGCCTGTCGGCATCGGTAAGCCTGTCGATTGGTATGATACTTACACCGGTTGTGTAGTCACTGCAGTCCCGAGGACCGAAACCGACACCCCATCGAGTCTATAATCCCATATGTCAGCATCGCTATTACATATCGGGGAGGGGGGAAGACTTCGAGTACATACTCTGAGAGTCATATCTGGACTTCGGTACTGTTCCATTCCCTCCTTCGCAGCTAATGCATCTTTCCTGGTGAACATTTTGATGAAGGCGTGTCGTTTATCAAAGTTCACGATGCAGGTTTGAACTCGTCCGTACTGCTCGAACAATTCTCGCAGGTCCTCTTCAGTGTTACGCCTATTTGCGCTATTTCCACTAACTCGTCAGCCAAAGTAATGAATTATACGGATGAGGAGAAGATAACTTACGCAACACCACCGACAAACAGAGTTCTACTATAAACTTTGATGTGATCTTTGGGAAGAGATGGATCATGCTCGACAAGCTTAGGGCCAGCAGGGATATCCGGCGCATCAAACCTTGTGTCTCCGCTACGACCACCATTTCTCAGATTCCTGCCCGGAGGGCTACCACTGCGATCTCTTCTTCGACGATCAGGGCTCCCGCGCCTCCCATGTCCACCTCGACCTCGACCACCTCTACCGCCGTGAGCGAACTCAGGATCGCGGCTCCCTGCTCGCGGTGGATTTTCGTTTCCGTAGTCATCATATGTCGGGCTTCTTCTTCTGAAGGCTGGGGGTGATTCGCGCCGACTATATCCCGGAGACCTTGACCGAGATCTTCGCCGATAGGGTGACCTTGGCCCAGGTGAGTAGCGAACCCTTTCTCGGGGATTCCGGTCATCAAAGCGGATTTCAGATTGAGGAGGTTGTTGTTGCTGTTGGCTCATCTGCTGTTGCCATGCCGGTAAACCTGCTTGACCTTGGGCCAAACCCCCAAGCAACGGCCCCAAGGCAGGGGCTAATTGGGCGACAGGAAGATTCGCGAGGCCTGAAAAACCCGGTTGCTGAAGGAGCAATTGGAGCAATGCCATTTGAGTTGGGTCGACGCCAACATTGGGTTGCTGCATCATAGCTGAGAATTGCGAGGCCTGCTGTTGACCTGGATGTTGCTGTTGGGGAGCCTGAGGCTGCTGCGGTGATTGTTGCATTCCACCGAGATTGGGAGGAAGCAGGGCTGCGAGGTTAGCGGGCAATCCGTTTGATTGCTGAGTCTGCGCAGGGAGGACTGGAATTGCAGGAGCCTGCGGGGGCGATACAATTGATGCGGGTGGATTGTGTTGAGGCTGTGGTGGGGTTATGACAGGCGTCTGTGAAGGTTTGGAGGTTTTGGACATGTTAGCCAGAGCTTGCAGTAGCGATGCAGTAGAAGCAGCATTTGCTTGCTGATGGGCTTGCTGAGCAGCCAACTGCTGCTGCTGAGCTTGTGCCTGCTGTTGCTGCTGTTGCTGTTGCTGTTGCTGTTGCTGCTGCTGCTGCTGCTGGGCAAGGTATTGATCATGGTAAGCTTGTGATGTCGACACATGATGAGGTTGGGGAGGCTCTCCGGGTGGTGTTGTCGACTGCATTCCGTCGTCTATATATAACAACCATAAGCAACAGATTAACACAAACCACTTCATTACCGCAAGAACAAATGCAAGCAAAATCTAGAACATGATGCACTGCAGCTGCACTACAAAGACAGGGGTGATCAAGGAATCTTACTTGGTGATGTTGGGGGGGTATGTAGTTTGGCTCTCCACTGAGCAATAGCCTCTGGCGGGAATGTTGCGCCCCGGTGCCAGATTTCAAAGAGCTTGTTTATTTTGTCCTATAATAAAGCCCGTCTATGTGTAAGTCTATGTGCTCCTACAGCGGGATTGTACGAATAGCAGTCGCAGCAGTCGCCTCGGCAGCAGCCGCAGCCAGAATGACAGAATGGGTGGGGTTCATGAGATTCGGGGCACCTGGGGAAAACTGAGAGAGGGGCTGGGGATCTGGCGGTGAGTTGAAAAGGGAGACACAGAGAAAGAAAGCTGTGTAGTGGGCGGGAAGGCTCCATATGTACTATACCACTCGGTATGCACAGCATGCAGGTACACCCACACCGTCTTCTCACTCTATGTCTCTCTCTCTTCACCTCGCGCACTCGCCCCTACTCGTATACAGTGCCTTTCTTTCCCTAATCACCAAAAAGCAATGCGTACCTTATGTTCGGGTGCGTATTGAGCCATATCATTAATCAAATTGGGAAGAATATCCTTAATTCTATTCAGACCAGCATAGTACGTTCCATCGGGGGCTGTTGGCGAATACTCTTCGCCAGCCTTCTTTGCCTGATTCATGTAGTCGCGAGCAACGGAGTCTACGATGTAGAGGATTCCAAGTTTATGTGATGCAGGCGATTTCTTGAAGTGCATATAAAGCTTCTGGATTAAGAGCGACTCCGACTATTACCCACAAGCGAAATGTCAGCATCAGTGTCGAGAATTGGGGTGTTTACCAGCATGGAGCAGGGCTCTCAGCAACAGGAGTGACAATTGAGGGCTTGAAGTACCTGAACATTCTGAGAACATATGGCGGTTGCTTCTTTGACCTTGGAGGTCGAGATACCCGGAGGCTTCAAACTAAGTAAACTTTGGAGATAATTGTCGAACTCTGCCATCATGGCCATGTTGCTAATTTCCAGCCAGAGGGCCTATGATATCAAATGGAGAGAGATAATAATATTCCCTCTTCGTTGGAAGCAATTTTAAGTATCAGAGGACGTGGTTTTGCTTGTTTCCTTAAAATCCCGAGCGCTTTCAACTTCCTCTTGCCCACTACTCGAGGTATATCGGAGACGAGACACTCGTAAGAACTTATTACCAGGTCGAATTGTCCGGAGATTGAGATTCTTCGGTCTCTTTTTTTGTTTAAGTAAAAGCTTCTAAAGAGTAAGGTGTACAGAAAGGGATCTTCTAATGTCACTTTGCTGTGGAACCCTCGTGTAGACCTTCTTCAAGTGATTACTGTGACTCGAAACGTGTTTAACAGACGTGACAGAAGGATACTACTGTCGCGTATTTTAGGGCAATGATAACAATGCCTCGGAAAACCTGTGTCCACAGTGATGTTCTCGTTTGTACGATCTGTACCTTTGCTTGTTCCAGATCGAAGAAATACGGGGGAACGGAGTCAGATGGCTGCTTGCTTCTCTTATATCTCCCAGATAGAGGGAGGGGGAAAGGGGTCGATGGCTGAGTATAAGTACGAAGAAGTTTGTTGTAAAGTGGTTGACCGAGAGGGTTGTTCGAGGGAAAAGGATTGACTGGGAGGGGATGCGGGTGCGTAAAGAAGGGAAGAAAAAGGTTGGGCTAAGGGAGCCGGGTTCGTTGTGTGAGGGTTATGGTTAGGACTGCGAAGCAAGGAATATGAACGCATAGGCAAGTATTATTAATCATTTTTGAGTCTTGGGCTTGGCACCACGTCCTATGTATTCCCATCACCTGGCCGGAAAAACATTGCTCAGTTAAGTATGTATCTACTCCGTACAGCATGAGGAAATACTGGCAGACTGCCTTGTTAGTTACACAGTACGTGGTTCAAGGCAGATTTTAATAGGTATACGAGGTCATTCCTAGGTACGGCCCAGTATCAACTGGTACTTCACGATTTTTGTTGGGTGTTGGCATGCATATGGGGCACCACCAACCGGACTACAGTAAGCGACATTGGATTCCCGACTGGGGCAGCATATGGGATAAAAAAATTTTGTGACCAGGAAACAGACCAGGAATCAAATTTCCATATAATCCCTTGTCTACACTTAACTTTCCATCCCTTCCTTACATACACTTCTCCTTATTCCCCATTTCTCGTTCACAAGTACAAAAGTTTCCATAATGAATTCTGCTTTACGCTTGGTCACTTCGGCTATTCGAACTACTGCTCCTCTCCGAGCATACACCGTCCGAAATACCTCTTTTAATGGCTTCAGGGCCTACTCAACTGCCAAAACTCAGGTGAGCCATGTTTCCTGGACCAATTGAGGATAATGGCTAACCCCAGATTAGACTCTGAAGGAGAGGTTCGCTGAGCTCATCCCGGGGGAGCAAGAAAAGGTCAAGAAGTTGAGGAAGTAAGTATATTACCATTGGAGCTTTCAGACTGGCCGACATCTAACCCAGTTACAAATTGAAAGGGAGCACGGAAACAAGGTCATCGGCGAAGTTACTCTCGATCAGGTGTATGGTGGGGCTCGTGGCATCAAGTCGTTAGTGTGGGAGGTAAATACAAACAAAGTTATCTCCGGGCCTATCATATTTCTAATTGTACCTCCATAGGGCTCCGTTCTCGACCCTGAAGAGGGTATCAGATTTCGTGGAAAGACCATTCCTGAGTGCCAACAGCTTTTGCCAAAGGCCCCTGGTGGAAAGCAGCCCCTCCCAGAAGGTATATCCTGACGTTTGAAATAACTTTATGAGGTCATCGAATTAACTGGATATAGCTTTGTTCTGGTTGCTCTTGACTGGTGAGGTTCCATCCGAGCAGCAGGTCCGCGACTTGTCCGCAGAATGGGCTGCCAGATCTACCATCCCAAAATTTATTGAGGAGCTTATTGACCGCTGCCCCCCTGACCTCCACCCAATGGCTCAGCTATCCGTTGCCATCACCGCCCTTGAGCACGAGTCCTCCTTTGCAAAGGCCTATGCTAAGGGCTTGAACAAGAAGGACTACTGGCTGTACACATACGAGGACTCCATGGACGTCATTGCCAAGCTCCCCACCATTGCTGCGAAGATCTACCGAAACGTCTTCAAGGATGGCAAGGTTGCTGATGTCCAGAAGGACAAGGATTACGGTTTCAACTTAGCGAACCAATTGGGCTTTGGTGACAACAAGGACTTCGTCGAGTTGATGAGACTGTACCTCGTTATCCACTCTGATCACGAGGGGGGAAACGTCTCTGCCCATACCACTCACTTGGTTGGATCCGCTCTCAGCTCGCCCATGTTGTCCCTTGCCGCTGGCTTGAACGGTCTTGCTGGCCCTCTCCACGGTTTGGCCAACCAAGAAGTCCTGAACTGGCTCGTTGCCATGAAGAAGGAGGTTGGAGATGACATCTCTGACGAGAGTATCAAGAACTACCTCTGGTCCACCCTCAAGGCCGGCAAGGTCGTTCCAGGATACGGTCACGCTGTGCTCCGCAAGACTGACCCAAGATATGTGTCGCAGCGTGAATTCGCTCTTGAGCACCTCCCTGAGGACCCTATGTTCAAGCTTGTCAGTCAGGTCTACAACATTGCCCCTGGTGTCTTGACTGAGCACGGAAAGACCAAGAACCCATACCCCAACGTTGACGCACACTCTGGTGTCTTGTTGCAATACTATGGGTTGACTGAGTCTAGCTACTACACCGTTCTCTTTGGTGTCTCCCGAGCTTTGGGTGTCCTCCCACAACTTATCATTGACCGCGCTCTCGGAATGCCAATTGAGAGGTTCGTGTTTTCTAATTTTATTGTCTGAGGGTAGACACTGACTCCATATATACAGGCCAAAGTCCTTCGACACTAAGCACTATGCCAAGCTTGTCGGCGCCACTCTTTAAGCGTCCTCTTTCGTAAGGCGTTTTAGGTTCTTATGTAGGCTGTTGAGCGGTTGAACTATCTTGTTACGTCGATGTTTTGGAACAATTCGTTCTTCGTATGGGGAATTATAGAAGGCTTGGGATTTGCATACGAAATATTATAATGTACCTTCCCCTTGTGGAGTGCTACTTACCACGATCTTGTTTTTTACTTGTATAAAGTATTCTGGGCGGCGATGATTCCTTTTGTGTCTAAATGTTCTATTTTCCATGTCTCGGGTTTTCTCACATTTAGCTGGTTAAAACTCCACTCTACTCCTCTCAATCAGCTTTTTCTCTTATATATTCGAGATTAAGAAATAAATCTGAACTTGAAGCACTTCATCTCACCCATTGACTTGATAATAATATAATGCATTACTTGTGTGTATGAGAGGGCTGGCCTGCATTCTGAAGTGCTCCTAACTCTTCGAGCGCCTAATTGAGGAAATGCTACCCAGGGGTTTGTCGGATCAGGGTAACTATGGAGCTTTCTGCTAATCTGAAGTTGGTAGGCTCAAAACTATGAGCTTGAGGTTGCTGTAACACTAGATTTTCTATGGATAATCCTCAAAGAACGCAACAAGGCAGCTAGGCTGAAGCTATTTGAAGCCATTTACCCGTTCATAGTAGTGGAAACCTATGGTATACATTAGGCCCGTGACCCGATAATAAGATGTATAGTAGGGGGCAGTCTTCCAGGGGCGTTGCTTGAGGAGCTGGGATGGAAGTAGATCTAGAGATATGCGATTTTGGGAGTTGATTATCCATATCACTCCGGTTCAGGGTAACTGTAGTCAAAAAAGTTTGGTTATGCATCTTTGGGAGGCTTAGCTGCGAGGGGTAGTGCAACCAGACTAGGTCTGAGTCTCTGCTATGAACTTAGGGACAAAAGTAGTCTGGTTGGGACAAAAGGATAAAAACCCTAAGAGTAGCTTTATTGGGTACAGTTAAATCGAAATCATCCATCTTTTTTTTCAAGCCATCACGTGATACAACCACCGAATTCCATTACTAGTGAAACAAATACCTTTTTCATTCTTCGTTCTTTGTTTAATTCTGGTTTTCTGTACGTACAAACAAACGTCTCAAGATTGAGAGTCATGTTCAAGTTTCCGTATACTCTACTTCCATCACCTACGAGAAGGAAACCACCATGAGCACAACGGGGGGACTGGTTATCGATACGCAGTTATCAGAGGAGCCGCTGGTTAAGGAGGGTCTCAAGAGGTAAGTTCCTGTAAATAAAATCTCATGGTGAGCAATTAATGGTACTGAGTGTCAGCTCCAGTGATGGCAGAATCAGCACTCACTCGCTCTCTGTGCGTATCTCTGCAATCGTCAAACTCGACCGACTGCTAGGGTCTTTTTCGCGAGGCACGAAGCGTATTGGGCGGACGTTCTCCACGCGGTCTCGACGGTCGATTATTACCTCTCCCACGTCTACCCCGCCGAGTCCTGTCACCCCACTACCCACGATTTTGGATAAGTCTAGCAATCCGGCGACTCCAGGAACTCCGAGTTCGAGCCACCCATGGCTTGCTAGTCCCGAGGTGGAGAGGGCGGCTTTTTTCATGTACTTAGGGCAGCTGAAGGCGCAAATTTCTGTACTGAATACTGCTGTGGAGAGACTGGAGCAGCATATAGGGAAGGTGAGTAGTGGATTAGCGGTGCTAGGGGGGATGGGGAGGGCAGAGATTCGTGCGCGGTTGGTCTTGGTACAGAGGGGGTTGATTGCGGATTCGGAATTGGAAGATGCGGTGGTTAGGGAGTGGTTGAGAGATTTAGATCGGGAAGTGCCCGAAGGGGAAGAGGGGGAAGGGGATGATAATGCTGGTGGAGACGGTGGGGGAGGAGATAGTGCGTGGGAGGAGAGGGTGCAGTGGGAGAAGCAGGTGTTTTTGGATAGTGTTATGGCCGGATTTGAGTGGGTGGGAGGGAGGCTGAGGAGGGTGGAGGATGGAGTGAAGGCTGCAGAGGTGAAGTTGGTGAAGTTGGTGGAGAGGGGTGTGGTGGAGGAGGTCCTTTTTCCGAGGTTAGATTGGGGTGGAATTGGGGTTGGCCAAGGGGGGGAGGAGCTGGGGGGGAAGACGCCGAGTGTGACGGTGATGGAGTGTAGAGGGGATATGGAGAGGCTGGGAATTCGGATTGAGGCATTGAGGAATAGATACTTGATGGGTGCGAGTAGCGGAGGCTTTGAGAGGAGCCGGGGATGAGAAGGGGAGGTTGTAGTCTGGTGGGGATGGTTGAGGTACATATTGCATGAAATTGCATATAATTGCATCTAGTAGATCTATATGCACTTGCCTGCCAAGCTAGGAGGTACGTACATTTTCTGAAATCTTGGCAATTACATAAATTATATACAATGAGCATCGTATCCAGTTCCTCTTCGCAGTCCACCCCTCATTCAAAGCTCACTAAAGGGGCACAAGGTATTCAAAATGTTACACCTCTACAAACCCCTCACTTCAAACGACCCCTCCATCCGCCTAAAAGCCGCCAGCGAGCTCACTTCTCAGCTTCTCGCCCTAGTCGACGCCGATGCCATCTCTCCAGCAGCTGTAGCAGTAGAATTCACTCCAAATGAAGCCAAAGACGACACCACCCCACCAACAGGACCAAAGCCAGCACCAACACCAACCTTTCCTACCCCCTCTAGGTCCCCAAAACACCCCAAAGAAGAACTCCACTACGCCCTAACCCGACTCATCCGGGGCCTCGCCTCGGGTCTCGAATCTGCCCGGTTCGGCTTCGCAGTCGTCCTAACTGAATATCTCTCTAGTCTCCTCCTCGCACGAAACCAATTGAAATGGACTGTCTCCGTTGAGTTAGTCTTGGGGTTGGTACATAAACACATGGAGATTACGGAGCACCTTTCTCGGCTGGAAGAGCGCGATCGGTGGCTAGGTCGGTTATTTGGGTTGAAAGCCATCATAATGAGTGGCTGTCTTTTCCAGGTGGGAGAGGGGGGGGTCTCGCAAGAACGGGAGCTCCGGACAGTGATGGGTGAGATTTTAGATCTTGGAAGGGAGAAGAGTTGGTTGAGAGAGCCAGGGATGTGGACGGTTATTGCTGCGGCGAGGAAGTTTGGGTGGGGGAAGAATTATTTGGGGATGGTGTGGAAGATGGTTGTGGAGAGGGGTCTGGCAAAGACGAGTGAGGGGGTAGGGGTATGGTTGTGTTTTGATGAATTGTGCCCGGGGCAGGTTGAGGATGGCAGAATTTGGGGGGAGGGAAGGTGGGGCCCGCTGGTGGGCGGGAATTTACCATTCGTAGCGAGGGTGTTGAAGGAGAGTGGTGCTGCGGGAGGGGGGGAGAGAGATTCTGGTGGTGGAAATCAGGGGAAGGGGAACAAGGGCGGGAAAGGTTCAGGGGTTGGCGGGAAGGGTGTGTGGAATCCAAAGTTGCATTGGGTGTGGGATGAGATAATACGGATTTACCTTGACTCTGCAACTCCCAAGACGACTGGGGAGAAGAAAATGGTTGGGAAGGAGGAAAAAATTAGTACAGCTGTTACTGATACTATCGCCCCATTCTCTCAATTTTGGCTCATTGTGGTCGACGAATCTCTCTTTTCTGCGTCCTCTTCCGAAGAGCGGAAATTCCACGGTTTCCTCCTGCTTATCAAATTATTCAACCTTCTCACTTCTACGCCACAGTACGTTTCAGTGCTTCTTCCTCATCTATTCACCAGGAATCTCCTCCGATGTATCATCAACCACCTCTCGGACCCATCACGATACCTGCATAAATCCGCGGCAAAAGCTATCTCCACTATACAGAAACTTGCTACTGCGCAACCTAGTGCCATCCCATATATCGTCAAGGGACTCGTTCTAGGGAACGGCACTACGGGATTCGATCAATTAACAAAAACCAAGACCGTGGAGAAGCTATTACCACTTGCTGGCGACAGCGAAGATGCGCTCCGGGAAGTAGTAGAGATGTTTAGAGACATCATTGTCACCCCCCCTCTCACCAGGACTGGGAAGACTGCTGAAGATGAGGACGATGCTAGCGCAGATGAGTCCGCTGGTGGGTACGATGACGAGAAGGAAAATATCAAAGCCGGCAAACGTGAGGAAGAATCTAAGCGCCAATGGGCAGCGGATCAAATTCTCTCTTTTGCTCGCTCTGGAAAAGGAAAGAAACATGATTCCTGGACAGCACTTGTTGTGGAACTGTTTGCTGTCCTGGGTCATTTCGACGTCACCAAGCTCACAGGTAATACAAAGTCTGTTGCAACTCTGGTACTTGGGGGTACTGTACCAGCCCCCAAAGTCTCGGAGGCGAGTAGGAGTATGTTCCGTGCTAGGCTGTCAAGTGTCTTAGGTCACTCTCTTAGTCTGAAAGTGGAGGAGATGGTTGATGAAGGCACTGGGCTGGATAGGGATACATGGCCATATAGAGCAGTGAGGGTAGTGAGGGAGGTGATGGCTGCTGGGGGAGTGTTGGCGATGGAATTTGATGAGCAGATTGAGGAGGCGGTGGGAAGTGGGTGGAGGAAGCTGGAAAGTATCAGGGCGAAAAGGGCAAAGATGACTTCTGATATGGTGGCACATGAAAAGGGACAGAAACAGAGGGCGAGTGGTATCTCGCACTTACAGGCATTTGAGCTTTTATACTCCCTTGTGCTATTGCAGGCATATAATGGGGACTCTGATGCTGTAGAGTTGCTGGAGGAGTTGGAAGTGTGCTATGGGAAGATTATGAAGGAGAAGGCTCCGGCGAAAGAGATAGCACCCTCGGCTGCTGCTGCTGAAGAAAGCGTTGATGCAAGTGCCATCCTCGTCGACCTCATCCTTTCATTCCTCGCAAAACCTAGTATGCTGCTCCGGAAAATTGCTGGAACGGTATG
Source organism: Terfezia claveryi (assembly GCA_015179025.1). NCBI lineage: Eukaryota > Fungi > Ascomycota > Pezizomycetes > Pezizales > Pezizaceae > Terfezia > Terfezia claveryi. The sequence continues at coordinate 274,342 of WHUX01000017.1, read as the reverse complement.
GTCAAGCTTTGTGGGTACCTCGGCCGTAGGCAAGTCCGCGCTCGATGTACTCATGGAGGTATTGGAGACCAAGGAAAGTTTTATGGGCCAACAAGCGCTATTTGATAAAGAGGACGAGGGCGTTGGGGAAGATGATGACGATGATGATGTAGAGATGGATAGTGACGTCAATGAGATTATACCTGAGGACGACGGGGACGAAGCTGGGGGTACGATGGACATTGATGAGGAGTATAAGGGTGTGAAACAACCTGTCTCTGTTGATGTAGAGGAAGATGAAGATAGTGACGGCGACATGGCAACCCCAACCTCTGGCGAATCCGACGAGGAAACAGACCTCCCTACCGATGACGAGACTTCAAGATTCGAAGAAGCTCTCGGGAAAGCATTGAAAACAAAGAAAGTCCTTTCTGGGCAAACAGGTGAGCCGGAATCAGACTCGGATGCGGATATGACAGATAGCGAGATGATAGGTTTAGATAAACATCTTTCCATCATATTCCGCGAGCGGATAAAGAAGCTCCGCGCGCCGCAAAGTAAGAAGAAAGAGAGGGCTGATGCTCGGGAGAATGTGATTGTGTTTAAGGGGAAGGTAGTGGAGTTGTTGGAGTGGTATGTCAAGGTCCGGTTTGGTGGAGGAAAGGGAGCTCTGGGTGATGGGGGGTTGTTTTTGGCGTGTGTGGTCCCGAGGCTGTTGGCCGTGATGAGGATTACAGGGAAGCCGCAGTTGAGGGAGAAGGTTGCTGGTGTTTTGAGGTTGTTCGTGAGGGAGGCTGGGAAGGGGAGTACTGCTGGTGGGACAGAAGCTGTTGGTGTTGAAGAGCTATGGAAGACTTTGATGAGGATTCATGAGGAGGTGTTGAGAGAGGGAGGAGGCGCGGGGCATACGGCTGCATGCTCGATGGGGAGTATTGCTGTTGTGAAGGCCTTAATCAAGGCACAGCAAAGCATGGTAGTGGTGGAGAGGATTACGATGGTGTATGCCGGGACGATGACTAAGTGGTTGTTGAGCGGAGGGGTTGGTGTGGGGGCTCAGGCGGGGAATACCCTACAGATTCAGAGCTTCTTCACCGATTTTGTGGGGTGGGGGGGAAGTATGAGGAAGGCGGCGGCATTGGCGAAGAAGGAGAATTGGGGGAGCTCGGAGCAGACGATGAAGGTTGGGGGGACGAGGCTGGAAAGGGGAATCAGGATAAGGGAGTGAAAGAAGATGTTGCTGTAGAGAAGGATAAGCAGAAGGAAGATAAGAAGAAAAAGGAGAAGAAAGAAACGGAGAAGGCAAAGGCTTTGCCGAAACAAAAGGAAGACAGGACAGATAAGAAAGCCAAGAACGATAATGAGAAGGCGGAGGCTGTTAAGCTGGAGAAGAAAGATAAGATCGACAAAGAGAAGAAACAGAAGAAGACCGAGGGGGTTATACCCCAGAAGAAGGATAAGGAACAAAGAGTAGAAGAGGTGAAACCAGAGGGGAAAGAGAAGAAGGGTAAGGAAAAACAGAAGAAGGTTAAGGAAAAAGAGAAGAAAGATAAGGAAAAGGAGAAGGACAAGGAAAAAGCAAAGAAAGATAAGGTAAAAGAGAGGAAGGATAAGGAAAAGGAAAAAGAAAAGAAGAAAGAGATGTACGAGAGGAAAGAAGGGAAGATGGATCTTATTGTCGCAGCGGAGCAGAGTAAGAAGGCGAAGAAGGGGCTAGTGAGATGAGGGAGTGGAGTAGTGTATAGTGTAGAGTACGTCAGGAAATGTTGATTCTTTCATTTTTTTGGTTTTTGGGATAGGGAGTGCTTTGGCCTACTTGTGTTCCTAAGGATATAACTGGGGATGGGTTAGAAGTAATGGCATTAGCGTGAATATTATATGCATTTCTTTGGTTTGGGGATTCAGTAGTCTCGAGGAATTTTTGTAGCTTACTGGTCCTGCGCACCTCTGGCTGGCGCAACTAAAGTACCTTTTCGGGTAGCTACTGCCAAATGGGGTAACGGTGGTATGCTTTCTGTGAAACTAGCCATACCGTAGATCTATGGGAATAAATATTTCCTTAAGTATGCCGTTCTCGTAGGGGTCTCGAGGTATTCCCCTTTCATATTTATTTACCCTGAGTTGTTTTAGCCTCACTATTATTTTCTCGTGACAGCCAGCCCCCCCAAACCCACACAATAAAGAGTTAGAATAAAAAAGAAAAAAGAAAAAAAAAAAAAAAAAAGCTAATTGCAATAGTTACTCTCTGGATTCCATGAAGCAAGTGTCTAACAATCTCACAGCCCTAAGCATGGGGGGGAAAAAAAAGAAGAAAAAAAAAGGAAGAAAGAGAGAGACAGATATGTTTTCCACAACAAAAAAAAAACTCACACCACATCCTCTTCCAAGCCAACCCCAACCCACTAAAACCTATACTTATCCTTCTTCTTCTTTGCATTCTCCTCCTCCCGCCTCTGCCTTTTCCTACTCTCCGCCGCAATCATATCGCTCAAATCCTCCTGAAAACCCTGTCTGTCCCTCTTTGCCTGATCCTGCGCCTGCTCATACTTCTGCTTGACTACTTCTGAGCTCAACCCGTCCTCTTCTAGGGCTGAGGGGTCGATGGCGACGTCTACGTCACCCGGTTTCTTTCTCTGCATATTTTAAACCTCAAGTTAGTATAAGAGAAAAAAAACCAAACTTGAGAAAAAGAAGGCACGGGGGATACGGACCTTCCGTTGCTGATCTTCCTGCCCTAGTACAGGTAGGTTTGTATGTACACCACCACCTTTTGAGACGTCGTAAGCGTGTTGCCCGCCAAAGAAGCCTTTGGCCTTAATGTGCTGTTCTGGGAGGATAGTGTAGAGCGATTTAGGCTCCTCGTCGTCATCGTGAAGAGGAGCAGCAGCATTTTTATGTTTTCGGATTTCAATAAACTCTGGAGCTTCAAACTCGCTTGGGACACTGCTAACCATCCCGCTTGGGGTTTCCAGGCCAGCGGGGGTTGCTACTCCCTCGGCTACATCCTCCTCCTCCTCCTCTTCTTCCTCGGATTCTTCATCTTCTTCCTCGCTTTCCTCGGGTTCTTGTAGCTCGCCCCAGATTGACTTTTCCACTGGCTCCCCCGACTGTGTTGGTGGTTGGGCTTGGAGAACGCCAAATACATCGCCATAGAGCGGACGGTTGAACTCATCGGTTGGTGGTTTTCCATAGCCGCCAGGATGAAACCCCCACTGCGCCCCCGGGGGTATAGGGGCATTCAACCCGGGAATCTTCAAGCTCGGATAACTCGGCGGAGGCCCAAACCTTTGCATGTTAATCAGCCACGGCGGCGGTGCCCCAGGGGGTATATTCAACGCCTCCTTCAAATCCTCGCTCAACTCCCCCGGCCTCCTATCCTTCAAATTCGTCTCATACTCCTTCCCCTCGTAATATACCTCCCCATACATTGTCAACTGCGGCTTTGTTTGAAACCTGAAAAACGCATCATGGAGTTTCTGGTAGTCGATATCGAGTTTCCCCATTTTTGGTTGAACTCGTTCGCGCATTTTTGATTTGAGGGATTGGGCTTCTTCACGCTCGCGCGCCGAGTCCCGCATCTCCATAATACCCGTGTCTTTGATGAACTTGGGGAGCTCGAAGGGAGGTTTTTCGACACCGCGCTTGGAAGAGAGGTATTCGCGTTTGAGTGACCAGTGGGAGGGGACGGGAACGCAGTTACGGTATGATTTGAGGTGCACGAGGAGGCGTGGGTCATGAGCGGACGTGTCGGTCCATTCGACACATTCGGGGCGTTTTACTAAGGCCTAGAAGTTTGGGAAAGCAAGGGGGAGGGGTTATGTTAGCTTTCACTTCCCAGCGAGTGAGGAATGTGGAATAAACCTTTAATTCCGCAACACTAAGCTTATTCCTCGATTTCCTCTCCTTCTTACTCAATTTCGGCTCTTCCCGCTCCTCGTCTTCTTCATCGGGCATATCATCGTCATTATGTAGAACTTCCCCTTTATGTTTATCCTCTTCCTATTAATTTCGGTCAGCCTCATCCCCATCCCCATGACCTGAGAACGGTGGCAGCTGGGGGACGAACTTGTACCCTAACATCAAACCTATCCAGTATAATCCTATACTCCGCAAACGCCTCATCGAAATCAATCTCGCTAATACTTAGGTCATGAAGCGCGCCCTCTGTGACTGAATCAAGTTCGTCCTTCACTTTTGAGGATTCATTCGTTTCCTTTTCCTGCCTAATAGATTCCTAAAACTGATATTAGCCCCCATTTCATTCAATCCAATCCAACTCAATCCATCCCATTCCAATTTCAAACCACCAACTCTCCCCCTTCTACCCCGTCAATTTCCCTCCCTCCCCCCCCCCCTTTTCGCAGCCCTTTTCCCCCTCTCAAAAAGTACCAAACTTACCTCCTTCTCCTCCTCCACCGGAACACTGCCCTCCTTATCCTCCTGCCCCTTCACCGCCGCCTTCTTCTGCTTCTTCCTCTCACGCTTCATTTGGTTCTTTGACAACTTCTGCTTTTTCGCCCCAGGTCCCGGGGTCGCCACGGGCGTCGGCCCGTCGCCGTTGACAGCGACAGCTATGGGCATTTCTGCGCGGCTGTGCGAGTAGACAAGAACGCGGGTTTGGTCGACGTGATCGGTTCGTGGTTGTGGTGGTTCTATCTGCAGAGCGTTCAATGCAGGTGCGTGATGTCGACAAAGGCACCTGAGATTCTAACGTTTAGCAAGAGGAGGGTGACGGGCTTAGTCATCTCACGGGAAGCCCAGTTCAGGGTAAAAGAAAAAGAAATTAACTAAACCAAAAGTATAGCGAAGTGATTACTATGTCGCTGGCGTCTCTATATCTATCTATGTAGGTACGGAGTATCAATCTAGCGTAAAAAAGGAAAAGGAAAAGAAAAGAAGGAAAAGGGGCTGGATAATCGAGCCAAGTATACATTCAACCGGACCCCCCTCCCTCTTACACCTCCAGATTACCCTTTCCCCACAAACCTAATCCCACCCTTCCTTTACAACTCACACACCGCCACCGCTCCCGCCCCCTCCCCACCCCACAGCCAGCAACTTACCCACCACAGCCCCAACACAACACCAGTGCCCTCACCACCAACCCAACCCACACCGCCCTCCTCATACTAGGATAATACCCATCCATGAGCACATGCACTGCGCTTTCTTCCCCCAACATCGGTCTCAGGGGTAAATGCGTTGGTGTGTTTTCCTTACGTCTCCCCTGCACCCCAGAAACCCCGTGTCTCCTCACTTTCCACCCAAACATCCACACAAACGCCCTAACGTCCATCGCCGTAAACGTCGGCCACCTCCACCTTTCCACCATCCCCCCCTTGGCGGTAAACAATCTAGTAAATCAAACATCACCGCATGAGTCAACCCCCAGAGGACCAATCCCTTTCTATTCTTCCCCAACGTCCTCACCTTCTCCTCCTCCTCCTTCCCCCCTCATCCTTGGCACCAGTGGTATAATAACCCCAACCGCCTCCAGCGGCTAGATCAATCCCACAAAACTCCATCTTCCCAAGTGTGTGAGTCATAATAAACGACAACCAGAGACCCCACCTAATATCTGCCTTTGAAAGACGCTCGCTGACGGCGCAGGTAGTGACTGCTGAGGATGTGGGGGATAGGAGATGAGCGAGGGGATCCAGTGCGCGGAAGAGACTTCGGTTGGTTGGAGAGTGAGGGTGGGTGGATTGGGAAGTAGGTAGATGAATACTTGTAATATATTAGCTTTTATTTCCAGAGGGATATATGTACGTACTAAATGGACAGAGAACCATTAGCGGGGTGCGGCCCCAGGCGGTGACTACCCTGATTTAATTGACGCAGAATCAGTCTCAATCTGAGCATAATACCCATGATATACATACAATAATTATAATAACAAAATAGAAAAAGCATGGGTATACATACAACCGCTCCGGTAACCCACCTACCCTCAAACAATTCCATCCCTCGTCCCCCCAACATCCTCCGGAAAACCCATCCTCAACCCCACCTCTTCCCGCACCTCCCTCACCGCTGCCTCCTCATCTCCCCTATCCCCCTCATCCCTCTTCCCTCCCGGCAGCGCAACATGACTAGTCCATCGATCTCCTCTCCTTGCCGCCCTTTTGATTAATAACACTTCCGGCTCCCCACTTCCGTCCCTAACCCACTCCTGTGAATAGAATTCTTCCAAAGATCGAGGGATGGGGGAGTGCGATAAGGGGGAGTTGTTGGAGTGAGGTTGGATACGGATGATTACTGCGACCGACGCACGCCGGAGGGGCTTGCTAGTGGTAGAGGTAGGCTTATGTGGGTATTTTGATGGAAGTGGATTGTCTCGAATTTCGAGGAGGAGAGGGAGGAGGGGGGTAGTGAGGTCCCTAGGGGTACCGGAATCTTTTTCGGGTCTGGTCAACATTGGAGGGTATAAAGATCCAAGTGGATATATATGCAGGCAGTGTGTAGTACGTGGACGGGGTATAAATCAAACGAAAGGAAAGGAAGGGTATTAGAGAAACAAGAGAAATGGAAATTAGACTGATTGAAGCTGATGTCGAGGTATAGAAATAAATATATACTTTTGGATCCTGAAACCCTCTATGGACCCTGCAGGATCAATTGAGGTTGAAGTACATAAGTAGTTACCCGGTACGCCAGGACTTGTAAGCGCTACAAACATATACAATTCGTAAGTATGGCCCATCTGTGAAAACATTCGTGCCAATTGCTAAAATATATATCCCGACTTTGGTTATCCCCGACACCGGATATAGTGGAAGATCACACAGTAACTATCTGGAGGTATACAGCTCGGTGCCAAATTCAAAACGTGCCAAGCCCCATACAAATTTGAACAATAGGCTGCCCTCAGAGTAAAAGATTTACTCCAAGCTTTGTTCGAGTACTCCTAGAAAAAAATATGATGAAAACCATGAGTTAAGTTCTATAGAACCTGTAAGCTATGGAGCAGTTGCTACATCTACAATCTAGCGGCCGGAACTATATATAAATCACTGTCGGCGGCAGTACAAGTTGTTCTCTAACCACGTAGTAGGGGCAGTCAGAACATTCATGATACCGGTAATATTCTATATACAGCAATCCCCGAACACCATGTCCCAAACCGTGTGAAGCAGAATTCCAGGTGAACAAAAGAGATCCCCGCCACTCTAATAAACATGAGCATGAATTCAAGATGCAAAGTGCAGCAAAGCACATCTCTTTCCTAGACAATTCCGTATCCTGATAGTTACTTGAAGCACCCCAACTACTAGATCTATACCCCACACGGCCCTTCTCACACACCGCAAATCCAAATCCCCACAAATATATCAACAACACCCATCCCTTACACACCTATTCACACAAAAAGAGAACCAAGGCGCGAGCCCGCTCCAATCAGGGTAATATGTAGCACAATTCAAAGAAACCCCATTCATCATGGAAACCATAGCAATATATCAAAGCAAACGCAAAACGCAACCCCAAAGCAAAAGCACAACGCCTTAAAAAAATTATTTTCTTTCACTTCACCGCAACACAGTCCATTGGCCCAAACCCTCAAGCACACAGCCTCGAATCAAGGAAAAACTATCGAATTACGGCAGCGAGAGCCAGGTTATAGTAAGAGGAAATAGATAGAACATTACGAATAAAATCTGAGATAAAATCAAAGAAAACTACGCCGAAATTCAAAGATTATGACTCCTAGAAATCATACTTCATCCCCAACACACACATGTACCTCCAAACTCGCCTTCCCGTTCGAGGATTCTTCGCTGGCTGGTGTCGAAGAGACGTTTCCGAGGAAGAGAGAAAGGGGAATAGCAAGAACTACAGAAGGGAACACTAAGCTAGGGGGAGCTTAGTATACTCCATCCCCTAAATTTGACCACCTTCCTCGAACCAACACCGCTTTCAAAAATTCTCAAACTAAATCTTCACAACCAAGACATGAGGTAAGGATATATGTAATGAAATGAAAAGTTATAGCAATGAACAGCCCAGAGGAAAAGTAAAAAAGTAAAATCCAGATAGCTCCATGCATAATTCGTTGAATCAAAAGAATAGAAACTGGAATCCCAAACTGAAAAAAACAAACTCGAGATTTCAAAAATGACGCCACCTCCGTAGACTAAATCAAAATTCAGAGACAATGAGTAACCAAACACCAGTAGGAAAAGAAAACTATCAACAGCCACAGGATCTAGTACTGGGCTGCGAAAAGGTACTCGAGCCACCCGAAGTCAAGCCCCAGAACCTTGTGCCCAAGAGCCTTGTTCCCCACCTGCTTCTTCTTTACCACCCCTTATCCTAGCCTCTCCCACTATTTCTTTTTCTTCCACCACTTAACCTAAACCTCTTTCTCCACTTTTCTCCTTCCATTCCCAAGCCACTTTATTCACCTCATCACTTCAATGGCTCCTTCAATTTCACTTTACTCTCCCACGACGCCAGCCCAACCTCAGCACTCCACTCAGCCAAAAAGCTGCAGCCAAAATTCACTGCCTCCAGCAGAGAACTATTCACATGGAGTGGCAAGCTAAATTCGCTCTTATAGAATCCTGCTTGCCTAATCCTATGCCTATCCGATGCCAGCTTACTTGCCCTCTTGTCCCAAGTCTTCTTGAACCGCCTTAGCTCATCAACCGTCATGACTGAATTCGCTTCTGTCCATGCAGCATGGGTATCTCTTATTGACCGAATAATCTGGTTCTTCAAATAGGAGAAATGTTCGCGAGCTTGTATTCCAGCTCCAGTCGCGGCGTGAGGGTTTGGTGTTAAGGCAATGCCAGTTTCCGGTGTTAGGGGAGCAGCGTCCGGAAAAGGCGTTTTCTCGAAGCGATCAATGTCAAGGGCAAGAAGATGCTGAAGGATGACGGCTTCGAGGAGTTTCCTGATAGATGTCAAATAGTAATCATTGAGATAAGAATTATGTAACTTACCCAAGTCCATATAGTGGGAGTATGTCCTTACACCGCCCCAGTACAACTCGGAGATAGGGCATAATCGACCTCCAAGATTCCATATTAAGTTTCATAGCTCTAGTCATATTTGCCTCCTCTTCGCACAAGAACGCAACAATATAACACCTGTCGTATGATTAGTCATCCAAAAACAGTGTAGATTGTATTCTCGGGAAATGGGGAAATATACAAGATCGAATCGAGTAGTAGTAATTTAGCATATCTCTCATCATTCTCTACTCGGTCTGACTGAATTTTACCCTCCGCCTCGTGCTTCAACCTCTTGCCGAAATCTTGATACCTGAGATGTTCTTGGTTGAATGCCTCTGCCTTTGCAATTGCCACAGAATCCAACTGTGGAGGAGGTTGGGAGGTTGAAACCTTCCTAGGTCGCCCTTCAATCCTAGCGTCGTCCGGCCTTCCTTCTTTCTTCACCACCGGCACAGGCGTGGCCAGCCTTCCAGTATCTCTCGACGGTACAGGAGTTGCCGTCCTTCCAGTATTCACCTTGACCAGTGGCATATCCCCATTCCTACTCTCTGCCCGCCATACTGCAGTCTTTTCCGCAGTGGCTTTCTCTTTCTTCACTGGTGGAAGAAGATCTACACACTTCACTGGAGTATTGCCTTTCGACACCATTCCTACCCTCTCACTCTTGATCTCAAATTGCGGCTTCTCCATCTTCAGCTTCTTTGGTACAGGTGTCCGCTCCCTATCTTCAGCTTCGCGTATCCTCTTCCCTGTCGATTTCCCCGCAACGCCCGAACCAGGTCTTTTCTCCGGCTCCGCTACCTTGTCCTTGGAATTTCTTGTAAGCTTCACAAAATTTTCATAGCGCCACTTTAGGTGCTTGAACTTAAGCTTGACAATTTTTGACAACTTGGGCTCGGTATCTGAAGTATCGTCTTCTGATGGCTCACCGCAACCACCAGACCGACTCTTGGCTGTCATAGCCGGACTTGAAGCATGCTTTGCAGGAGATTCACTTACTTCCCGTTTCTTTATCCTTCCAACCGGGACTTCTGCCGCTACCTTCTTCAATGATAGCTGCTTCTTGGGCTCACCTGGTACCTTGAGGTGCTGGGAAGAGGTGGGTTTGGTAGGTGATGCTGTTGCTTTCGAAACAGCACCTTTCTTAGTTGTCGCGCTCGCAGTACCTTTGGCACCTTTCCCTGCTGTTTGGAGCATTGCCTTGGACGGTTTCAGCGTTATTGTATCGTCAACAGATGCTTCCCTTTTAGCAGCGGTAATTCCAGAGCGCATGATTTTTGGACTATCGCCCAGCGTTGCGAGAGCTTCCTCCAGGACCAGTGGGAGAGTAGGGCTCAGCGGTGGTAATGGTTTTGCAGCTCCTTCCTTAGTCTCCTTCTCCCTCGCCAATGCTTCCTCCAAAACAGCTGGTAGTGTCGGACTCATCATGGGAGGTAGCTTCTTTGGTGGTGGAGGCGGAGGTGAAGGTGAAGGTGGAGGTGGAGGTGGAGGTGGAGGTGGAGGTGGTAGTTGTGGTGGAGGTGGCGATGGAGGGCGCGGGCGTGCTGCGGCTGGCCGTGGTTTCTCCGCTGTCGGAGGAGGTGGGGGTGGCTCTTTTACTGGAGGTGGGGGTGGCGGATCTTTTACTGGAGGAGGTGGCGGTGGGTGTTCTTTTTTTGCTTGAGGTGGTGGCGGTGGTGGGTGGGGGGATGTCGGAGTCCTTTGGCGTTTGGGTAGATTCCCGGCCTTATCCTGCCGAGCATCGCGTGCATCTTCTCGCCGGTCCGGTTTCCTTTCGGGCACTACATCGGGAGTGATGCGCTCGATTGGTCTGCAAAGCTCATTAGCTCAATTCAAAATGTAAAATCGCAAAAACATGCCCCACCTTTTTTCTCCCCGCGTCGGCGACTTTGACTCTCGCTGGGCTAATACATTCGCCCTGTCTTTCTTCTGGCTTGCGTACTGGCCCAAAGAAATCTTCTTTCCTGGTGCTGACTTTGTAGCTCCATTGGTCAAAGTCCCAGATCCAACAGTAGCCCTTGTATTCCCCCTTGGTGTTGCCGTAGCTGCCCTTCTCTCATCTCTCCAGATGTTGTTGCTGCTGGTGGTCGTTGTGGTGGCATTCATGATCGTGGTGGTAGTGGTAGTGGGCTGGGATTCCACCCGCTCTGGACTGTCTGGTATGTTTGCCATGTCTGGTCTCTCCAGCATTGTTGTATATACATTACAGTAGCAACATACACCCACATGGGGGCAGTTCGCTGCCATCATAGTCTTGCCGATAACATTTGGCTTCGATGGAAGTCCCAATCGGGCGATGCGCGCACCGATATCTTCGTCGTCGATTCCGGCCGCCGCTGCCACAGAAGTTGCTGAGACTTGAGCCATTAGACTCGCGGCGACGCTGACTCCGACCCGGCCTGACTTTAAAACGATCGTGAAATGATAACTGTGGTTGGAGATCGGTAAAGCTTATGTTGCGCCGGATAAGATCGAGGTTTGTGGGATGCCGAGTGGAGCGTCGCGTTTCTTGAGACAGGAACGTGATTCCACTTTTTGTGTCCCCTAGCCCGGGCTCGTCGGTCGGGTTGCCGACCGGTATTTTTATTCGAGGCGTCTGCGTCTGCAGCGCCGGTGTCTAATGGTCGTAAAAGCTGCTGGATCGTCACAAGAAAACGAAACGAAACGAGGTAATCCTGTTGGGTTGCAGGTGTTTGGTGGCAGTACCGTTAGGTGGGTGTGAGGGTGTGAGGAGTGACGAGGGGTGCCAGTTGCAAATCCCGGCCTTTCTTTGACCCAGCAGACGTGGTGCGATGCGTTGCTTAGCCTAGTGAGCCCTGTTTGAGACCATGTCAGGCATCAGTCAGCCGGGCTTAGAATCTAACCAGACTACTTAGAATCCTTCGAGATTTGCTGCTTGTTCCTCTGCCCAGAGTACAGAACCACCGCGGTCCTCCGCTGGGGAGTAATCCCCAAATTTCGAGGGTGATGGGGGAACGATGCCAGGGCTCAGCAGCAGCGTGCGGCGGGACGGGACTTACCAAGTGTGATGCTCTTCGGCCTTTACTCCAGCAGCCAGTGGACTCTCGCTTCGATCGTTGGAGGGAGAGTGGAGAGCTGGGGTATAGCAAGCAAGTGCAGCAAACAAGAATGTGTGGGGCTTTCACTGAAATCCCCCAAAAATGGTTTCAGAATGCTCCTCTTAAGGATGCAGGATGCCTCAGGAGGCTTGTGAGAGGGCAGATGGTGCCCGGGGCTGAGGTGTGGTTGGCTGGTTGTTGGCGCCTTAGAGGACTCGATCACAGATGTGGGGAATGAATTGGCGACGCCTATTCCGTAAGATATACTTTATATTATTTCACTGGGGGCAGATCCAGATAAAGGAAGGCGAGATGAAGTGTGAAGATTAAATGAATGGGAGGAGGCGTATGTTTTGAAGATATCGCATGCCCTCAAGGAGAGGGAAGAGCGGTATCTTCGGTATCTTGAAGAGGTATCGTATCGTTCGTATCGGTAACTGATCAGGACGACAAACATAACAATAAGTATCATTCAATTAAACGTCCACACGCGAAAACACTAGGGTGCCTACAAGAGTTACACCACTGCCCGTGAGGTATTGTTTTTTTGGTTCTATGGGAGGCCTTGAATTGCAGAGAAGTTTTGTGAGTTATTTCGAACACTGAAGGTTAGAATACGATTGCTGTGCGGTTGAGAGGGGAAAAGGCACGCCTGATACTGCCGTGCTGTCTATAAGCATTACAACAGCTCTCTCGCCATAATCTAATATGATAGATAATCTGGCCAGTTACATTCTCTAGATGTCGCCATACCAATGTCCCCAAAAAACCTTAGTCTGGTATCTGGAGCAAGATGTTGCTTCAGCCATGTAGGTACTGCACTGCCTATCGAATATTCCATGCATGATTCAATACACTCCGAATACTGGCATCACAGCCGACAGTAGGTAGGTAACTACCTAGTATTGATTGGGATTTCCACATTCCACATATGCAGCCGAGTCATGAGAGCCTGAGGACCCTGGGGAGGGAGTGGCATCAGCACACATGGTGACATTGACGTCCAACTGCAGCGGGTAAAACAATACTTATAGATGCTGTCGAAAAGGCTTGACATTTGGGTCACGGTGACCGGGAACAGGTAACCCATGTAAGAGGCTGGTCGCGATGAAAATGCTTCAACAAGGCTCAATGCGTATTTCGAGCTCTTGATCATAATAATAGACAAACGTGGATTTACGATCAATGTAGAATCATGGTGCTCCGACCCTTATTGACACACGGGTTGCCCCTTGTCCTCGTATTAATATTCATTACTCTGGGGTATGCAAATAAAATAATCATTAGTATCGGGACGGCCTGAATGGGACTTTTACATGTTGTCCATTGATACAAATATACTAAGTAATCTCTGGTCTCGGACTTGCTATTGAGATAAGTACCGTTCTATTCTTACAAGTAGAATATAGTAAACACCAACAATTTATCTGGCAAAAATATCGTACCAAAGTCGGCAATATTCACAAAATCCAGTGGTAGCAAAAGTAAGTCAAAATCGAACAAAGCGGGCTGCAAGGGACAGGCGCCTCCTGGGTAAGAGCTAGGGTCAGGGAATCCTCAGGAAAGGCAGGATGCGCTTTTAAAAGCACAGCAATTGTAAGGGATTCTCTATTTGCCATGGCTTGCAAAAACGAAGGCAGTGGGTACTAGTAACAAAAGGGATTGGCTAATACGCCCACAGCGGACGCAGGTATCATAGCTTGGTTGCCTAAGGCCCGCTGATAATCATGGGGAGAACTCTATGGGGCTAATGTACGAAATCCAGAAGCCATGAGAGTGGAGTTGGACAGACTGTTCTGGGACTAGGACTGTATTTCCATGTTGTTGTATCTTGCATCATCAGAAGCCAAACAAAATAACGCCTTCTCCACGGTGGGCAATGCGTTTCAGTAAATGGTTCTAGTGCACCCTGCTCAAACAAGTGACCAAGCAACGCTTGTCCCTGCCAAGGCCCCGTATCTGGAAGGGTCCTATGATATGTTGGTATTTTATTTTACAGCTCATCATCATCCGTTGCACCTGCAGTAGCATCACTATCTTCATGTGGTGCAGGCGGCAGCGATGGCTCCGGGGACGATGCCTTCTCACCGGCGGACTCTTCAGGTTCTGGTGTTTTGACAGTTTGTTTACCTCTGGGTCTGCCCCGGCCACGGGTTGCCGTAGCGGCTTTAGCAGTGGTATGTTTCTTCGAGCCAGCCCTTGTATATCGCGCCGGGGTTTTGGCAGGCGCAAATGTACTGGATGCTTTCCTGCGGCTGGCAGCGGTGGTAGCTGCCTTTCCTTTGCCTTTGGCTGAAGCAGTTGGTTTCTTCTTGATTTTTGCAGCAGAATGTTGGGGCTCTTCATCCCCAGAAGTCTCTACTTCTGCCTCGTCTTCTGTCGTCCGTGGGTCAGACCGTTGGTCAGAGTCCACTTCATCTTCTTCGTCATCGTCAGCTTTATCGATAGCCATAGCAAAGTCCCCATCACTTTCATCTTCTTCCTCTACGGGTGCAGCGGCACGTTTCCGTGGATTTTTTCCCTTCGCCGTAGTTTTGGAAGGTGCAGCTTCTGGAGTTGTGTCTGGAACTAGTTAAGCAATTCAGTCAGCGGTAATGTCAAATCTATGTTCACTATTGGGGATAAGGGTGTAGAGATGGCAATATACGACAAACCTATCGGGTTATTTTGCCTGCCTTTGGCGTCTACAAGTCCTGTCAGCTCTCGAATATGCTGTTTCTTGCTGTTTAACAGTTCTTGAAACTTCACAAGCATTGCATCTTCGTGCTCCTTTTTCAGGTTTCTTAGGTCCTTGAGCTGAGTAATCAACTTTTCGACATCCTTTTCCAGCTCATTGACTCTTTTCTCCTGGGCTTGAAGCTTAGACTACACAAAAATGAGTACCCTTAATGAACATTTGTGATTGTGAGGATATGATGCATACCTCGCTTTCATCCCTAGCCATACAAGCCTCTCCCACCCAGTTATACAACTCGATCTCATCCTCTGTCTGTGGAATGTTTATCGCTGCTATACGTTGCTATGCCTCCAAATTTATTAGTTGATGCTGTACCTTGAATATGGTTGAGGATTTAATACCTTGATACCACCCACTGATTTTCTGACCGCAAGCTAGTTTCAATCATCATCAGCCAAGCACGGTCTACCATACCCCGCCATCATCGTGCATATAGTCCGTGCATACCGTGATCGTCCCACCCTCGATTGTTGCGGAAGTGCCAAACCCTTCTAGTAGTCGCTTATCTTCGCCCTTTACTGGAGTACCAAGCAGCAGCGAGGAAAGTATTGCCCTGAACTCTTCATGCGTGCCAGTAAAAGCTTTGTGCAGGAATTTATGAATACCAGAATTATTGACTACGCAAGTCGAGCATTAGTTGACTTGAGGGTAGCAGAAGAACCACATGCTGGCGTACTCTTGAGCCCATAGGCAGCCTCTCCTTCGGTAGCGAGGAGATATGCATCTAGAGGTGCCGAAGATTGGGATGATGGGTTCACACGCAGAAGGACAAAATCGTTGGGACTGTCCATGTCTGTGCGGGGGACGCGCACAAGGTGGCCAGTGCGTTGTCCAGGCATGATGGGGTGTTGGAGCCAATGATGTGGCTGGGATCTGGAGTAGCGGTGATGATGTCGACGATTTTGATCTGCTTGATGCTGAAGGAATGTGTTTCGTTTATCAGTTGCTGTGCTATTGCTGGGGCTAAAAGTATATGCCAGATGACTCAAAGACAGCTACGAGGCTAGACCTAATCCTTCTTGTGAGCAGATCGGGAATAGCTTCTGATCCGGAACTCCGATGAGATGCCGTACAAGGAAGCAAGGCTGCCGGGGTCACGGTAGCTTGCCGAATCTGTCAAGTTCGAGATAGATTAGCGGGACGGAGACTGTCGCTGTTCGCCGGTTCGCCGGTCTGCCGGCTTGCATAGGCCCTGTTTCTCTCTTCGCGGATGCTCGCTGCACATGACTGGGCGTGCGGGTGGCCTCCATGCGAATGGCCGACAAGCGTTGGTAGTCGTGTCACCGCGTCAACGAGTCTCAGCGGTGCGTCCCAGCTGGTTGAGCTACAATCCGAAACCGTCCGTCTTAGTCTGGTTGGCGTCCGTCATACAGCTCCTACGTCCGAAAACGGTGAAGGCTGGCCTTGGCGGCAGGTTGACAGGACAGCGCGACAGTTCGACAGCTCGACAGATCCATAGCGTAAAATGACCTGGCTGGCCTCGCACAAGCGACTCACTCCTTCCATATAAAGAATTCAAAGTGGTACCTGATTTCTAGTCTGGTTGGCACAACTCCCTCCATAGCTGAATTCGACTCTTGCACCTCTGAGACTAAGGTATTGTAGCTATAGAATGACTGTCGTCTCATTTGCCATTGTTGGATAAGGGCTACCCGGTACGGTGCCTATTCCGGAGCGGTACATATTTGCTTCGTCCGCCGAACCAGACTACGTTCGCCGAACCAGACTACCTACGTCCGCCTAGAGATATACGGCCACTAGTTGCAAACACACACATATAGTACGGTTCCTAGCACATACAGAGTATATATCCACTTAATGTACTCAAAATTGCACTCTATGGCATAGAGCTGCCAGTTGTGGCAGCATTTGGCAACATTGCTGGGCTTTGCAGTCTGTCACAAAGTGGCCTGGGTGGAGATGAGATGATAAGCTTGTCAGGCTGTAATTCGGCTTATTTGTAAGTGGAACGTGTTCCATATTCTCCAGACATTCACGGCCAATGTATCCGTCGTTGCCCTCCCGACAGCTGGTAGTGTTTGCCCATTGCCGTGCAAAAAAACCCTTCAGGCCACGACGCACAATGGTCCTCTTTGCTCCAACCAGTGGCAGGTTCAAAGCCATGAGCTCACATATCATATCTCCTGTTCATGTATGAGCACCATGTCCGTACTCTAGGTACATGTGCACTGAGAGGGGCCCTGCAACCATTAATATGTAACTTGTGGGGCACTTACGTTAGCAGTGCCTAGATGTGAGTCCTGCGTGTATTCCTCTGGGTAGTCCTCATACCGGAGAATCTTCCTTGGAAGCTTGGAAGGGGAAGCAAGGTGTTGCAGTAAGGTGTTGCGGTAAGGTGTTGCAGTGCAGGTCGAAGTAACTTCCTCTATTCAACAAAAACTCTGCAATCACCACCTGCTTTCTCCCGAAGACCGAGGGTTGACGGCCAGCAACTCGGCCTCTACGAACTGTCCATCTTTACTTACATTACTGTCCTCACTGTCCTCACCGCCTCACCGCCTCATTTCCAGCTCTCGTCTAGAAGCCTAGTGGCACTACTCCCAACAGTCATTGCCATTCGTCGGCCCCTCATCACTCGGCCAGCAGAAACTGACGCAGTTCGCAGGAAAAAGTGGAGGAGAAACCCAGCCAGCTGCTGGTTCCACCCTCCCTCCACCGGCCGCCCTGTGGCACTAGTCGCTCATAGGTGTATTGTTCTTTACGCCATACGAATATATACATCTTTCTCCTTGGATGCCCGCCACCAGTACCCCGTGCATCACCACATCACTCACCTAACTCCCCCCCTTTCATCTGGTGCTTTCGGGTTTTCTGGTGCTGGGCTGGACCATGTGCGATTGGCTTCTGGGATAGGGAGAAAGAGATAGATTCATAGCAAGCATTGTGGAATTGGGAGGAGGGAGGAAATCCGACTGAAGGAAAGAGCGGTAGAACTTCGCTGGAAAGTTACTTGCGCTTCCATTTCCCATCTTGCATCTACAGCTCCACTCACACCGTTAATTCTCGTTTCACCTCACTTGCCCACCTTCCGCCCCCCCCCCCCCCAGGCCCAACACACCTAAGACACAACCAAAAGCAAACGAACACACACACAACTCTCCTGAATTTTCGTTGTACATTTTTTTTTTTTCCTGGTCTAGGCTCTTGCTGATCCTCCTCGTTTCCTCGTTTCCTGCTCTACGATAATTTTAACGACCGTAACGAAGTGAACGAGACGCGCAGCATTCTTATCCATCTATCGGCCTTTTTTGTTTATTCTTTCATCGCTCTTCATCGGGTTTTTTTTATTCTGAAATAAACGGCTTCCTTTGACGATTAGATTACCCAGCCATCCAAAACAGAAAGCGCCCCCCCTCCTCCCCAGAAGGAAAGCGAAGCGAAGTAAATAAGCAAGCTCACATTCAGCATAGACATATCTGCAGCTCCGGGGCCGGACAACCTGCGGCCTACACGTAAATCCAATTAACGGAAGCATCTTTTATCGATACCTACTACTGACGATTACTTAATATCTGGGGGGACAAATCATCGGCACCCACGATATGGATCTTTTAAACCTACAACGACGAACTGGCGCTGAAGTGGTGGAATCCTGGGACGACGACGAAGACCTCCAAGGCACGCTGGAACTAAAGTCATCTGCTCTATCCGTCACAGGTACAAGAAGCCGAGCCGACCGTGAATCGGTGTCCAGTCGCATGTCGTTCAAGAGCGACGGTGACTTTGATTTCGATGATGATCATGAGCAGGTGCTTTTGGCTCAAGGGATTTCTACATTAGCGATCGAGTCGGCTAAAAGGGCCGGTATTCCACTTCCTCAACATATTCCGTCATCAGCTCTTATGGGGGGTACAATTAAGCGTTTGGGCTCGACAAAACCGAAGCTTGTTAGTTATGACGATTGGTCTGATGATTTGGAATTACCAACTTCAGGAGGATTAGCAGTCAAGACCGCGCAGTTTACTGACGACTTTCCGATCGACATGCCGATGCGACACAGCCCTCCGACCAAGGAGCCAAGGGGCATGGACAGAATGCTTGCCAGTATCACGCCAGCAGCGACACAGCTAAGTTCACATCTCAGCAAATATCAAGAAACAGATGATGATAATTGGGACGGAGAAGATATTCCTACCCTCCGAGTTCAGTTGAAACCCAATGCACGGAAAACATTTGGGGGTCTTTTATCCCCCCCTCTCTCCGCTTCGAAGGAATCGCCAAACGAGGAAGAGGCCTTTGATGCAGATTTTGTTTTACCAGAGGGTGGACTACAACTGCAACTGAAGCATGATCAGAACAGATCGTCGCCGGCTGTGCTTACGGATGATGACTTTGAGGAATGGGCTGAGGGAGAAAGACCGCAGAGAAACATGCACCGGGCACGGTCGACTAGAAGCTCGTCTGTATCTCTCATGAGCCCAACGTTGTCCAGTGCCAATACCTTTGACAGTGAAGATGACTTGGATGATGACGAGGGTCTTGATGGCCTGCAACTCCCAGAAGGGCCCATCGATTTTGAGGAGATATTGGAGAAACGAAAACAAAACGACACACCGGAACCATCAATAGATTTTGAATTACATAGGAAGGCTACCAAAGAAGACTTTTTGAGCGGGCTTGAGATTGGCGATGGGGACATTTTTGATCCGTCAAAATTGACATTAAATCGCAACGTCAAGCACAAGACCACACGGCAAGCTAGCCCCGCCCGGAGGGCAGCAGTGGCGCTCACATTCACGAACCAACCCCCAACTGATGCCGTCAAGACTACCAGCACTGTTCCAACTAGGCATTCCAGGATACCGCGACTTCATGGCATACATCCTCCGCAAAGCCCATCTATAGATGCTGCTGTAGAGGCACGACAGAGGAAATCGGAACAGCGTGCACGGTATTCAGCTTCACCTGTGATGGACCATAACGCATTTGGGCAGATGGGATCATTCTTTCATCCGCATCCCACCCCTCCACCGTCTGTTCAGTCTGGTACCTCAAGGCCGCGGATACGGCCATCTGTCCAGAACTTGCCGCAGAAGCAACAATCCCAACAGCCGACAACTACATCGGCCCAGCTTCTGAGGTTGAAACGGTCGATTCCAACAATTCCGAGACAGAGCACGAATTCCCCTAATCGTACAGGGCGCCCTCCATCTAGATCGGAGACGCCAAATGCCTTGTCCGTGTTGAATAGTATTCGCCCCACGACACCGAGTGATAGAAAGGAGAGTACACCACCACCAGTGCGCAGACCGTTTATTCCCGGTGGCTCCTCAGTGAATTCGTCTTACAATGTAAATGTCAAAACTTCAAATCGCCACAGCTACAGGGGTGCAGTTGAAGATACACGACCAACAAGCAGGTTATCAAATTCCCGTACAGCCCGTGACACTCCTCCACCTCCGCCCTCAACTAAAGCAACTGCAAAAATTGTACCTCCGTCATCTCGTCGGAAGGAGGTTAAGGAAGCCAAGGACACAGCTGCTTCGAGACTGATCACTAAACCTACCACGAAGCGCAACTTTGGGGATGGGACGGAACTGGATCTCCTTGATGATTTGCCAACAAGTCAGAAAGTGGAAGAGAAGTTTGTAAAAGCTCCTGTTGGCAAAGGTGCTCCGCGCGCGTTACGTTCTCGATCAATTCCTATTGCAACCCCCCGCCTCCTGGTACACCACCGGTTGCTGTAAGAGAGACAACCCCGAGCAAAACTCCAAACTTTGCGAAGGATACTAATGGTATGACATGTTACCGTGCCCGATTTATTACTTCCAATTCAAACCCAAAACTCCTATTTTATATTACATTCTACTGACGGTTCGCTTTGCGATACAGCCTCACGGACCGCTCGGGAACAACGAATTGCCGCGTTGGCTAGTTCCTCAGCAGCTTCACATTGGAAGAACATGATTGCAGCCAGAGGCAGTCCCAAGAGCAGGAGCACAACAAAAAAGGGCCCCCAGCAGCGACCTCACCTTATCAAGCCAATGGGCAATCAGAGTAGTATTCCAAAAGGTACGTGACACCTATGACCAATTTCATTGTTGTTCCCGCATCAATACCCTGCATGCGTATTGTTTTGGATCTCCCCAGGTCTCTGCTTGTGACCATTGAAAACTGGCCACCCAATTGTATCCGTTGGCATAATGGTGTGGTGGTGCGCAGTTACAGGGCCAGTAGCAAGGCATGATCGGGATCGAAGCTTAAGGCCACGTTCGATTGATTTGCACACACACCTCATATATACCAACATGCTGAGCCCACGCAATGTGATGAAGCGACCATGCGAAGATGCATTTTCCCTTTATGCACATTTGTTTTGACCTCCTATCCAGCATGAAACATTTACAATTTCGTGTGACTAACATATTCTTTTCACGATGCATTACAGCTGTCAAAGGCATGACCTACAATCCACGGCTTTTCCGATGGGAGGGCAATGAGCATACCCTTGAGGACTTCGACCGCCATCAAGCAATCACTCCACCACGGCCTGCGCTCATCACAAACATCAATGCAAACACCTCGGGAATTTCCAAAGGCATCCAGATCGTTGGCGATATGCTATTCGACCCACAGCGCATGTGTTGGCTCAAGGTAGCTGGAGATGATGGGGAGGACGAAGGCGATCCATTTGAGGGAGTTGACGATTTGTTGGATGATGTGGTCTCTGTAGAAGGGACGAATGTGAGTGGCTTAGGAACTAGCTGTGGTGAATGGATCGTTGGTGAGGAATTTGATGTCGGTCCAGAGTTCGTAAGGAGACAAAGAGAAGAAGAAGAGAGGTGGAGGAGAAGGACAGAAGGCTGGGTCGGAGGGAGTGCTTCGGGTATACAGGCGCAGCAAAAGGAGGACATTGCATGGAGGAAGAGATGGGAGTTGTGGAATGCGGTAGTCCAACACTAAGTGGACATGTGGGAAACCACTTTCTGAGAAGAAGTTTTCATTATTTTAATTTTTCCGACGCTTTCATGCATGTGCAAGGGTATTCGGAAGTAAACGGCTTTTTGCTCATCATCACCAGTCTCATTACTCACGCCAGCCGTTGCTTCTCTTTCTAACACTTTCTAATAGGGTTTGCCTCTATTCAGACCCTCGTTTCTATATCATTCAACATTTGAATTTCTGGGCAGGGTATACAAGGGCATTGCGAAGGTTGTTTTTGATCCTTTTTATTCTTCTCGTTTGTCTTGCGGGAATTGCGCGTGTACATCTGTGTGCAATTAGGCTGGTTATACCAAAGATCGTTAATCTTTGCCGTTTTGACGAGTTTTTTTTGTTTCTAATGAGTTTCTTGTTTTTTGGGGGATGTTTCTTATTGCTTGAGCAGAGAAAACATCTCGTACTTACCTTTCCATCACCTTGCTAACGAGAATCACGAATTTGCTTACTGTCAGTGTAACGAGTTTCATTGTCATGTACCTTGGAGTTTTTGTAAAAAGCTTCGATATATTCATTTGTATCTGTGTTTGCTTTGGTCTGTGTAATTGGGGGGATTGGGATACATGAGGGAACTGTTATGGTATTGAGTATCTTTTTTTTCGGGGGAACGCGAGGGTTGAAGGAGATGGGAGATGGGAGATAGGGGATGGGAGATGGGAACATTATCACCAGTCTTTATAATTACAACTTTTAACTAAATCTTTGTTTCTTTGTTTCCCATTATCGCCGTAATATGTCGGGGAATGCTCTCTTTAGGCGAGATGTATTTCCCTTGCCTCAATCGCTTTTTTTGAAAAAAAAAATAAATTTTTTTATTAGTTCACGTGATGGTTATTTTTATTTATTTATTATTCTATTCCTTCTACTTTTTCCCTGAAATTTG
Source organism: Terfezia claveryi (assembly GCA_015179025.1). Taxonomy (NCBI): domain Eukaryota; kingdom Fungi; phylum Ascomycota; class Pezizomycetes; order Pezizales; family Pezizaceae; genus Terfezia; species Terfezia claveryi. The sequence goes on along the minus strand of WHUX01000017.1, from coordinate 251,770 downwards.
GTCGGTTTTAGCGGGATGAGATGATGTTCGTGATCGAAGGATCAGTCAGCCTTACGGTACGCAAAGGGGATCAGCACTTCGGTTAAACAAGTCTACCACGGGAATCTGGGATCTATGCCAGGGCAGATCGGAGTAGCGGGGCAGTGGCGGGGCGGCCCGGGTGGTTGTGTGTGTGTGGCGTAAGCGTTTCGTGCCCTTTAAACTCCAAGGGCTGGAAGAAGATCACCAGCCGGGTTTATGTTTGGATCACCAATCGTCTGTGGGGGCTCTATTGGATGTATGTGGACAGCAAGGGAGAGGCTCCTTTGGTTGGGTTGTTGGAGGTTCTATGTACCGCCCTCCGCTCCTCACCTTCCAGAACCTCCCCCCACCCATTCCCCAAAACCTTCACCCCCCGCGCTTTTTTTTTTTTTTTTTTTTTTTTTTCTTGGGACCCTACCCCTATATTGGCAATCGTCGGTTAGTTGTTGGTTGGTTGGTGGTGGCTTTTTTATATATATATTTTAATTATTTATTTAGTTGTGATACTAAAATGATATTTTGATATTTGATATTTTTTTATTTATTTTTTATTACTAGTTAAAAATCTTACGACTTTTTGCTTGCATACCCATCTACCTACCCCATGAGGGCTCAAAATGGGGTCTTTTTTTTTGCTTGTAGTAAGTAGTAAATAATAATATGGTCATACTATAAATATGCTCAAGATTGCCTTGCCCTCCCCCCCACCAACCTCCCCTCCCCCCGCACCCTCCCACGTATTGTAGCTATAGGTGCTACCCTGAACCGATGCAATGCATATAAAAAAAACCCACTCTGTATATGTACATACATACATATACATACATACATACATTACATATAATTTCTGTGGCCCAAGAAAATGATACGCTGCATAAGATGCATTGAATTTCATACTCCTGAACCTATAACAAAGATTCTCCAATATAGCATTCGTTCCGGCAGGGGGTGGAGGGTATTGACAGCAGATGGTGTGCCTCTTCCCTTTTTAGGGGAAGGGTTTGGGGGTCGATAGTAATATTTGGAGAATTCTCTCCCTTCTTTGTTTGATCAAATATGTTTAGATATTTGGTTCTTTTTTTTTTTCCAACCTCGCTGTACTTACATGCCTATATACATGCCTACATAGTCTACATCCATCCATCCATACATACATACATACATACATACATACATACATTCATACATTTTCAAATCCATCCGCCCAAATTCCAAACAATTCCACCTATAGAGAGATGTATTAACAACATTACCCACTCCCCACAAAGGACCAATCAGAAATCCCATACTTCCTATTCAAACCCCAATCCATCCCAAAAAGGGTAATACCTTCCCTATTGCAATCGTATGACTACCAAATGCGGAATACACAATTACCCATTTAGGCCCCGCCGGGTTTTTTTTTTTCAGAACTGGTGACTAAGATGTTACATACTCTCTCTCTCTGAGGGTAAAACTTTATAAAGCTTCTGCAGCTGGTTATTCAAATTTGGACCTTTTGAAATGTTGAGTCATGGAAATTGAACGTACGTGTGAGATAGGGGATGTGGGTGTCTGCCATTAAGTACATTATCATCAATATAATTAACTTTAACCCCTGAACTACTTAACTGCAGCTGATTTTTGAGCATATAAAGGTGTGTATTTGACTACAGGTGGGGGCCGAAGATACAAATTCAATTGAATCTCAATTACAACTACCGCGGTTGAAGAGTCAATATGTATTCTACTCTACAGACGCAATAGTAATAGAGAGGCCAGGAAAACAATTAAAGTAAACTTCAAAATCCCTATATTACTTGCAGCCCTACATACCCTAAATACGAGGGAATGTACCATCAGACCAAATTATATTGCTCTAAAATGTGGCTACAGAAAGGATTTAATATATTGTGTTTATATACAGTCTTGGTGAACAGCTAAGCTCGCCCGGCCTCAACTGCCGGCCCCATTTCTGCCTACCCCCCCCCCCCCCCCCCCCGCTAGCTCCACCCCTCACTCACCCACTCCATCCGCTGTCCGCGCAGTGGCCCGAAACAAACAAACTCGCTCTGAAAGAGAGAGAGAGAGATTAAATCATATGGAGTACATTAGTAGGCCCATATCACTAGCCGCTGAGCCACAAACCTTGGGTAGGGATGTGGAAAAGCTTGGAAACTGTGGGGGAGTGTCTGGGTCCTGGTCCGGTTGGCTAAGCTCAGGGCCACGGCCGAAGGATTATTTCTAGGAGAAAGCTAGGCAAGATGCTCACGAGGACATCACGGGTGGCATGCTACCAGGACAAGGAAAGGCTAAGAACATTCCGGTGACCACCTCATCCGAGCCGTAGTCCTGGGAGGGCATATGGGCGGCGATCATCGAAGACTGGGCAGAAACTTTTTGCCCGAGCCTGAAACCCCATAGGTCCGGATCGAGAGAGCCAAAAGAGGGGCTGAAGAAACGTGGTAGGGGAATAGGTATATGAGACAAAATGAGGCTAAAGCAGAGAGTATGTGGCAAGTAAGAATATTGATAAGTTTGGTTAGTGAATTGAATGCTAATTGAAAGCTGAGTAGTGCTGCTGTGAGGTGTATGTTTCACTATCAGCAGTTGGAGCTTGCTTGCTAGCCTATATGTACGTGCCGGTCTGTATCAGCATCGCCAAAGAGTAAATCCCCGAGAGTCGATCGAGTAACTGTATGCGTATTAGAGTGCCTCCCCCCTGGTTGGAACTTCACAGTAGCAAATTATTTCATCGTCTCATAGCCTCTATGAAAACCCCTAGTTAAAATAAACAAATAAATGAGGCGGCTAATACTAACACTATGCTGCCACAAAGAGTGGCCACAAGACTGACACTTCAAATTCGTTTGCATCGGCAGAAGATATCAACATCGATAGCAATTGTACCCTTTTTCGTCACGAAGGTGTGGGGGCTAGGGCACCGGGTTTTAAATTTTTTCTAGCTTAGGTTTTATCCTCATATTCGTTCAGAATCCAATGCTTGGGTAGATTCCGAGTGTCTCAACCCGGGGTCGAAGTGGATGTGTTTGGTGTCTGGTGTCTGGTGTCTGGTGTCTGGTGTCCGGCCAAGGTAAACCGTTAAGCTTGTTCGAATATCAGACAAGAAGTAGGGGTATCTGAAGTTGAAGTTGAAGGAAGAGTGAATGTATGGCAATTGTACCTCATGCACACTGTAAATGCAAGTAGTCCAGTCGGGAAATATCCATTGTATCAAGACCTACCCATACACCTACTTCTCAACTCGGCTAGGAAACCGCAACCCCCATGCTAACTAAATCGTAAGGCCGCGCATTACAAACCGATACTCAGTTAATCTGATGATAGGAACGTGGGGTTAGTGGGTGGGGGGGGAAGGTAGGGTTGCTCTACCGGTGCTGGTACAATGTAAATGTGCTGGTTGAGGAGGGAGGGGAAGGAGGTTTAGGTTGCGTGAGCATGAGTGAGGTTAGCAACGTAGGGTGTGTTGTGGCCTTCGAGGGTCAGGAAACGTTTTGCAAGCAAATTTGTCAAAGCTGCTTCCGAGCAGAATGGCCAGGTGGTGCGATGTGTGTGCGTGAAAGGTGTGCGCGTGTGTCGGTGTGTGTGGCCCATCTGGGCGATTGATGGAGGGTGGAGACTGTGTTTATGTGCGAGATCGATAACGATCGGGAGATCTGCTAGTATCTCTCTGTGACGAGACAGGACGAGGTCTACATATAAATAAGTAGGATAAGTGCGTGAGTGGCCATGTGTGATAGAGGGATAGAGGGATAGAGGGAGAGAGGGATAGTGGGGATGGGTGGGCATGGATTGTTTGGTTGCTTGTGCCAGGTGGACAGCGAGCATGCAAACAAATCATGGCTACTAAAGCAGCTCCGCCGATGCGGTGCAGGCCGCAGCCAGAACCCAAGCTGGTTCCCCAGCTGGTTCCCCAGGATCACGAAGAGTAAAGAGCACGCCTACAGGGGCCAGCAGAGAAATGTTTCCTAGGGCAAATCGGGCCCGCTAGTATTCCCTGCTGCGCGCGCGAAAAAGGGCAGGCCAACAGTGGATGCACTGGCACAAGGGCAAGAGGAAGAGGCAAGAGGCAGCGGCTTAAGGCAGGGCGCAAAAGCCCAATATATGGCCGGAGGGCCCGGAGCCAGCAGCGTGGGTTGCAATCATGCGCAGATATTTGAAGATATTGAGGGTGGGCGGGTGGAGGGGTGGTATCTTAGGTACTCTATCAATTCAGTTGCGATAGCTTATAGTGCTTAGCTATTAATTGCTGGCCAGCGTCGGGCTAGCAGGAGCACCTAATATATTCTATATCTCGAAACGACAGATAATACGGGAGGGTGTGTGGGTAGAGAACGCCAGATGCCAGTGGCCTTGCTTACACGTCTGCCTAAATTGCTTGATAGCAATCTCCATATATTGTGCATAGCCATATCAGCGCCCTGACTGGTCCGTTTCTACCCATTTTCGCGATCTTCGATCGCTGCAGCTGCACTCGGTTCATCCCAATCGTGTAAATAAACCACTCCAATGTGTTTCTTGATAAGGAAACAACAAGCTATCTGCTCGCAATATACGGAAGAATTGTACGGACAGGAAGAAATGCAACACAGCAGACCCCCCTCTCCCGGGAGCTATCTTGGGACCACGTGCTCCGACCACTCGACAACTTGCTCCTCCATTCAGTGGTCTTCCAAGGCCGGACGGGAAGATCAAAGCAGGTATTCCACGTGAGGAGAATTTGGCTCTTGATATAAAAAAGTATTCATTCTTTCATTCTCTGTTGCTGGTTTTGATGTCTGTGGAAGTATATAAGGAAATGGCCGGTGAGCCATTGACATGTGATTAACTATCATAACCTCCTCGGGAGCCCTCAATTGATATTGAAGCTGCTTGAGTGAGGGACTCGCAATAGGGTGAAGCGAAATCAAACAAGAAAGATAAATAAGACACTAACCATTAGACAATTACCCAGCCGGCAACAGATCCTTCGAAACAGACTGCAAATGAGAGCATACACACTGAACAAGGATACCACAGAATGGACGCAATGCTGGCAAATTACCCTGAATGACAGATATAGCAACAGTGAGAACCATCTTAAGCCAATCAAAGCCTAGTGAAACGTTCTGGAAGTTCAAATGCAAAGATATGCACAAGGATAAGTAAAGTACGGAGCTTGGTTAATAAAAATAAGGATATTTACAACATACTGCACATCAATGTGCGTGCGCTAAAGAAAAAAGGAATAACTGTGAGGACGAAACTATTTATCTTCCTCCTCCAATACAACGGCACGAGGCTTCTTCATCGGGGGCCATCATGCGATTTCATCCGGATGTTAATTGAGTCCAGGGCTCAGAGTCCATAGAAGAAGAAAAGAGTTGAGTGATGATGGATCTTGCTTCCACTTCATCAGCATAACGAAAGAATGGTCTGCGAAGAGTTGACACAACTCTTCCCAGAACGTTCTTGACTGCTTCCTCCACTATAAAACTACGGAAATTACCCAAATTGAGACTGAATGAGTATATAAAAAGGAAATAAGAATGCACAAGAAACTGAAATTAAGAGGATGAATGAAATTATTGCTGAAATGGATAAGAGCTGTTGTTGCAAGAGACTCATTTCGCTCGAGATTATTGGGTATCGTGATAAGGGATGCTTTTATATCGCTGTCGTTCATCTCAGTCGTGAAGCTCGTTGCGATCGTTGCGATCGTTAATTGGCCCCACGGCCGTATATACCATGTTCTAGGCCCATACCACTCCCTGTCGTTTCCCCAAGGCTACTGCTATATCCGTTGACATACTGGTATGCAACATCTGAGCTACCGTTGCCACTAGACATCATAACACTGCCAGTAGCCATTGCCTGTAATTGAGGCATCGATTGACTAGTTACGGGAACACCAGTGTGTAGAGGGGAGCCTAATGAGTCATTTGATGGATGCCTGTGGAGTGGGCTCATCCCTGACGATGGGGAAGATGCATTACTGTACGGCGGGCTCGGGGCACCCATCGGATCCATGTTTTTTGTATACGGGGGACTTGGCGACACGTCCAACTTGCCGTATGTGTCCTGAGTTCTTGACGAGAGGGAAGGGTAGTCAAGGGGGCTGCTCCTGCGGAGGGTACAGCTTGGGCAGTGGCGCACAAATCGGGCAATCAACTCCTTAGGAACCCTGGTGGTTTATTAGTTTCATGATTCAGATATTTTCTGGAAAGATACATACCAGGAGTAGTGTTTGCGAACCTCGGCAGAGGTCTTGTCTCGGCCACCATGTTGTGCTCGGTTGTGAGATTCAGTTAACACTTGATACAGTTGCTCTCGAACAGCAACGGGCTTTCCCTCGTGGCAGACAATACTGCCATCTTCGGTCGACAGTCGAAACATTTTCTTTGCCCAGAACCGAAATTGTGCACTCTCTATAGTAGTGCACTTTGGATCCTTAAGAACGGCCGCTATATTATCATAGCGCTTCTGCGGGATAAGGGCCTTGTCTCGCTTCTTCGGTGACAGTGACAGGATATATTCATTTAGTAAGTCCTCGAACTGTCCACGGGTTGGAAAGCCGTCCAATGCCTGAGATTGCATCAAACTATCGCTATACTGGGGAATATCCCTCTCCACGACGGACCTGGGCTCGGGTGCTCCTTGTGGCTGCGCATGAGAAAATTGATTCATTGAGGCAGCTGAGGTAGTATAGGAAGAGTGCATAAGGTGTGAAGAATGGTGTGAGTTGCTCATTGGAGAGTGGTGCACAGACGAGTGGTGGTGGTGTAACGGGGCATGGTGTAGTGAGGAATGGTGTATTTGTGGACTAGTATATCCTCGAAAGTGAGGACTGTATGGATTGGACAAATTCGAGTGCATCTGCCAGTAGCGATTCTCGCTTTGTTGGGTTTGAATCATGGTGATTAACGAATGTGTGATCTGTATATGAGACCTGGATCCTAAATCCCCGTTCTGTGGTTGATGTACTTGTTCAATGTTACCTTCAGGATGGTATGCCACAAGCTGATATTGATAAGGAGGTGATATGTTCGGGTGCTGTCACAATGGGAGAATAGAGGAGGCCGACTAGTGACAGGAACAGAGCACGATAACACGATAGTTCTGAATGCCTGTTTCAGATTGTCCCCAGCAGGTGGCTTTTATCGAACGAGTGATGGGAGGTGGGATACTTTTGATATATCTCTCTGATGCTCTTCGGGAGGGCAGGAGGTGTGTGGGCAGGCCACCAGAAAAGCTGTTTCTCCGAAGTTGCCAAAAACCTGTCAAAGGGAGGTGGCGAGGGGGTGAAGATGGGAATGGGGTTGAATTAGCAGTGAAGAAGGGGAAAGTGTAAGATAATATATGAGCAAAGGAAGGAAGGGCAATGATCTAAATACTAGGAGCTTGAGGAACAAGTTGCCTCCACAGCCTGAGATCCAGGGCTACGTCCAGGCTAACCGGAGCTGTATAAGATAGTCAGTCAGCCAGAGGTAATTGCTGGAGGGGAGGGGCACTTGAGGGGGTGGAGCGAGGGAGGGAGGGAAGGGAGGGAAGAGATGCATCGTGAAATGCGTGTGGAGGGGTGGCCATGGGAGTGGGATGCAAGCAGCAGCCTACTAACGGTATCCAGGGAGCAGCCTCTCTTCACCCTTCACCCTCGTGAAGCAGCATACGCTAGCGCGTCGCCTGCGCGTGCGGAAAAGTGCTCCAGAGGTGAGAACTGGGAGGGGAGCATTGCGCCAGAAGGCCAGCGCGGGATGCACGCCTTCTGGGTTGCTCATGCTGGTGGTTGACCCCTACTTCTCTTTGCAAGCAGCCGACCAGGGGCAGCCCGAAGGGGTGGGAGGTACCCACTTGTCCGCGACAATCATCCGCACTGGCACTGATGGCCCGTAACTCACGACCACCGCAGGAAACGCGGTGAGGTGTGCACGAAGATCGCAGAAAAATTACCTGGGTATTCGATATGCTCGTGCTGGGCCAGTGCGTGCTTGTATATACGTGTGTGGTTATTCTTAGAAGTCTATCGCTACTTCGGAATCTCTGTGAAGCCCCACATCATTACTAAGTAATATATGTATATCTACTTGCCTGAGCCTCGTCCGCAAACTCATCACTCGAAGTATATATGTTGTGCCGGTGCAGAGACGGCTGGTGAGGGACGCAAGGTCATGCACTCAAACTCGATCCAACGCTACCGCCCCATGGCCAGTGTTTGTTCCTGCTATGCTTCGGCAGCAGCATGCTGATCATCCCCAACCTGGCCATCCCATTATGGCGAACGCTGAGTTGAGATACCGAGTACAGTGTGCGACCGCAAACATCGATCAATCCTAAGGTTCGGGTAATGCGCTGTTTGCCAACTGGGGAGACCCACGATTTGTTTGATTCGCTTCAGAGGCACTGCAAAAGTCCATGGGCCTTTCCCTGGGGTCCACGCCAATTCCACTGCTCTCAACAGCAAAGAGTCAATAGGAGGATTAAAGTGTCAGAAAGAAGCTAGAGCACTGGTGACTACAACGAAATCGCATTGCTGGCTGTGGATTGGGCATTGGTCCCAATCTGTTAACACATCACAATTGCAGTTCGCTTGCGATCTCGATCCGAGGTGATATCTTTTGTCTTGGCGCCAGCTTGAAGCAGTTACGAGAAACTAGCGGCATTTCGATTAGTCTGGAAAAAAATGCCTGCGCTAGAATTAAAACTGCTAAATTTAAAGCTCGCCTCTATCCCACGCTATAAACAAGAACGGTTAGTGGAAGCTTACCCTTCTGAGATCCCGTCTTAACTTACCAAATTATAGTCTGGCGCCCGTAGAGAACCAAATTATAAGTGAACATCAATTGCAAGTTGTTTCGGCCCTTGACCCTAGGGCATTCGCAAGGAAGTTTCTCGATTGATGAGGTCGCATGGACGTAAGTATTGGGTAAAAGTTTTGCATCATACCCACGCCCTTGAGGTCCTCCACGCTGCTGTCTTTGCGAGGCTTGCGTCTTTCTCCAGATTCGTAGGTGTCTTTAGCGGTTGAGGCCCGGCTTATCGTATCGACTTTAGCTATCTTATCACTGGCAGTATTCTACTCACTGCATTTTTCCTGACATTTCACAGCCGGACAATCTGTCACGTCAATCCCCCCGCAAGAAGAAAAGCCCTGCCGTTATATCCCGGAGCGAGCTGCTGTCATCCCATCTTGGGTCCCGCAGCCTCAGCAGATCACGCCCAAACCTTACTCCCGTTAGGCAATTTGAACTTTCTTTCGTTTATCGGCCTCTGCTTGACCCTGGCTACGTACGTAGGTTCCAATTCAAGTTTAATTCCCCAATACTTTAACTAAGAAACAGTCTCACCCCAGATCCGCGTTGCGCCATGATGAGTTGTGGCCCATGACTGCCTGAATTTGTGAGCAGCGGATCCCATTTGCAGTTCCAGAACCGGCAGCCTTTCTGTAAGGCACGGGCCTGAATCCTTCGCTAACAAGTTACTCGTGTCCAGCGTTCTTCCCACTAGGGTATCTGCGGGTTTGGGTTGGGGGGTTGCAGATGGTACCTACTCTAAAATTAAGAGACGGCCAATGCGTCTGCTGTGATCTACCCAGGCCTCTGCCTTTTTCCTTGTGATGGGGGTAATACCTGCTGATTGCTTCTGGGAAGCAGCGATTCGCTCGCTCTGGGTGGTGCCAGCTCTGCCACTGATTGGAAATCCGTCTGAACCGCCTTCTGCTTGCTGCAGGATGCTTGCAAAACTGCACGTGCTGGTGCGACTTGGCAGTCATCCTGGCGGCTTATGTAAGCGCCACGCGGTTGAGCTTGACTGCTCTTCGTGCGGGCAGGCGAGGCCGCCGACTACCAACCGGGGACCGCATTTGAGACACTGGGCGACGGCGTTCTGAGACGAGGGTGAAGTTGGCAAGGAGTCTCGTGTTCGTGGGGACCATGGAGTCTCGTGTTCCTGGAGACGGATGCACACTGAGACCGTCGTTCGCGGGGGGATTGGGACTTACGTGACTGGGCCGTGCATTATGTAAGCCCATCTTGGCACTTGACATGAGACTATACTTCAAACTCCCACGCTTTTCTCAACCCTGCCCCATGTCATTTGAGGAAGCTGCCCGGCTTTCACCGCAGCACAAGTCCCTGTTGGGAGCCGGGCAAGATCGGCGTCCAGGTCTAGGATAAAGACAAGGCTGACACCTTGTGGCATTGTATCAAAATCCATCCTATCAGGTTCTATCTCAACGACTAACACAAGGAAAACGCGGCATTCATTCGTCGTTTCCCGATTCCGATTCACCCCCACAAGAACAGGTCACTAAGAAGAAGCAATCACATCTCCATTCCACATCACGCCTTCTACGGAATAATCCCCTAGCCGTCCAATGAGCGACTTGTTCAAGTTGAACTCCAACGTGTGGGCAACTCCTTGCATCTCACCGTCAAAATAGACGAGAAAGTAAGCGAAAGGCCCTGTTATCTTTGAGAACGGTGTGGCAATCTTTTCAGGCGGATTACCAATGTCAGCAGCTATTTTCCAGGAGAGACGTGTCCGTCCGCTAGAATTTATATCTGCTGAAATGGATGTTATGCTGTAAAGCGGCGGTGTGTATTCAGAAAGTAATACCTCTCCAAGATAGATGAACGGTTGCTTGGTTCCTGTTGATTGGGTTTGATCTACAGCAGTTCGGGTATAGTCCAAAGCATGATCTTCTGCACGATGCATATGCCTGCAATAGGCACCAAGTTCGACAATCTTGGATCCTTCGAAGTTTCCTTTCAGTTGCAATCTGTGCGACAACGAGTGGATAGTGAGATCGCACCATTCCCCTTCCCGCTGGGTTTCAAACGCCAGGTACTTCCTCAGCTTGGATAACGAGGTACCATCAGGCAAGAGGTCGATATAGATCCCAGTCTCGTCAATCTTCTCTGCGTTGTTCGCATGGGGAAGATATCGAATCCTCAATGCTGTGCCCTTCCGTATGGACAAAGCCAACCTATACAACGGGCATGTCGATATACGGTCTGGGGAATCTATTTCAATCAGAGAAATCCAACAATTGCGGGTATTTGCTGTTCGTACAGGAATTTTCTTCACCTGCAGTCTGCCGCCGCATCGCCAAGCTCAAGCCCCAACTGCCCGAGTACGAGTATTCTGAGTCCGGATTCCAATAGATGAGTTGGCCATTTTCCTCTGTGAGATTTGGCAAAACCGATTGTACCCCAAGGTGGACCCATGGCAAGGAAGATTTGAGCTATAACGGCAGCGGCGATCAGTACATTTAATTCCAACTACCGGTACCCAGGATTCTACGTGTCTCAGGGGGATCATGCATACCTTCCCACCGACTCTCCACACGTTTCCGAATCCTCGACTGAAGTTAGTGTAAAAGAAATCGGAGGTCCCGCAAGCGAGTAATTTCGAATATTGAGCGATTGGGCCAAACCCAGCCCTTGCCGGCCGATAAGAATCTCCAACCCAGAATCTTTGTTCATTTTCTCGAAATTTTTCTGGCCCCAGGTGCTCAAAGGTCCAACCAGGAGCAAAGATTGCTGCAGCGAGCCCATGGCGCTGGATCGAGGCCAAGGCCTGCGGATGAAGGCCTTCAGTTTTATATACGTGTCTTTCAAACAAGGCGAACGTACCTCCCCAACGTTGAAGCCCCCGCCACCCAGGGAACCCCTACCCCACACATCTACTCCACAGAAGACATCTCGGGGCCTCCCGAGTGTAGATGCGATATCTGCCGTGCTGCGGATGTTGTGCTCTCTCCACCAATAATTAGTGAAGATGCCGTCTGATACATCGAAGAATGGCTTATTTGCATCGGTTATCCCGTTTTGATAGCGGACTCTGTTATCAATAGTCAGGGCATCGTACCTTAAGCCACCAGTTAGCACAATTTCACATATTCAATCAGGTCAAGGATGAGCCCTACCAAATCACCTGGCTCTCCGTAACAGCCCGGTGCATCTCATCTTTGAGATAATCAAGCCAGCTCTGGAATATGGGAAGGTCGAAGGTCCCAGAAGGAAACGACGATTCAAAGTTTAGCAGCCATCCGTCGAATCCATACGTTTTCGCTAATGAGACCAATTGATTTGCATAAAAAGATGCATCAGGACTATCCGTGCCCTCCCTGAAAATTTTCCGGAGCTCCACGGCCCCAGTGTCGTGCTCCACTAGGAAAGTTCCTAAAATTTTCACGCCATTTTTATGCATGAGATTGATCCATGAAGCTGGAGGGACGGCCACGCGCTTGTGGGAAAAGTAAACAAAAATATTAATAAATTGGAGGTATTCGCATGTATAGACTGTTTCTGAACTTGCAACTCCCTGCGCAGCTTCGTGGGCCAGATAGCCACCCTTGAAATCATGGCACACCAGCAGGGGGTTAAGTTGTGGAGTTGCAAATTGCGTTTTGGACGGGGGGGATCGCGCCAGGCAGCAGGGCGTGGTGTGGCATCTTGCTGGGCCGATGGTGGGGGGATGGGGTTGGAGATGTGGCCGCGAGGAAAGAGCGGGGTGTTTGAGATATGTATTGGGCTTGCAGAACTTGGGTGCCATGAGGCGAGCTGCTCCACAGATTCAAAGAAAATGAAATCTGGGGTATCTGCGGGGGCATCCGCCATGACCAACGGCAAGGTATTTCGTTTGAGTGTGGAATGAATGCTTCGCTTGACTTGGTTAACAGCAATGTAAGGCTTTCTCCACACCACGAGTTGTTTATGTATTCCCGATTGACCAGTTGCAGTTGCAATTGCCTGCTGAGCTTGGCGACATTTGTCATGGAGTTTGTGTCAGGTTGTTTACGTTGATGAATCAAATTACACATATAAATAGAAAATCCTGCATGCTAGTACTGTACGTTTTCTAAAGAAATTTATAAAGTGGCGGTAAGTACACTTTGTTGGATGAGAAGCCACCAACATGTAGTCAGAATCCAAACGCCTTTTTCTCATGCTTATGTAGCTTGTGTATTAATTTTCTTGCTCCTGTCCTTCTGAGTCTCCAAAAAGCCTTGACAAGCTAGTCTCGATCAGACCTCGTAGAGGGTGACAAGCGTCAATCTATACAAACCGATTTTGCACAAAGTAAATGTTTTTGAGCATTGCCTCACTAGTTGCTGGATGATGCCGCTTTTTCAGCTTGGGAGCTGCTGCAGGAACCTGGAAGCTGGTCGCATCCCCGTCCCGCCGCGACATTAGACGTGAACAGTGGAAGCTTAGTTGCGGACGTGTCCTGAATTTAGCTTGTCGGGCAGCGTCAACTGCCTATATTCACAATATTCGACGAAACAAGCATCTACTATCAAGTTTCTCATTACCACAGGGCATCGTACCAGCCTTTCCTAACTGTAGAAAGAGAAGAAGCAAAGAAATCAGTGCTCTTGAAAGGGACAGTGTTCCGAGGAATTACAACGAATCAATACAACCAACGATCGAGATCTTCCGCTCACCTATCCTCTAGTCCCTCCAACTACCACCACGAACAACGTTACCCATAGCTTCGATATAGTAGGTATGCTATCCTAACAATCAGAGGTTGGGGTTCTGGAAGGCCATGCTGAGCAAAGGAATATAGGGACGGAGCCACAATGAATATCTTTCGGATAGTGGCGGATCTCTCGCATCTCCTCTCGATTTTCATCTTATTGCATAAGATGTATTTGACAAAGGTACATCCGCCTATGCCCCTCATCTCTCGACCCATCCGCCCCTCCGGTTGAGAATACCACATATCCACATGCCAATTTCTTGCTCTTCAGTCAGGCGGTGGGATTGAGCTCCCATCTGTGCATGAGGTGTAGCCTAAGAGGAGGACAAGCAGACGGAGAAAGTAGGAAGCAGGGAAATAAAGGGAGGGTTGAAGAAAAAAAAAGCAATTGGCAGACTTATTTTTTTTTAATGGTATTGGGATTGCTAATGCTTTACTGGTGCGAGCACCTTTATCATTGGGTCTTTAGAGCTGTGCAGGTATTTCGTTTAAGTCACAGGCATTATACTTGTTAGTTTATGTCTCTCGATACTTAGGTATGGTCAATTCCCCTGATTCATAACAGCCAGCCCCCACATACTCCACTTCCCCACCCACCCCACCCACCCTACCTGTCCACCCCACGATTTCTAACCCATGCGGGCACATCCCCGGCCGTCGCCATCACACCCGCGCATACATTCCCATGGGGCGGGAATTACAGGGCGAAATCTTGCGCAGACGGACGAGTCTCCGCAAATTTGAAATTGTACCAGTCATGTTCCTGCTAACGCACTCTCGCGTACCAAGACCTATTCTGGACATTCAATAAATCATACTACAACTCGGTCCTCAAAGTTGTCTTCATCAGTGCATCGGCATACACCCTCTACCTCATGAAAAACGAATACCGTCCCACCCATGATCCCAATATCGATACTTTCAAGTCTAGGTACTTGCTCGCTGGTGCAGCTGTGCTAGCAATTATTTTCCCATACAAGCATACCCCAGCGGAGTTGTTATGGACTTTCTCAATCTGGCTTGAGTCTGTAGCGATCTTGCCCCAGTTGTTTATGGTTCAAAGGACCGGTGAGGCGGAGACTATTACTACGCATTATATATTTGCGTTGGGTATCTATAGGGCACTGTATATCCCGAATTGGCTATGGAGGTACTTTGTTGATGGCTATACGGACCCAATTGCGGTATTGGCTGGATTGGTGCAGACGGCGTTGTATTGCGATTTCTTTTACATTTATTGGACTAAGTAAGTATGCCCTTGCTCTTCCTGGTTACACACGCATCATCACATTGTTTTAATTACTATTAGTTACCACGAAATAATACTAATGCACATGTGGAGTAGGGTTATGAAGGGCAAGAAGTTCGAGTTGCCTGTGTAAACTTGCCCAGTTAGGAATTGTGTTTTGATGGTTTACCAAAATATTCTATTCGTCTGGAAGGACTGCGGGGGTGTATGCTGCATGGGGCGATACCGAAGCTATAGACGAGTGGATTCACGTTTTGACTTATCTGCTATGTATGATGAGATGAGACCGAGATTGCTGCGGACGAGGATGCGAGGGATTGAGTGCTTATTTGCACATCTTAGAGGCACGTAAAAAATGGATTAAGTTTCATCTTCCTTTTCAAATATAGATATCACTTTATCTTTTTTTTTTTTTTTTTTTTTCGTGTGGTGTTGGTATCCATGCATATGGGATGTAGAACGTACTTGAGAGATGATGCTGTGGCAGTGATTCATTTGGCTTCCGGGTCGTACCGTGGTTCGGGTTCGGGGTCTTGTTGATAGGCGTATTGTCTCGGACTGCAATTGGTGTGCAATCCTGCCAATCACAAACGGTGAGAGGGATATACTTTCGTACTCCACATGGCATAGCCCCTGTTTCAGGCCCTGCAGGCTTGAATCCTGTTGCCTGAACCCTTGAGGCCTAATGATTTGGTTTTTTTTTGGGGGTGTTTGTTGTCTTGTAACGCCAGCTATTTCCGCTTTGGGAAGTAGGTAAGGGTTTGGTGGTTCAGGGTAACCATACGTTATACACTAAAACTCTTCACCCCTCTCCTCCCCCTAAGACCCTTGGATCTATTATAGACTGGAGGCTATGTATAGTATATTTTATATATATCTTCTGGGCCGCTCGCGGGCAGCATACCCTCTGTGCCGGTCGCGGGCAATTAATATAATTCCTCAATTTGGTAACTGTGAATCGAACAAAACATTCTGCTACACTCAAAAGACACCCTGTGAAGTCATTTTGACCACCCCTTCGGAGACAGCAGACATTGAACAAGGGGAGAATTCCGGAAAAATTACCTCAAGCCCTTCAAATGATGAAGTACATGCTTGTGTATTTAACAACTCATCACCTTCATCTCTGATGATGAATGGAATGGAGAGGAGGATACTGAGTTTATTGCTACCATATAAATCTGCAACATTTCCTATGCAATAGGTATTTGAAAATTAGTTTCTTATCTACGGGTTTCTATCTATGGGGTTTTTAATATATGGGGCCTTATGGTTCAGGCTATATAGACCATCTTGTACTGAATATCGATGCGCTATGTGGAATTCAGTGAAATTCGGAATAATCATCATTATGATATTTTTTGTCTACATCTTGTTGCACAATTTATCCTATAAGTAAGAAAAATCCCAGCCATTTCTTACTTGTAAGGTGCAAAACAGTACTTTCTTAATCGCAGGTACTTATTTATATGCAGATTGCTAAGTATAACTACTGGTGTTTTCGTTTCAGGTGTTTGCAAAAACTTCTACTCTAATTGTTATTGCCGATACTTTAAGAATAATCTGAATATTTTGACATACGAAAGTGTTAACAGATCATGACGTAGCGAGACTGGATCATGACTGTATTAACCTCTCAGCTCTGGCTGAACCAAATTGGAATATTAGATGGAGGTCTTACATGAATCTATTGCAGTCGCTGGGTTAGCTCCAGCTAGGTATACCGTTATCAAACTTTTTATTGGGGGTAAATCAGTACTCGTAAACCTTTATCAAGACAAGTGCATTATACACCAAATTGAGTAATTATTTAAAATTGCACGTGAGCGGCACAGTGGGTATGCCGCTCCGCGGGCGGCCCAGAACATATATACTATATTTGCACTGTTGACTAAATTATGCAACTAGTAGTTGGTTTTGATACGTTATAATCAACGAACCGGATATATTTCGCAGAGTTCGGCAGGGTAATACTAGGGACCCTCTGCAAGGGTATAAGGTATACATCATATGGCAAGCAAGGCACTCGTCCAGGTCATGGTTGTGGCGGGAAGCTGCAGTTCGGGGTCGTTGAAAGATAAAACAAGTGGTGATAGAGAAGGGAAAGACATGCCTTATACCAAGTTCATACTTCGATATTAACTAGAGACATGAAGAGTAGGATTTCATTTACCAGCCGGTTCCGAAAGTACAAGATTAGGGTACAAATATAATATTTACTACTGGCCAATGCTAAATGCAATAACTCATCCCACCCAATCTATTTTATATACAAAACAGGAAACCAATGCCATCACCCTCCAACAGAAAAAAATAAAAAATATAATATTATGTTACCCTGAAGCCCCAACCTCGGCTCTCAAACAATTTCATATAACACAAACCTACATCGGTATCACTCACGCTAGCAAAATATCTACCCCTCCCACTCCACCCTCATCCCTTCTCCCTCTCTAACACCCACCTCCTTCTCACAAACTCAAACAATCTCATATAACACAAACCTACATCGGTATCCATCCCCTACTATCAACTTCCACTGCCTCCAAACCCCCACCCTGCTTGACTAATATCTCGCCTGCTCTAACGTCTCACCATAGCTATGCAAATACCTCTTCCTCAGCCTCCCCCATCTCGTTAACAGCCCCACTCGCCCCTCACATTCCTTCAAAGGGACTCTAATTTGGTTGCATAATCAAGCGACTCTAGACGCGAGTAGTGGATTGCTTTGAGCTGGGTAATTGGGAATGAGATTGCCTGCTGCATTACAGAGGCAGTGAAACCCGTGAGGAGAAGGGATGTAGGCTCGAGTGCATAATGGCGGCGGATTACGATTTTCACCGTGGTAGGGTCGGTGTGAGTGGAGACTGTCGTAGAGGTGGTGTCGAAGTAGTGTAGGGTTAGGGGAGGAATTCTATAAATCGGCGCCCCCCGTAGTAATGCGTTAGGTAGATGTAGTAGAATTGTTGTTTGACATATTCGAACGAAGAGAAGAAGATATCGTAGCCAAGGGATTCCTATGGATCTGAGATTCAAGCTCGTGTGCGGGGGGAGTTGGGGTACTTTTGCTTAACTGAACCCGTACCCCCCAAATCCCGATTTCTTGTAATTTGTGCGTGGCGTACCGGAGCCCTACGTCCGCATACTAACCCCAGGAACTCAGAGTAAAGGTATCTACAATACCATATAATCCATCCACATCTTGAAAACTGCCTTAACCTACGCACCCAACCAGTCAGCCCACTGGCTCTTCTCAAACAAGGTAAAAGTTCTCCTTCCATACCGGTGCCCTAAAATAAAACGCAATCAACTGCGTCCTAAACGCCCCCGCACTCGTCCCATACGGGTGCTGATGTTCCGCTTTCTTTCCATACGGCACAGGCTACAGTTCTTCGAAATCCGTCTGGTCTTCGTCAAAGCCGAAGTTCGTCCAAGAATCGGAGGGCATGGTCTTGTGCGTACAAGTTCGTGCTTCGAAAGGATTACCTGGTCCGTAGTTTAATCGCATCCTCGGGGACTTGCAACCTTCTTGAGATCCGTTTGGCCCCGTAGTTAATTAGACCACTGGTAGCTGTAGGTAGATTCAGCACACTTTCAAGTTCCCTCATAGAGTTAGGCGGCATATACATACCGTCCATCTAAATAATGACATTGGGTTTTTACAACATGAACAGGAGGATATTAAACGATTATGCAAGTGCAAGATACTTAGCAGAATGTATTTACGATACCCGGAGCTACATATGGGGGAGATGCCCCACAAGGATGAACCCAATCCTTCTGAGGCCGAACGCATCGAAGCACCTCCGCCACTGGGTATAGTTAGCCCATTTGCATAGGAGGGGACTGTACTGTTAGATATGACATGTATATGTATATAAGTCTCCATGCATCTATGCTGTGGACAGCAGGCCAAGTCATGTCTCTAGATAGCTGCGACTCTATCTTTTTGCCTTCCCTTGCAAGCTTAAAGCCATGGCGATATCACACGGGTAAAGATAAAGTAAAGTTTCAAACAATTAACTAAAGCAAAGAGCTCATGCAACCACGCTCACGTATCCTATGGCAACAATGACTTCTCGAGTACCGCATTATCTGAGACCCCTCCACTGTATTTGTATTTTAGATAATGCGGTACTCTAAATGAATGCAATGAAACTAGGCTGTTTACGACCAGACTACCGGTATCAGACTTCCTTTCTCGTACCACCCGAGCCTCAAACCATACAAGCCTTGCCAATTCACATCTACTCATCATTCTTGTCTCATATTATTGGCTATCCCGCGATATCCAACACGATTGTTTCTTGTGGCTGGAGGGAATCGTGAAGATAACTATATTTCGTGAGATATTATATTCTTGCTGGGAGCTCGCTATAGATCTCACAGCCTATTGGTCTAGGAAAAACTCTAATGTACATGAGTGCGATCTCTCGGTATATCTCTCTGTATTGTAGCTTGCCATTTTTCTGATCCCGGCTGGCTGTTAAGCTCTGAGTTGCTATATCAAGTGAGAAAGTGAGAGCGTTTTTCCTACATCCTCCCTTGCTCGAGCATCCACCAACACGGCCATTTCAACACTGGTCCCATATCCCAATCAAGATACAGCTGTCAGGTCAATCTGTGGTTTTCTGCAGTGTTTTCATCTGGCTTTGTGTAGTGACGCCCACATAATCATTCCCATATATGGATCTTCTGATATGGTGAATGATTTGAGTCTGTATCCTAACCCAAGGCCAGTCCTCGCCTCTTGTCTCTGGTATCTTCATCCACACTGCCTGGATATAATCTTGGGCAGTATAGTTGCTCCCAAGACTTGTAGGGTACTTCAGGCTCTCTATTTGTTTTTTCGGGTGTTGGAGGTAGGTGGTGGAGGCCTGATGTTCTCACAGGCCAGCAAATGCCTCTCGGGATATCATCACTAGCTCAGACCAACGGAATGTATGCTTCTTATGCAATCAGTATCATTCAAAATCAGTTCTAGCCTAACGGCATGCTCAACCCTCTATTCCATCCTTTGCAAGATCAAACATAAAAGAACTATACACCTTGCAAAGAGAAAATGTAGCACCGCCGGTAAGGAAAAGCTCGTCTCATCACCCACCCCAACTGCTACATTGTGGTAGACTCCGGATTTCCAGCTAGCGTCGCGAAATAACATTCATCTGGTGACCCGTAGCAGAGGATGCTCCCATGGACAAAGAAAGTCGGGCAGTCTCCTACAATAAAATGGGCCCTGAAATGAGTAACGCGGAAAAGAGGGGTTTGGGGGGGGAACGAGGATTATATACCAGCGGCGTGTGGCTGTGGTGGCTGGTGGGGATTTTGCGGGCTTGGAAGCATTCACATCAAAATGCCCTACCTACTTAAGTAGCTGGTGGGCACCAAAAACCCTAAGCCCAAGTCAGTCGAGTATTTTAAGTGAAAAACTTTTTTTTTTTTTTCCAGCGAAAGTAACCTGTACAATATACTATCGGTGTTTGGGCAAACCTAGCACCTAGTGATCACGTTTTGTCCTAGCGGTTACACCTCCAACATTTTGGGGGGGGGGACTTGTGCCAACGAAACCTATGTACAGTTACGGGTGTTGTGCCAACCAGACTACTGCCACTCTACTTACTACGCCAATGGGAACGAAGGGATTATTTGGGTGTAAGCTGCGGACGGCTTGGCGAACCTGGGGACGTTTATCAGATGGAGAGGGGCCTGCTTGCTGAGTAAGGCGGGCCGAGTATCATCGGTTTAGTTATCATAGCTATTATAGTGCCTTTTGCCTCTGTGTTAACTATCGCACCCCCGATTCACAGACAGGAAGGGGGAAGTCTTGTGTGAGTGAGGCCAATTCCCAGTAGCTTCGAACTGCAATTCAACATTCGAGTGCCCAGTCGGACTGGAGGTCGACTACCCCTCCAATTGGATCTGCATCACCGCATCCCACAGCCCCGAACATATAAGGCACGATAATGTTGCGGCAACAGCTTGCGCGGGCCGCCGCTCAGCGGACGGCACGGAATGCCGCTATCAGCACCACACCTATTGCCACTACACGGAGAGCGTTCAGCGCGAGTGTGAAGAGGAAGGCAGAGGTGGAGATCACAATTGATGGACAGAAGGTCAAGATAGAGCAGGTGAGCAATTGCCGTGCATGTCTAGATGGCAGATTCGGGGAAGAGGGCATGAAGGGCATGAGGGCCACGAGATTGGTGGGACAGGAATTGGGTGGGGTAGGACGAGGGGGGAAGGAGGGAAGGGGGGGATATAAGAAGGATCCGTGATTGAGTGTCGCAGAGCAGGAAGGGGGGTTGATACAGGATAGAGGGATATCTATAGGGCAATTAGGGCTGATCAGCATTTATCTGAGTGATATAGGGAGCTGCCCTTATTCAGGCTGCGGAGAAGGCGGGGGCCACAATTCCAAGATATTGCTACCACGAGAAGCTCATGATTGCCGGAAATTGTCGTATGTGTTTGGTAGAAGTCGAGAGAGTGCCAAAGCCCGTGGCATCTTGTGCTTGGTACTTCAATTCCTCTCTTGAGGTAGAAGGACACATTTTGCTGACTAGAAATTATCGTAGGCCCGTGCAGCCCGGTATGGTCGTCAAGACTAACTCCCCTCTGGTACATAAGGCGAGAGAGGGTGTGATGGAGTTCTTGCTTGCTGTGAGTATACTTGCTTCAAATTACCCTGCCTTGTGCAGCAGCTAACTCCGGTTCAGAACCATCCATTGGATTGCCGTATGTATAATTAAAGACGATTTGTATGAGCTTATATTCAGAGGCTAAACATGTGGTTGATCTCTAGCAATTTGTGACCAGGGTGGAGAGTGTGATTTGCAGGATCAATCTATGCGATATGGTGCGGACCGAGGCCGCTTCCACGAGATTTCTGGTAAGCGTGCAGTTGAGGACAAGAACATTGGGCCCCTTGTGAAGGTAAGTCTCTAGTACTCCATGACACAGGGACTACCATGCTCACCTCCACCTTCCTAGACATCCATGAACCGTTGTATTCACTGCACCCGTTGTATCCGTTTTGCCAACGATGTTGCTGGAGCTCCAGAATTCGGATCTACCGGTCGCGGTAATGACATGCAAATCGGCACCTACTTAGAGCGAAACCTCGACACCGAACTCTCTGGAAACGTCATTGATCTGTGTCCCGTCGGTGCCCTCACCTCCAAGCCCTACGCTTTCCGTGCCCGCCCATGGGAACTCAAGCCGACCGAGTCTATCGACGTGCTCGATGCCCTAGGATCCAACATTCGTGTGGACGTCCGCGGTCAAGAAGTCATGCGCATCCTTCCTCGACTCAACGAGGATGTGAATGAGGAGTGGATCAACGATAAAACCCGATTTGCGTGCGATGGATTGAAGACACAACGTCTAACTGCCCCACTTATAAGGAGGGATGACAAGTTCCTTCCTGCAACATGGGAGGGTGCGTTGGTTGAAATTGCAGGTGCTTTCGAACAATTACAGCCAAAGGCAGATGAAGTTAAGGCTATTGCGGGACATTTGGTAGAAGTGGAGTCTCTAGTGGCAATGAAGGATCTTGTCAACAAGCTTGGCTCAGAAAATCTCGCTCTTGATCAGCCACTGGGAGACCAGCCTCCAGCACACGGTATCGACTCCCGCTCGAATTACCTCTTCAACAGCAAGATCTCCGGTGTTGAGGAATCCGATGTCATCCTCCTTGTTGGTACCAACCCCCGCCACGAAGCCGCTGTCCTCAACGCCCGTATCAGGAAACAATGGCTCCGCAGCGATCTTTCTGTTGCCGTTGTTGGTGAGAAATTTGAGGGGACCTTCGAATATGATCACCTTGGCCAAGACTTTGCCTCACTAAAGTCCGCCCTCGCTGGTGAATTCGGCAGGAACCTTGCCTCTGCTAACCGCCCCACCATCATCGTCGGTTCCGCAGTTGCAGAACACCCTGATGGTAAGGCCATGTTCGAGCTCATTGGTCAATTCGTGGACAAGAATTCCGCCAAGTTTATCACCCCTGAGTGGAATGGATACAACATCCTCCAGCGTGCTGCCTCCCGTGTGGGTGCGTATGACGTTGGCTTCTGTACACCTAACCCTACTGTCTCCCAGACTCAGCCCAAGATCATCTTCCTCCTCGGTGCGGACGAAATCCAGGCCTCGGATATCCCCAAGGGAGCGTTCGTCATCTACCAAGGTCATCATGGTGATGCTGGCGCACAGTACGCTGACGTGGTTCTTCCCGGTGCTACCTACACCGAGAAGAGCGGGACCTACGTCAATACTGAAGGGCGAGTACAGCTTACTCGCCCAGCGGCGACTTTGCCAGGTGTAGCTAGGGAAGACTGGAAGATCATCCGTGCGATTTCCGAGGCTATTGGTGTGACATTGCCATATGACGATATCAGCCAGTTGAGGGAGAGGATGGAGCAGATTAGTCCGAGCTTGACTAGGTACGATGTACTTGAGCAGCCGACGGCGGATCTTGTGAACACCGGTCTGAAGGCGCAGCTTGTGGATGCGAATAGGGGCGCCAAGTCGACCGGTCAGGTGTTGGAGAACCCCATTAAGAACTTTTACTTTACAGATGCCATCTCACGAAGCTCTAGGACAATGGCGAGGTGTTCTGCTGCGAAAATGGCGAGGTCTGGAGTGGTGGAGGATGGAGAGGAGCAAGCAGCGGCAGGATTCGCTTAGGGATGGGGGTTGAGGGTAAAGAGTGGAGTCGATATGGTCAATAGAGTGAAAATTGAGTTATAATTCCTCTTGTTGATGTTACATTTGTGTTTTTTTTAATCCTGCTTGTGTATTTTCCCACTTTTACCTTCAATATGTGTATAGTTGTAGACGTGCTGGCAAGCTAGGTTGGAGAGACTAGAGGTGGAGCAAATGGATTGGATGTAGAGAAGCATAGGACCAAGCGGGTTATATAAAGGTTATTAAGCTGCTGTCAAGAACAATTATTTGGATAGGATGCCCTGCTCGTATGCGACCTTGGTCTAAATATTAAGAAAGGTAATACCATCCTTCTCTAGCAGACCAAGTGTTGAGGGTAACACAAATATGCTCAAGTCTTTCAGGGTAACAGACTACTCGAGTCAATGGACCGAGCTCGTAACCAGCCAAAAATCTTTCTCCACTGGCAACCAAACAATGTATCAATCATCGAGAATAAGTCTCTCACCACTTGGCTTAGTCAGACTACACTCGACACAGCAGCAAGCGGCGAGGTTTCTGTCTCGGGGACTAATCGTTACCCTTCTAGGCCTCTCGAGCCCAATCATCAACAAGATACGCTACACCAGCAAACATATACAAACGCCCACCCTCCTCACAACTCAAGAGCACCTCTCATGGCTTCCCCTGCCGGTTCTACCCAGTCACCTCCTGTCTCCTCCCCTGTAGCTCCTACTACATTCCCGTCACCTCCCATGGCTTCCACTGCCGCTCCTACTAGGCTGCCGTCACCTCCCGTGGCTTCGAGTGCCACTCCTACCAGATTGCCGTCACCTTCCCTGGCTTCTGCTGCTGGACATACCGAATCACCCCCTATGGAGTCCTCTGCCAGCTCTACGGAGCCTCCTTCCATGGCTTCCCCTGCCGGCCCTACCAAGTCACCTCCTCCCCGCCGCTCCGCTCCCCCACGTAACGAAGATCCCTTTCCAAACGACTTTGAGCTGTACGCTCTCCCACCCGCTAAAACAACAAGATTCACAGACAGCCAAATCAAACGCCTCAACCACCTAGTCTTCACCCTTGGCTGTGTTGAAGGGCGTAAGAACAACGAATGGGCCATCGAAGAAATTTGGATGGTCATCCCCAAATCCCGTGGGGGAGGGGCAGAGCTACACTTGACCGTGGCTCAAATAATACAGTTCATTAGAGTATGGGCAAAACAGGTCCCAGAGAAACATTTGCGTATGGCGAAGTTTTACAAGTGGATTGAACAGCAGCCGGAGAGCGAGAAGCCCTGGCTCAGTGAGAGGGATTTGGCAGCGTATTGTAGACTTACTTTTCCTCATATGCATGCGAGGGAGCGGGAGGTCCTGGAGCAACGAAAGGTTAGCATGCCTGATGTGGAGTCTCAAGTTGCGGCTGCTTGTGGTATCGAAGGGAGTATTAGGGTTGATGTCTCTGCTAGAACGTTGGCTCCTGCTGTTGACAATGCTCTGAATCCAACAGCAATCTCTCCTTCAGACCATGTCCCTGGGGCTGCAATCCTGCTTCCAAATACACCAACCACTCGTTCCCGCGCCACGGCATCGTCGGCAAGACAGTCTCCTGCCCTGGCTAGGCTATCTCTTCCGCCCCCGGGAGTTGCACCCCAAGATGAAAGTACAAGAACACCAATCCGCTCTCGTACAACAGGTGCTATCGCAGCAGTGCTTGCCACTGCTGGCCCTTCTGAGGCAGCTCTTCCGCAACCGAGTGTTCATACTCCAACAGCAGCTCGATTTCGTGCAACGGGGCCTACTACAGCAGAGGCTCCGGCCAGTAATCAATCACCACCAAGCCGCTTCCGTGCAGTTAAGAATATTCTAGCAGAGACTCCAGCCGGTGGTTCTCCTCAAATTATTACTTCTTCACCGCCATCGCCAACCGACTTCCCGCCATCGCTCGCACAATGGCATCTGATCAAGAACCACCTGCTAGCATCACTCCTTTTCAACCAATATTCTCAACCCCGATTATTCGCCCTCCAGCAGACACGCCAACGGTCATTTCGAGCACTGAACAAGTCTTTCATCTTACAGTCAGAGCCTATAGCGACCCTATCCAGCACCTGGCCATGACTCCCGGACTGATTAGCCTTTTCGTGGGAAATAAACAAGGGTATACTATCGTGTATACGATCACAGTGATGGGATTCCAGGTGATTGAACACTTGATGAGGACTCCGGGGTTCACGGGGGTGAGGGTTGGCCCTTGTAGTGGGTGTTGGACCTGTCGTCAAGCTATGATGCAATCGGATTAAGGTTGGGATCATTGAGTCTAGTTGTTTCAACCGTCCATAAAGGACCCCTCTTTTTCGTTAGGTTGTCTGTAATTGTTATTATTGCTCCATTTGCGATGGGTATCTCGATACTGGGCTGCTTGCTTCTTTGAGAGTCTGTAAGGGACTTGTCAATTGTTCTTTGATGTTTGGGAAAAAAAGGATGAGGATTTATTTGGTTTGATTCTTCTTTTCTAGCTGGTTTTTTTACTAGGAAAATACCTCCTATGGTTCACCTTACCAAATAAAAAATTTACTGTGCTGAAGTTACCGATAGTAGGAATTTTGGAACTTGAAGGCTGATAAGGGCCATAAACAATGTGGGTTTCTATACAAGGTTGTACAACGCAAACTCATATGCCTTCAACATACCTGCCGCCACTTTGGTAGTAGGTTTCCCCCACCACCGGCCAATAGACATAGGAAGGAAATCTCCTACACCGCACCTTTTGGAAAATGAGTGCAGTGTATAATATTCTATTTCGAGTTGTGAAAGTACAGGTGGAGGATACAAGGTTTTACTTGAATCGCTGGAATGCCTGCTCGTGTATGGGAATGCGGCCCTTGGGTGTGTCAGGAATGACTTTTCGGAGGCCCTAAAAGCGTATTGTATACACCTAGTGAGCAATTGGTGAGGTGGTGATTGGGTTGCAGGAGTGGTAAGAGGGGGGAGGTACCAGGCTTTTGAATACGCAGTCATTCAAAGGCTTCTCCTGCGTACGGCAATGCCACATTTGCTGGTTGTTATTGTCGAGACAGGACCAGTGTGCACGGAATTCGGCGAGGCAGTGCTTGTTTAAATCATCCAACCTGGTATGCTCCCACGTTATTAATACTTTCTCAGGGGAGAGTAGAATATCGTCCGCCCGGGGGGAGGGGGGAGGGGGGGGGAATAGACGTACACAGAAACAGCACACCTAGTCACCCTCCTCCCTTCCTTGAGACAGTCAAACTCACCCTTCCCTCCCGACTCGTGCTTGCACAGCATGTAGTCGTCGCTGTATGCGCTGCAGCGGTCGCCGATGAAGAAGGATGCGGACATGAGCGGGGCGGAAGTGGCGCCGACCTCCGAGACGGAGGGGATGGAAGGCGGCAGGGGGGTTTTGTCGATTAGGACGGTTTGGTGAAAACTGTAGTCAATTAGCATCGTGATTCTGTTTTGCAGTAACTATTGTCATTGGACATCTGTCTGTCCGTCCCGAGCAGCTGGGCCGGGGCACGTGGGTAAGGTGGAAGTAGTCTAAACGTACAGAGACTCTCTGTTTCCCGTTCCGGACATGATGGGCGAATTGGATTGGGGGTGTGGATGAGGGCCGGCGTCTGCTTCGTGATGTATGTACCGAGCGCTGTTTCGCGGGGCCGGAGGTGAGGCTCGTTTCTAATTCCTGTCGATATTATTGCTATATTCGTGTAGGTGTTCGGCGGGGCGGATGAGTAAGCGTGCAGAAGGCCAAGCGGTCGATTTTGTGTCGTAACAATACAACAATTCACGGAGCCTATACGACCAGCATACGAGCGAGCCATCAACGCCATAATACCTGTCTATTGGATCTGCACCATACTTGCCTTGGTTGTTTGCTCAGATCAGTGGCACCGAATCCCCAACGCGAGAAGAATACGAATACACGCCACAGCACAACCAACAACGACAGCCACCTAGCCCCCCTCCCCTCCACACACACACACACCAGTTATGTCCACCTTTAGCAGCCCCTTCGGCACAGCGGGTTCGACACCAGGCCAAGGCGGAGGAGGGATATTTGGTGGAGCGAGCACTACTACCCCAGCATCAACAGGTAGCTTTTTCGGCGCCCAGCAATTTCAACCCCAGCCCCAGCAAGAGCAGCAGCAACAGCAGACTAACTTCACCAACTTAGGCACAGGTACAGGTACAGGATTGTTCGGTGGAGGAGGGCCGGCGTCGATATTCGGTGCTGGACAACAGCAGCAACAGCCACAACAACAAACCGGGGGAGGAGGAGGTGGTGGTGGTGGTGGCGGTGGTGGATTCTTCGGTGGAACGAGTACAACTGGTGGGGGTTTATTTGGTGGAGGACAACAACAGCAGCAACAGCCTCAGCAACAACCCCAGCAAACACCCGGCTCAGGACTATTCGGAGGGCAGAGCACAACCACAGGAGGATCGGGGTTATTTGGGCAAACACAACCTCAGCAGCAGCAAACAGCAGGAGTTGGGGGATTATTTGGTGGTGGAACTAGCACAACTACCGGAGGAGGAGGTGGGTTTTTTGGAACCCAGCAGCCACAACAACAGCAGCAAACTGGATCATCGTTCTTTGGTTTCGGTAGCACTACCGCCCAGCCACAGCAGCAGCAGCCACAGCAGCAATCACAGTTCGGTGGTGGTGGGATTCAGATGCAGGGGGGGGAATGAACCAATCTATGGCTGGATCGCAATATGGTACGTATCTATTTGGGAACTGGTGTTATATCAACGCATTTGGGGGGCTAATGGGTGTGGGAATGGGTGATGGAAGGCCAAGCGCCCGGAAACAGAGTCATCTACGAGCTCAAAAAAGTAATGCAAAAATGGGACCGCAACTCCCCCGACTGCGAGTTCAGATTCTACTTCTACAACAATGTCGGCGCAGATAACGCTTCGAGACACGTGAAACCGCAGAATGAGGATGAAAAGGCTTATGATAAAGCTTGGACTGAGCGTCCTAATTCTGGGTACTCACCCCACCTCATCCCAGATCAACATTATCAAATTCTAATTCTCCTATATATGTGTAGGGCCGTCCCAGTATTAGCCATCGGCTTCGGCGACCTAGAAATTCGCGTCAAATCCCAACAAAACCAAGTCTACGTCTTTCGCACCACGCTGCACGCCATCCAAGCAAAACTGACCACTCTCTCCCAAAAGCACGATCTCGTCACATCCATCAAACTCGACGACTGCCGGCGGCGGCATATCTCCCTAGCCCGGCGCGCCCTCGCCCTCGCAGCACAGGTCCAAGTTCTAAAAAACCGTGGATACGCACTGCAACCTGAGGAGGAGCAGTTGAAAAAGAAGCTTGATGCGCTGAGTAAGAGTGTGTTCAACCCGAGTATTGTCGGAAGAGTGAATGAGATTTGGGCGAGGATGATGGTTGTTAGGGAGAGAGCGAGGATGATGGAGGGAGAGCTGGAGACGAAGGGTGGGTTGGAGTGGGATGAGAAGTTGCTGAAGGCGACGGGTGAGTTGCTAGGCCAGAATGCGAAGGGGCTGGAATTTTTGACGAAGGAGGTCAAGGAGATTGAGAGGGAGTTGGGGGAGGTGGAGGAGGAGATGAGTAAGGGTGTGGAGGCTAAGCAGGGGGAGAGGAGGTAGACCTATGGAGAAGGGACAGGTGAGGGGTAAAGGGCTTGGGGCGGAATAATTGGATTGTTTTTGGGCGGGTTGTTTTGCTCATGTATGTGAGTATGCTAGCGAGCTTTGTACCTTATCATGTAGTTGTTATGAGGGTGTGTTCTTTGTACGTACCTTGCCCGCCTTTTTTACAATGTACTTGTACGGCAAATAGGGCCGGACGATGACATGAGATGAGTAATATGTATCAACTGGATGATGCATAACCTCTCCCTCTTTGTGGCTCCCCAATCCGTTTCCGAGTTACCCTCTATTCACGCTTTTTTTTTTTCACCACATGTCATACGAAAACCACATTCCTCCTCTCTCCATTAGAATCATCAAATCTAACACACTAGCCCTTTATTCCCTCCTTCCTCCCTTACCTCCTCCCCAAGCTCACTCCTCAACCTCCTCCCAAACAGCTCCAGCAAAATCTCAAAGCAGATCTTAGTTACCCCGGGGTCATAGCGGCCTTTACTTAGCTCATCGCGGATGAAGGCATGTTGCGCCCACGCAAACTCGTAGAAGCTGAATGTGGCACCGGAGGAGTGGAGTGTGGAGCGGATTAGGTCCCGCCCGGGGGGAGGAACGTGGTTGTCGAGTTTGCCGAAGATCTTTTTGTGTGGAAGGGGAGGTTAGATGTGGAAGTATTGAGAGGGGGGGGGGGAAGTTGATAGGGTATGGTACCATGGCTAACTCTGCACGCATCTCCTTGTTCCGAACGCGCTCGAGGGAGTTGTCGGATTTGTGGAGGCCGAGGGTGGAGGAGTGGATATCTACCAGAACCCCATAAGCATCCATTCTCTATAAAAGGTTCTCGAGCGGAGGGTTTGAGTTATCGAAGGGAGGAGAAGAAGAAAATGATACGTATAGGTACCAGTAGCAAAATAACACACGGCCGCCTTAACTCTCTCATCAAAGCCTGCTCTGAAAGCCAAATGGCCCCCTAGACACATCCCCGTCGCCCCGATCATCCCCGTGCATGTCTTGAGGCTTAGGAGAAGGTCGACGGAGAGGCGTTGGTCTTCGTCGTAGGAAGATACGGTCTACAACCCACCCCACCACCCCACCACCACCATATATCAGCCCCTATCAACACCACCATCCTTCCCCCTCCCCTCTCCAACAACGTACCTTTTCAATCTTATACCTATTCCCCTTATCTGTCCCGGGGCCATCATACTCCAACTACTCCCCCACCGCGCTCCGCCTCGCAGCATACAATTAGCCCACCATTCTCTGAATCCCGCGACCACTCCACCATCCAGGCTCCCCAGGTATTGAAAGACCCACCGGCTCCGGCCCCTCAAACTCATGCCAACTACTCGGCGCCGCACAGATATATCCCTGTCCGGCAAGCTGCCTCGCAAACCTCGCCACTGGGCCCGTAACCTGGTAGATCTCGCTGAAGACGACTACCCCGGGAAAGCGCGCGTGCGGATAATTCGGGATTTGGGGTTGGTAGAGGAAAACTCCTAGGGTAGGCGGTAGGTATCAAAAAAGGGATCATTATACCCACCGTATACTGGGGGTTGGGTATCAGAGCGAGGTGGGGGGTGGTGGGGTATAATAGAGCGGGGTAAACTGTGGGGACATACGCATTTTCCCTCCATCGGAGGTAGATACATCGTCGTAGGATTCAGTGATGAGCATTGATGAGGTTGACTTTGCAGAGCTTGCTTGGTAGTTGTTCAGTCAATTGGTTGGTTTAATATGGTGTGATGGGCGTTGTTGCTGTTATTAATGTCTCCCTGAACTTCACAGTCCTCGACATCTACATGCATAGTAATATATAATCCATCACGTACATCATTACTCGTATACATCTCCCTTCAACACAATACTAATCCCATCTCATGTAAAGATCCAATATTGACCAATCTTCTTGTTCCCATAAAAAAAAATTGTTCATCCTTCAGCATCAATAAACCTGAATCGGCAAGAGTGAAAGGAAAAAGGAAAAACAGCACCATAAAGATCGTCGCAAATCACATACCCCAAATCTACACCTAACTCACACATGTGTTGAATCTAACCGCAAGCTTAACGCTTCTTGCTCTTCGTCGCCGGTGCCTTCGCTGATGCCTTCGCCGATGCCTTAGCTGGTGCCTTAACTGGTGCCTTAGCTGGTGCCTTGTTTTTTTGCGCCTTCTCCTCGTCCCTATCGTGCTTGTCCTTCTTCGCCGCCTTCTCCTCCAGCTCATCCCAATCCTCTGTATATCTGTATTAGTTTCACACTTTCCTATAGCTCACAAAAAAGCTACTCACCACCACTCTCCTCATCACTGACGCCACTCCCCTCATCCGCACTCGCATCATCATCATCATCAAAGTCACTGTCCTCGTCTGAATAACTTCCATACGAGTCACTAGCATCACTTGCCTCAAACTCACTCTCCTCCTCTTCCTCCTCATCGTCCTCATCATCACTATGGATCTGCAAGAAGCTCCATCCACCATCTGCAAAGAACGCATGTGGGTCACTAGTAACAGTCTTCATAATCGTAGGCCAGTTCAGGTTGAGTGGCCCCTCTGTGAATGCAATGTTTGAACTATCCAACCACTCCTTTACGTTCTCCAGAGATTCCATAGGGATAGAGTTGATTTGCGCAACGGGACGATGGAAATCCTTGAACACAAAGACCAAGTCAAAATTCTTCAAGCCGAACTCGACACGTTCCAAGTGAGCAATTTCGACTTCCTCAATCGTAATAACAGTAAAGGGGGGGTCGGTAAGCTGGACAAGGGCGTCGGTGGTAGGGCAACAAAGAACGTTGGCACGGTGCGGTACACCATTAAACCCAAGTTCTCGGTATGGCACGTCCACATCCACATTGTTCTCCTTCTTGCCTGCCTCAGCAATCTTATCCGCAAACGCCTTGAACTCCTTATCCAATTGGGCTCTCCTCCTTCGTTCCTCTTGTTCTTGCTCAAACTCCTCCTCATCGCCGTACCTGTACTTTCTCTTCCTATTTCCAGTCTCATCGAATTGAATATCCGTGGCTTCCCTGTAAAACTGAACATCCTTTGTTTTCTTCTTCCCAACCATAATGTTCTCCTTCAGATGAACATGAATCAGAACTATCAATTCATGCTGACACGGTTGGAAGAACAAATGCTTCACATTGCTGAATAAGATATCTATACGATGATCTGCCCGCAAAGGTGACTGGTATCTCAGACCATTCTGGTGAATCTCCAATTCTCCAGGAACACGCTTTCCTTCCAAACCCGGTCGCACGTATACATCTGCTAACTTCTGAGGACGTCTATTCCTCACCTCTATCAGGTTGTCTTGTGTAATAACATCTTCCATCTCTTTCCTCTCCTGTTCACGCTTGACGGCGTTCTTCTTTAACTCCTGGATGGTGTTGCAGATATCCGCCATCCTGTCATTATCTGTACTCCTGTAGGTCAAACTTCGAACAAAAGTTGCATTGGCATCCTCGAATGGCATGTCATCCTTCCTACCCACACCCTGGCCTGGACTCAAGAAGTTAATCCTAAGGTAAGTGAAATTGTCTTCCTCGTTCTTGCTGACGTTCTTCAACGTCGAGATATGGAATGGAACCGGCCTGCCCATGATAGGCACAATGATAGTCTGGTTCCTTGCATCAACGACGATTTTAACATCGGAGACTGATGTCGGAAGCTGGTTTTCTCTCTTGTAGGACTCAAAACGGCGGAGTTGTTTCTTTTCCTTTCCTCCGCCAGCATCACCACCTTCTGAAAACCTCGCAAGACCCTCCTGGTGCTTCTGAGCCGCGAGCTCCTTCTGATGCTCTCGTCGACGCTGTTCAGCATTATCGTCAATCTGTTTGTTATCCCCACGCAGCTTCGTTTTCAGAATCGCGACATTCTTGGCCGGCTGTTTAGGCATAGGCTTCTTCTCCTTTGCCTTCGGTTCTGGCTCATCATCCTTGAAAAAGAACGCTACCTCCTTATGTTCCTTTGGCGAAGCACCAGTAAGCACCACCGCATCTCCCCCAGTCAAGCGGATAGTGTCAGTCAGGAGCAAACTATAATTTTTGCTCTTTGCATCTGCCGGCTTTGGGTTTTCAAGGTCATTGAATCCCACTGTCACGGTAAGTGTCATTCCGTCCTTCATCACACGAGTGCTCTTTGCATTCAGAGTGAGTGTCGAGTCCCGCGCCTCAATCCCGATACCGCCGCCTACGTTCTTAACAAAGTGCTTTTCCAGTTCGGGGAATTTGGCCTTGACCAGCGACAGAGCTTTATTGTAGACGTCCTTAGCCATCACGCCGTCTCGACATTGCTTAATCACCTCCCATGAGAGGTCGACCAGAAAGTTGTAGATTTTGTCTTGTGACTGTTGATTGTCAGCTACTGCTCCTTTCATGATTTACAAATGGAGCACCACAAACCTTGTTGGGGTCGATCAAGAACGTCCTCGCGATCATAGAGCAATACGTTTTGTACCTTAACCCGAAAGAACAGATGATAACGCCACTATGCAAATTACTTTTATCGTTCTCCGAGCCAAATCTCAAATCGTACTTTCCACCACTCTGCACATGAGGGCCATCCGCCCAATCCAATTGAGCATTGTCGAAATCAGCTCCCAGCTTCAAATCTTTCGACTTGAAGAACTTCTCATCATCCAGCTTTGACTCGATGTTTGATGCCAGCTGTGTATGTGTGACCTTCTTCTCATCATCGATGATTTCAGACATCTCATCCACAAAGTATTTGTTCATAATGCCGACACAACTCCGTGACGCAGCACGCATCAATTTCTATAGTAATCCCTGTTAAGACACATCCACGCCATTATTCCACCGGCGGGGTGGGAAAGGAAAACTCACCAACTCCATCTCATCCTTCACACTCAACACCCCGCTCAAATCAACTCCCACGTCCACCTCCTCTAACCCCCCTTTTGCCTTCTCCGGCTCATACACTCTTTCCCACTCCTCTACAAAGGGCCCCTTCGGGCTTTCCTTTGTAAACACCCCTACCTTCCCTCCGCTTTTCTTCATCACCTCTACAATCTCCCTATAATTCTTTTCATTGGCCGCATCGTCTTTCCCCTTGATCAAAATCTCAAGCGGTATCTTCCCGCTTTTCAGTGGTTCGAGGAGCTTGGCCTTCTTGACTGTTGTGATAACGTACATCTTCTCTGGTGTAATAAGGATGAGAGTCGCGGGAAATTCATATCCTAGTAACCAGAACTGTGGAATTGTCAGTACATACGAAAAAACTAAGAGATAGATCAATGGATCACTTACATGTAACGCCAAACTCTTACTATAAGGCCCTTCCTCTGTTTTACCCATCACAGACAATATACCCTTCACCCCATTAAACGCGTCACTCTTTTTGTCCTTCCATGCAGTCTGTAAAGTACCCAGCCGACTCTCGAAGGTGGCCTTGTCGATCTTGATTTCGTCACTCATAATCGCAGCCTTATTGAAAAGTGAAATGTATCCAGACAGTCGATGATGGAGTCCAGTGAAATCTATCCCAAGGTTGAGATGAAGAATTCCCGTCACAGTGCGTAAAAGAAAGCGTTGTGGTTGCGTGAAAGAAAGCGTTGTGGGTTGTGCGTCGACGTTAAGTAAAGCTTGATGGGCTGGGTTGTCGCGTTTTACTGTGGCACATCCGCTAGCTCATCATGGCTTGGCACAGGTCGCGTAAAGCAACTGCTTAAGTAATAAGTATTTCATGTACGTTAAATGAGTTGTTTGTCCAGATCGATTCAGTAGAGTTACCCTCCCACACAGACACAGCGCCTATGATAATGTAAATAAAAACAAAAAGAATGAATGAATATGAGATGTAACTAGATAAGGTCAAAATCAAGGAACATATGCATAAATTATCCATCCATATTGAGATCATACCTCCTCCGGGTTGTACACATTAACCCAACTCTTCAATCGCTGCCTCAATATCCCCCATCTCCAACACATCCAAACACCTATTTCCCTCACATATTTGAACCATGGCTTTCCCCTTCTTCTCCACTCTATTCAGCACCTCTCCGAGCACCACGTTCCTTTCCAGCAACCACTTCACGTCCTCATCCCTACTTTTGACTTTCTTAGGATCAACCTGCACAATTGTGGTATTCGTCAACAGCTTCCCTCTCAGCCTGCTCCTCTGTTTTTTGAGTTCTGGATCCTCTGGGTCTCCAGCTAGAATGACACTACGCATACCAAGGTTAGAAGCTACGATTGCGGGGAGGAGAGAGCAAAAGAGGAAGGGGTGTTGGAGGATTTCGGGGGAGAAGGCATCACAAGTTCGGGTTGCGTAGGTGAGGAAAGAGGGGGAGGAAGGATGGGGTGAGGAAATAATGGTGACGAGGCGGTGGAGGTTTGTGGTGGAAATGCCGTTTGTGGAGGGTTCTTGGGAGTCAAGGCCGTCCTTGAGGCGGAGAATTAGATCAGTGGAGGTAACTGGGGTTGAGAAGAAGCCACCAGACTGGGAGTCCCAGAAGAGGGATATTTGTTTCTCTATATCAGGATAAGCATATATATAAGGTTAGAGAGGGAACAGGGTGATGCTTACGCTGCAGTGTATCCGCCCAGCGTAGATATCTGACCTCAAACGTTGTCTCATAAAGGTCCAACAATCCCATAATCAAATACGCATAATCGTCCGCAAACCCTGGTGTCTCCCCTGGCCCCTCCCTCCAGACTCTCTTCAGTTCATGTGTCCTCTCATCATACAGATTCTTTCTAATAAACTCCACTGCCTGCTCAGCATCCCTAATCATCTCCTTCGATCGCTCCGGATTGATATCCGCCAGCGCCGCACCAGCACGGGCTAAGGAGGCAATTGCGAGACCGTTCCATGCAACGATGATTTTATCATCCAGACCGGGGCGCGGGCGTTCTTTGCTGCGGTGGGAGAGAAGTTTCTGGCGCGCAGTGGCAATAATGTTTTTTATTTGTTGTTCGGACATACCGAACTGAGTTGCGAGTTGGTCGGGGCAGGCAGAGACAGCAAGGACATTCTCACCAACAGTTAGATTCCATCAACTGAATATCGAGGAGGGGTCCTACCTGATTCATAAAATCATCATGTGGGTCATTCTCTGGATCCACGTTCCCATCGCTCTGAACACCCCAGTACCTTGCAGCGATCGCCGCATCCTGCTCTCCTAATATCGAGTCGAACTCTTTCCTTGTCCAGACATAAAAAGCACCCTCTGTGGTTACCATTAGTTTCTTTCACAAACATTTCATCCAACGAAGATAATCACCTCGTTTCTCCGTATCTGCCCTGCTAGGCAGTGAATCCGCATCCTCAGACGAGTAAAACCCTCCTTCCGGATGCTTCAACGCATCACGGCACATGTAATCCGCAATATCGTAAACTACAGCCAGCATATCTTCGTCCTTAGTGGCAAAGTATGCATCCAAATAAACACCGAGTAATTGTGCTTGATCGTATAACATCTTCTCAAAGTGTGGCAAGCTCCAGTCTGCTGTGACTGAATACCTAGCAAACCCGTGACCAATATGATCGTGAATTCCCCCTTTGGCCATATTCTATAGATAGAGTCAGTATGCGGGGTTTAAAGGGATACATTCCGGCGATCTACCTTCAATGTAGCCATAGCCATGAATCGTGCGTGCTCACATTCCATGTCTCCGACTACATCTTCTACAGTAGCTGGAAATGCTCCTAATCGTAGCAGGAAGGCTAGATTCACCGGAGTCGGGAATTTTGGTGCCACTAGAAATAGGATTAGCATTTTGCCGAAGCTATAGAAGCATAGTGCTGACATCCAAACCCTCCAAAGGTGGAATCAAACCGCTTGAGGAAGTACTGGTAGGCATCTTCCAAGAGGTCTATCTCTAGACCGTCACTGGGTTCCCCGGATGTCCCCTTCAACCCTTCATCCTATGGAAATTCAGCCCCTCCTAGCTCCTAATCGACAAGAATAATTAGGTCCTACTCACAGCAAACTCCTTGAGCTGTCGAATGGTATCTTTGGCCGACGCTAAGCATCTTTGCTTCTGCTCCTTCCAACTAAGGTTCATCAGTTCCAAAACCCCCAGCCCTAGTTAGCGACCGTATACCTACATTTGTACTATCTTCTCCAAGACATCAAGGAACCCCAAATGAGCAGATCTCACTGCGTTAGGACCAGGCCAATATGTCCCTCCAAAAATAGGTTCCAAATCTGGTGTCAGGAATACATTGAGTGGCCAACCACTGAAATCGCATCGTCAGTGTTACCCTTTCACCGATGGTGGTAGACACAACACCAACCCTGAACCAGTTGTAGCTTGCACGAAATTCATGTATATTCGATCCACATCCGGCCGCTCCTCTCTGAATAAGTAGTAATTATTAGTATCACTATAACCCCCTTTGTTATCGTTCCCTATGGAACGTTCGTGCCCTACCTATCAACTTTGATTGGAATGAAATTCTCATTCAATATCTTCGCCACATCCTCATTCTCAAAACTCTCTTCTTCCATAACCTATAGTCCCGCCAGATCAACCACATCAATACTCCCAGCATAGAACCGCCCATCACGGTGCGGAATAAGGTAATTCTTACATGGCACCCTAAGAACAATCCAATCAGCTTAATATTCTCTCGTGCACCGGGTATTTTGTAGTGTTTCCAATTCCAAACTTACAATGACACGCCGCATACCCAATGCTTACAAACACCATCCTATCCTCCTTTTTCGCCAGCGCCAACGTTTCAGGACTCCAGAGTTGCCAATGGACTGGATTATTCGCATGGCCACGGACCTATCCCGTCCCGCTCATCTCATTATCAGCCACTACCTCCACCACATATTCCCAGGAGTTGGCTAGCCCATAGACCATATAGCAACTTACATATGGGCTCCGGCTCTTCAAACACTCATTCTTCAACCCCAACGTCTTCGAACCCGATGACGATCCTGAACCCCGTCCAGCGAATCCCGACCCTGAACTCAAGACGCCCTTAATGGTCGCACTGGTAGCACCGCCGGCGGAGGATGCTTTCGCATGGCCGGTTATCTTATGCCCTGCGCTTGTAGTGGACATATTTCGTATCCGAATGTTTTTGCAGCTCCGTAAGGCTGATTCAGAAAGTGAATATCAATCAAATCTTCTCCAACCGTACCAGGGGAAACGAAAATTCGCCTGAATCCAACTTTCGACGAAGAATGAGTTCACGCAGCGCAAATGGAGAAACCCAGGTAATTAATTAAAAAATAACGTAACCCCCAACTGGCTCCTATAGAAACTCGAATCAAGATGGGTAGAGTGGGTAGAATGGCGGGTATTCCCACCTTCTTTTGTAATTATGTATATGCAGGGCCGGGGATGAAGGCGGGGCGCAGGAGTCCCACCAATTCGCACCCAATGGCTTGCTGCACGTATGCAGGAAAGTACTGCGCAAGACGTATTGGCACTTGAGCTTCGCAGCACAGAAGAGAAATAAGGGAAGTAAGTTGTTGTCTGCTGTTAAATCTATGACTGACAGCAGCTTATATACTGCTCTGGAACTGCGATGGTTATAGTGAATTTTGAGCCACTGCCGGAAACTGGTATCCGATGTCATTGCTATGTAAGTACACCGTACGGAGGCTCACAACAAAAGTCTTTGCACCTTCCTATTTGGGAAATTTGTCTTGGCAGCATATTTATGTATTATGCATATACAATCACTATATGCATAAGTAACTTATTCTGCAATCTGTCCTTGAGAGACCCCAGTTTGCTGTTGCACAATAGCTAAAGCCTCTCCTAAAGACCATAATATCACTACTTGAGCGCGGGTCACAATGCGAAACATGGTGTATGTATGAGAAGAGAGGTAATTCCTCCCGAAACTACATAGATTATATGCTTACATAAACCGCGATGATGCCTGCATGATCCGCAATATGCTTACATATACTGAAGTTATGCCTGCATGACTCGGAATATGCCGATAGATATGCTGCCAAGATAAATTTCCCAAATAGGAAGGTGCAAAGACTTTTGTTGTGAGCCTCCGTATGTACAGTAGTATATAGTACCAATGAAACCTCTTGCGATAAAAGAGCCAAACTCTTGAAAACCAAAATCATGTAATTCTCTACACTGACAGAATAGTTTCTCCGACAGGACTGACATCCAGAGGCCTTAAGTGGAATTTCCGGAGTTGGGGAAAGCAGCCGTAATCTACTGCTAGTCTGGTTGGCACAAATCAAACTGTTAGTCTAGTTGGCACAAGCTCTCGTAGAGAACAAACTTGTATCCTCTCGGGAGTCTGTGCATGTGACTGAAACTGCTTATCTAATTGGAAACTTCTACTAATGCTTAGCATCACGTGATAAAGGCTCTCGCTTTAGTAATAAAACGGCGTGAGGAAATCGAAGAAAAGCAGACAGAAGATTCCTCGCTTTTATCCTCCGTCAGCCAAGACCTCCCTGCTAGCACTCCATGAGACTAGTCAATATTTTAGCGCGTCAGTGTTCTCGTACCCAGACTCTAGCCTGATCTTGGCATTCGCTTCTCTTAGCTGGCGCAGCAGAAATAATTATTTCGCGACAGATACCTAGAGTCTTGGCACGAGAACAGCGCACTGTACGATGGATAAGGGGTTGGCACCAAAAAAACAAAGCAGTATTGCTACATCTGCCACTTGACTAAACCTAGCAGCTTCTATGCTCATGCATAGTCTCATGCCAAGACCCTCTGGCGACTATCATTATTTAAGTATGAAGGTTCGAGGCCGGTGCCCGCCAGACAGCTCTACCTACTTGTTACTATCGCAGCGGCGCTGCTTGCTTTTCCTTTTTTGCTAGTGAGACTACCCTTTTTGAAAGGCCATGTAGATATACCGTCATATATACATCATCCAGCGCGCTCCTGGCAGCAAGATGGCGAACTCTCTTGGTGACGATATATCCTTACGAGTACTCTTCCATTGCCCTCCTGGTAGGAACCTCCCTTGGTCGGGTTGGCACATTTAAAATCCTCCCGGGCGAAAGCGGGAAAGGGTATCAAGCTTGCGGAGTTACCTCTGCAAGCTTGAATGAGCCCGTGGTGAGGATAATCCCGTTTAATACAGAAAGTTTGACTTGCCTATAAAAATTTGATGTTAAGGCCCAGATCTGGCATACAAACACTCTAGCTATTCATTTTTGACATTCTTAACTACTTAGTCTTGTTGGAGGAGAGGAGTGCAAGCCAGACTAAAGCTCTTCAAAGGAGACTCGAACCCGGGTCTAAAAAAAAAAGATCTAGCCAAGTACGTTTACTAGTTGCTAGTTGACTATTCTTTGACTCAGCATGAGGTTAGTCAAGAGGGTTCAAAGTTTTACTTCATACATAACTAAATGTCCGCGACTAATTTCATCTTTTGTCTTCTATACATATCTACTCTAGACTAATTGAGTATAAGTAAGTCGTCATATGCCGTTATTCTACATATTCAGCGGATCGGATACATCCCTTGTGACGCATGGCGTGTGTAGTTATTTTATATGTATTAGATGTATTAGATACTAGAGGATCGAGTAAACCGAGGAGGTATGACGAGGTTATGAGGAGAGGAATCTTGCTAAAGAAAGTGCTTATCATAGTTCTTATATTCGTGGAACTAACGTAGCCCTCGAGGCTAGTGTTCTGATCTCTATATACATGAGTGCGATCCAGTCGCTTATATATGTGTTCTTTCCCACCACCACTTGCCAGCCCCATACCGTTACTTTGCAGACTGGCGAGGGTATTTCTACAGGTCAATGTAGTAAATAGACGCTAATGATAAACAACTTGCCCTGGACTCGTCAGAGGAATGCTCAGGAATGGGGGGAATTGAAGTAGCCTTAACAATTTCATCATTACAATACCCTCAGTCAAACCCTCTTCGCAACTCTTTTCTTACAATACGGGCCCCACCGAAAAAAAAAAAAGAAGAAAAGAAAGCCGGCCCTCATCTGACACTTACCAACTATATAGGAGAGGAGTTCAGCGCTTTCTTTTCTCGTTGAGCAGGTATGTAACCTGCGGAGTAGTAGATGATTGGAAATGGAATTTGCAAGATGTATGGACATGTAGTAAGGCAGGTGGACTTTGTATATGGTTAAATTTTTGTATGATGTTCACATTTTTATATATATTTTCAATGTCTGTACCCGCAGTCGCATGACGTAGTTTCTGAGTTTCCAAATGGTAAGTAGTCAAATTGGTAACTCTTTCTACTGCGACAAACTAAAGCGGCGTGATCGTCGCTTAGCCTCGTACCCAGGTTAATATTTTTGTTGGTTCGTGACCTCGTAACTCCCCCATATACAACAGACTGGTTGCTACGAGGCTAATCGT
The DNA here is from genome assembly GCA_015179025.1 of Terfezia claveryi. Lineage (NCBI taxonomy): Eukaryota > Fungi > Ascomycota > Pezizomycetes > Pezizales > Pezizaceae > Terfezia > Terfezia claveryi. The sequence goes on along the minus strand of WHUX01000017.1, from coordinate 210,410 downwards.
TGCTGCACTTCGATAGATATATCAACATCAAGAAACTGGTATCAAAATAATATCTACTTACTTAATGTAGAATACTTATCAAATACCCTTCTCACCCATATCCCACCTCGTCAATCATTTGTTGTACAAAGGGATCAAAAGGGTATATATCACCATATTAAACAATACTAAGGAGTTGCAATAAATTGCGAAACTCCAAGTCACCCAACCAACATAACCACAAGGATCATCACCTCTATGACTCCCACTGTCTATCTCTCCCAACCTCTTCCGCCTGGACCATAATTGCTCCACTCTTACTTCACCTTAAGCTTCAATTTCTTCGCAGCAAGAGCTTTGGACCTCATGGCTACCGTGCAGTCATAGATAGCATCCTTGAAAGCAAACAAGAACGCAGCAGTGATGACACTCTGCACGATCTTGGGTCCAATACCCTTGTATAGCCCACTCCAACCTTCCTCCCTGATGATATTCTGTATCGCATTGATCATGGTGTACTTCTTCTCGCCCTTGGAGGCGACGTGCATGCGGGATTTGAGCGTGACTATATTGGAAGATTAGTACGAATATAAGGGTGGAGGGTATTGCGAGAGAAGACGCACTATATGGGTATGTCAAGGCAGTAGCCACGAGCTTGGCAATTGCCCCTAGATAGAAGGCATCCGTTGGGCTTCCTCTCCCCTTTTTCCGCTTCTCAAGAAGATTCTTGAGCTGCTCAAACAAGGTATATTGTAGGATCGGGTTGATGACCAACACCAACGCGGGTATTACCCCCGCGAAAAATGCACCCCAGCCCTCATCTTTAATGATGGCGCTGATGGTCGCCAAGGTGCTTGGTTTAATCCTGCGGAGCGCCTTGCGACCAGTAGGGTCCTGTAAAGTTGGAAGTGCCTCATCTGAGCTTCCCTGGTGGGAGGCATCTTCCTCTTCAATTGCATTTTTGCGGGCGGTCATACGGGTGTTGACAACCCAGATCGGATTGGTGATAAGAACTGTTGCAGAACCGGCAAGGGCACCAGCAGCCATAGATTCAAGAGTGCTGAGCTTTCTGCGCCCTTTGCCGGTGCGGACAGCCGCAGCCTCGAAGGCGGTACGGGACCATTCGTACCCTATGGATTCAAGAATTAGCTCTACCCCAGCAAATGTGTATCTCTGGGTGTGTCTCTGGGTCGTGCATACAATAGTAGTATACAAAGTTTGTGACACTTATTCCAAACAAGGCGCTATCAAGCCCGGCGTATAGTCCCGAGATTCCTTCCCTTTGAATGATTTTCTGGACGGCATCGAGAACGGTAGAATGTGCTCTCTTGGATTCAACCTGTGAACGGGTAGAGAGTGTAATGAGCGGATACCTGTTGCAATATAAATGTGAGTTTATGCGCTCTGACCTAGTTGCGGTGAAGGTAACAGACGTCAGAAGCATAGACAAGACCCCTCCTCCTGCAAGTCATCGACCAATACGTCAGATCATTCATCTAGCCGAGCGAAGCTTGGGAATATTTAAGCGTACCGGCACCTATCAATTCAGTTAGCATGAACGCAACTCTCAACATTGGGATTAGAGCCTGACCACTTATCGCATGAAGCACATTATCGGATGTAGACGACATATTGTGCAAAGACGATTGGTCGTTCACAATACGCTCCAAAACCGGCGTCAGGGGATTCGAAAACCCAAACGAAGACGTGGTCGGATATAATGAATCGATATATGTAGCGACGCACTTCCCAGAGGGAATCGAAGAAACCTAATATAATTGCACGGGTAACGGTAATCTGGGGTAATTGAACCGAAACCGAGGTTGAAGCCCTGGAGAAGCATCATTGTCTGACTAAGCTATGACAATATCAGACAACTATTCTCGTAACCAACCCCTCGTAAAGAATGCTCCAATTCCCAACCGCATTGTCTGGGCGATTAACATGTACAAGACTAAGGAAATTTTTACCTACTTTTGCCTCGATAGATTTGATAATAGATGATTGCCACTGGCAAGGCAAACCGGTAGGCATAGCGATGGTAGCATTTCGTGGCACCTAGGGCATATAGGAGCTTTGTATGCGTTCTTATTTTACCTGTCTTATACAATCTTGATTGTTAGCTATACGGTGAATGTTTATATTTACTACTGATAGTTCTATGTTACCCTGAATTTAGAACGGGCAATATGTAGACAAAAGTCTTCGCCGGAATCACACCAATAGTGGCTATCGCACGAAAAATGTTAAAAACCAGGTAGAATAGAATCCATTTCCAAAAAGGCAAAAAAATGGCGCTAAATTTTATGGGGAATTATGTATTTTCCCAACTTTTCAGTTTCCGAGAACTTCAACTTCATATCAAGCTCAAGCTCAGTGCCAAAAGCGCAGGTAATAGCCGACGGAGGCACTTTTGCTGTGATTCCTAGCAACCAGACTAGTGCAGACTAGTGCAAACGCCGGCCACCGATCACTGATCAGGAGGATTTCTTGGCACCACCATTTGTTTAATAGCGTCGCGCGATACTCTCAAGCTGCAGCTGCAATGCTTGCACTAGCCCCTCGGTAGATGCTGCAATAATACGGTAGGCAGCCCCGAACACCTGTCCTCAAGTATATTCCTGCTAACTTGTGCATATAAATGTGCAAGGATATTGGCCTTATTTTATGTTTGCGGCTACCCGTACCTAAGACTCGAAAGCGAGCTGTGGTGTGCAGTATCACGCCTCAGTGTACGGATCGAGATTTTATAAGCATTGCCAGATCTGTCAATTATCGGTCGTTCGATTCAGTCTTCCTGCCATTATGAGCTTCCCGGGTTCTGTCAAGTCTGAGAAATCCACCATGGCAGAGGAATCCAGGTCGGCTGCTTCGAAAGATGAGGTTAAGGCAGCTGCCTTCGCCAAATTCGTTGTTCGCATCCTGTTTATATCTCTAGTTTTGGATCTCGTAAGAACCTCCCTCCCGGCCTTTAATAGTCACCCCAGAAGTGTTGTGCTTATCATTCTCCACCAGCTGTCTTTCACTATGATCCTTCCGCTATTCCCCCGCCTGTTGGACTTCTATAGAGACCAACCAAACAATGTTATGCTCAATTCGGTGCTTGGATATCTAAATAGCTACAAGGCGGCCTTTGCACGTCCTATCAGCGCCAGATTCGACGTTGTATTACTTGGTGGGGCTATGGGCTCTCTATTTTCCCTTCTACAGGCATTTGCGAGCCCCATCATAGGGTCATTGAGTGATAAATTTGGGTGGGTCACATGATCCATAACAGACGGACTATTAGCCTAATATCGCAGTCTAGGCGTCGAACTGCCCTCCTATACTCTATGTTGGGAAACATTCTCTCAGTTGCTCTATGGGTAGTCGCATACAATTTCCCAGTATTCATAACTTCTCGGGTTGTGGGTGGATTATCAGAAGGAAATGTACAACTTGCTCTCGCAATTGCCACGGATGTTAGCACACCTGAGACAAGAGGATCCGCCCTGGCTCTTGTGGGGATTGCATTCTCCGTTGCATTCACCTTTGGGCCAATGATCGGAGCATATCTCTCTCACCAGACGTTTTCAACTGCAAATCCATTTGCAGCCGCAGCTACCTTCTCACTCGGTCTCTTGCTGTTGGAAACGGCTTTCCTGTATGCGAAGCTGCCAGAAACCCGACCATTGCAAAGTAAAAAGCAGGGAGAAGCAAAAACTAGCACAAAGGGACTCGGCATGTTGAGTCTAATTCACTTTTTTTTCTTATTCATCTTCAGTGGGATGGAATTCAGCCTGCCGTTCATGACTTTCGATTTGTTCAATTACTCATCCAAAGACAACGGACAGCTTCTAGGGTTTGTCGGCTTACTTGCAGCGGTTCTTCAAGGGGGTTTCACTAGGAGAGCTCCACCCCTCACCGTGGTTAAAACTGGTCTTTTCAGCGCTGCAGTGAGCTTCTTCGTCTTGGGGAGTATTGACAGCCAGAAGGGACTCTATCTTGCCGCGGCCTTCCTGGCTGTCACGAGCGCAACTGTTGTGACTGGCCTGACTGCACTTACTAGCATGCTTGGTAGGGAGAAAGAGAGGGGTAAAATGCTTGGTGGATTTAGAGCTGCAGGTAAGTCGATCATCCGTTTGCCAGACGGGCTGAAGGTAAAACTGACATGTTACAGGTCAGGTCGGGAGAGCTTTAGGGCCAATTGTTTTCTGTAAGTTCCCGTCCGTATAGTGGTTTCAAAGTGCTGCGGAACTGTTTTATTGGGCATCTAGTAACCCGCAAAAGGCACTTTCTACTGGTGGGCAGGTCGGGAATTAGCGTACATCACTGGAGGAGTGGGAATGCTCCTTGTCGCTGGGCTTTTCTGGCTTAGCATCAAGGACTCGGAAAAGCTATCAGTAGCGATGAAGAAACAGTGACTTTTTTTTCCTTTTTCTCCGTGGGAGCACTAGGTAGGCCTTTGGGTCACCTAGTCATACCAGGGCTAGTCTACTGAGTCGGCCTCTCTCACGAATGAGAATCCCAAGGGGATTGACATGCACTGTCTACCTACTGGGGCCGAGCGGGAGCAACGGTGACAGGATTATCTTTTCTCCATGCTAATGCACACGGTAAGCTGATAATCAAATTTTTGCCATTTCCAATCAATTCAACATCAATGAAGTTTGGTCCTAGCACTGAACTGAGTGTGCTTGATAGCTGCTTAGAAAAATGAATGACTTTTGTAGATGTTCGGACTGGCTAGGCAATACAGGTTGATTTTGTGAAGAAATTTCAGTTACTTTGTTTACTTATGGCGATTCCTACTACCATCTGGGCTTGAAATATTTCGCAATGACTAAAGTGAGAAGGACTGACCTGGGATAAATTAGCCGAGATTTGGGCTTCGTCACCATATCCCTGTGTCCTGATCCTGACTCGATGGAAGAAAAAAGGTGCCGTTTACTGTAGCACTCCTCACAGGGAATTTCGTTCCCAACACCAGCATCATACATCAAGGAACATCCAGAGAAGGAACCCCGAAAGGCCGAACTCGTTGGACTTTTAATATCCTACAATTCTACCTTCCACAGATGGGCGCGTGCTCTGTAACAAGTTCGGAAATGAGACGGCAGAGGCCCTTGTTTTCGGCGGGCAATATTAAGGCACGGCTTGTGCACGAATCAAATTGCGACTCTAAAAGAATGGAAGCACGCATTCAATATACCCCTGCAGCTGCCCACCTTTGTCTCGGGTTCAACTTTAACACTTTAAACCCAACGATTTTAATTTGGCTTGTGGTGATTTATGCAGGGGCCGAGTATTTCCCATATGTATCGCTGTTAGACGTTTCAGATGCCCTGCCGCTCACTGACCTGCAATCCCTAGCAATAATGGAGGGACATTACCTACATTCCCATATTTCAAACACCCCTATTCAGCCCCTCTCTCAGGCAGCGAATATATTTGGCCTGCGCCCACAGCTATGCACCTTCTCTCTTCACCCCACCCAGACGTCCTGTCCTTTGTGTATTCCTAGCTGGCTGTCGCATCTTACTTGTTGAGATCTTCGAGGCTAAGTCACTCTTTATATCAGACTCAATTGACACCGGACTCATTCCCCCGCTGTCGGCTTTGTTGCGCTGCACAGCTGACTACACATCCATTGGGTTTTGTTTGCATTTGACATTTTGTGAACCAGTCTCGAAAAAGCTATAAGACCATTCCACGTCGATCCATATAGCAACAAGCTTTACGAAACAACGTTCTTTATTTGCATTCCGGGGCTTCACATTCCTTTATATATTACTTCTACAACCACTTCACTCTGTAGTCAAAGGTAGCTGTGCTGCTTTGTCTGAATCATTACTCTCGTCAAGCTCAACAGTAACAACAAGCACCTGCACATTCATTCTCTCCAACATATTCAGGATGCGTTGCTCTTTGATTTCCCTTGCAGCCCTAGGGTTTGCATCACTTGCGCTTGCAGCTCCAGCATCTCTCCAGAAGAGGGGCCGCGGTAACGGGAAAGTGAAGGTCGTCACAGAGACTATTACGTGAGTGAATCTTATTCATTCCGAATGAATCAATCAATCCTCTGATATCTAATATTGGTTTTGTTTATAGGGTAACGGAAGTTGTCTACGCTCCAGAGTCCTCTTCTGTGCCACTGCCTCCACATACTCCAGATGTTACCCCCACTCTTGAGACAACACCCGAGCCAACTCCCACTCCCGAGCCAACTCCCGACGCCGAGCCAACTCCTGAGCCAACTCCTACTCCTGAGCCAACACCTGAGCCAACACCTGAGCCAACACCCAACCCCTACCCACCAGCGCCATTGCCGTCAACCAATGGGCCGGTTGCCGATTCTAAGCCTAAGCCTAAGCCTACGCCAAAAAAGACAACTTCCACTCCCCTGCCGTCACCTACAAACACACCCCCAGTCGGTATTATCCCCGGTGATAGTATGTCCGACTTCGAACGCATGTATGTCGGCAAGCACAACGAGCTCCGTGCAAGGACCGGCGCAGGCCCACTCACTCTCGATCGCACAATGGCTGACTATGCTCAAAACCACGTCAACCCATGTGTGTTTGAGCACAGCAGTCCTCGCAAGTACGGTGAGAACTTGGGTGCAGGCTATCCATCCATTGCGGCGAGTATCCAGGCTTGGTTTGACGAGTGGACAGAGTACCCTTTCGACAAACCCGACTTCTATGTAAGTTCATCGTTTCATTTAACAATTCTTCTTAAATTATCTCTTGGCTAACTGATTTTTTCTAGCCTGGAACTGGTCACTTCACCCAGGTCGTTTGGAAGGCTGCCACCAAGATCGGTTGTGCACAGAAAGTATGTAACGGCGCCAATGGGACTCCTGGCACCTATTACAGCTGCAACTACGATGAGGGCAACCTGATAGGATCGTTCGATGACAATGTCTCTGCCCCCAAATCATAAAAAAGCTCCCCATTGTATTGGTATGGTGGAATCGGAATGGGGTATGTGATTCATAATGGAAAGGATAACGTGGACTGGTGGCGACAATCGGATATGGAATTGGTTGCATGCACAAGGTTCAGGGGTTGCAGGCAATTTCTTGGTATTTTGTGTTTCATATACCTACTGTATTTCGCTTGACGCCATGACATGAGTTTATGTTTTTTTTCTCCAAAGATGGATATTATTTGTTGCATTTCATTGTACATATTGTTGGTGACTGCGGGATCAGGGATTTTGGACAAGGGCGGGCAATACTGGGCAAGATTTTGACTGGAAACGGTCTTGGAACAAGTCCTAAAGTTTATTCCCTTGGATTCCAATGGAGGGTGAATTATCTATCTATGTGTGAAAAAATTGATGTGAAACGAAACAAGACAAAGCGGAGTGACTCTTCGGGAATAATAGTGAGATTTTGAAACGTGAAAAAGTGTTGTGAGTGGTGCCAATTGTGGTTGACGAGATCGGCAATGATTACCGGTACCGTCGCAGCTTACCTGGAGGTTAAATTAAACTATCTCGGCAAGAGCGTTCCTGCATAAACTAGTCATCTGGTTAACCAGACCACATTTGAGTTATAAACAATTCCAAGCCCGACTGCTTCACGACGGGACCAACCAAAATGAATGAAGGGCCACCATCCTGAAGAATCCAATACTGGAACCAAATCGTCAAAGCCGTTTCAGGCACACCTGTCAAAAACTTGCGATGTTGTCACCAACTGCAATGCATGTAATTTCAGGGCTTGCGTCTTGTGAAACTGGGAGGACAAGGATGTGAAAATGGGGAGATGTGCATCGAGTGGAATATGTACTTATACCCTAACTTATCTCGGGAAGGAAGGGGCGCTGAAACAATAAGTGGGTGTGGGTTTCAAAATGACGATTAGCTGTTGATGGATCTTTCTTTGTTGGATACATACGTACTGGCTAGGTACGTACCTAACTGTACATAATACGTAAGTACGTACCTACACCCTCGTCGCTCTACATTTCCCTTTGAACTGCTTGCTTTTTTATTTTATTTTATTTTTCCCTCTCACCGCGATATACAAGTATACTATGCGACTCTTTGGGTGCTTCCCGATATTACCTTATTCGCAGGCCTAAGAGAACCGGACTACCGTGTCTCTTAAAGGGTCCACGCGCAGGGTGGTTGGCCAGGCCATGTGTGCTATCATCAGCTTGTACATACCTATCGGTAATAAAAAGAGGGCTTAAAACGCCGTGATGATATGGCTGTGTTGGGTAAGCGCTGTGCGATAATGTGTTGTGGTGTGTAATGCAGGGGTTTTAAGGTTTCGAGGTTTAACCCCGTATGGGACTGGGCCGCAGTTTTCGAACGTAAGGGGTTTCGGTAAGTGTACCTAACCAGGCTACGCAAGTGTAAGGGGGGCGGCGCTCCTGCGTATGGGCTAACCACTACCGGTATGAGTAATGCCTGCTGACCAAAGGCGGCGGTTCCTGGTATTATTTTCCTAAAATATTTCCCTAACACCCAAAGAGCAAAGAAAAGCTGAAAAAAAATTCAAAAAATCATTAAAATGAGAAAAAAAACAGGAAGAATGCGCCGTTGCTGCTCTAGCCAAAACGCTACATCATGCCATCTACATCGTACAGCAAATCGTACATATACATCTAGTGGTGGTCGAAAGACAGTCCATCTGGATAATAGCCCTCCGTCGGGCATATCAACAGGCAAGGATTTCAGAAATCTCTAAAAATCATCACCTGCCTATCTAGCCTTCCAACCTGTCCCAAGAGCTTTTCTTCCACCACCCTGAACCTTGCGATAGCTCTCAATTCCGCCTTGCTCAGGTAATGTTCTTCCTTCCCAGCAATATCTGTACGCTCCGCCTTTTCTAGTAGCTGTTGCACTTCGCTTCGTTCATGTGCGATGCGTTGTAGCGTCCGTGCGAGGGCTTTATAGACATCATGAAGGACGTTGAGGCGTGCCCGATCAGGGTCAAAGTACCAGAGGAAAATCGTACGGGATGCGGCACGATCCGCAGTTTTGGGGACTTCTTGGAGCTCAAGATGCCCGGCTTCCTGGAGAGAGGAGAGAGTGGAGCGGATGGAGGTTGATTTTCGGAGGGCAATGGTGGCGAGCTGTTAATGTTAGAAGATTAAGTACTGGCCTTGGTCTAATCGTTTTGGGGCAAGGTTACCTGTTTCTCATCCAACTTCCCCTTCTCTCGTAGTATTCTCAGTAGCCGCAGTCCCACGCCACCGAATCTTTGCTCTATGATTTTCTCCATCTCAACTTGCTTTATAATCTTCATAAGACCGCCGAAATCTACACTCCATTCACCTAGACCTCGGTTCCCTTCCGATTTCACAAAGTGATAGGAGTCCTGAGCTAACAAATCAAGATGTGCTTTTATAATGCCCATGCGCCGCTTCTTTGCTGCTGTTTCCGGGTTCATCTCCTGCTCGTCTTGGGCCCATTCATCAACATCGTCATCGTCATCTTGATCCTCCTCCTCATCATCAATTCCATTGATGACCCCGTTTCTGCCATTGATTCCCATATCATCATCCTCACGCGCTCGCTTTTTGCCATTTGTGATGCTTTTGGGAACTGCTGCTATCGAGTTGTCTAGCTCAAGATCCTTATCAAATATTCGCGAGAGCTCGAGCGTGCTAAGTTTGAACTTTTTCTGTGCATCGATAGCATCATCCTCATCTGTGTCAATACTGTCCTGGCAGCGTAGGATTTTGTCCTCTAAACCCTTCAATAGCTGCCCATAGACTTGGGCGGTAGTCTTTCCCAACCTCCGCTGAGAAAATGCCACAAGCTCCTTATTCCGGAATAGTATCAGAAATTTCTCATGATTTACTCGAACAATAATGCTTTCGTCTATTTCCCATACGGCTTCTTTTCCAGAAACATCCTCAAATGTGGTGGACAGCTTGGCCCTTTTCGAGGGTCGTTTTAATGTAGTGGCCTCAACAGTCGCCATTCTTTTCTTCATCCCTGCATTCTCCGAAGTATCCCCCACTGCCATCTCTCGCAGCTTGGCCTTCAGCTGACCATCCACCAGCTTCTTAAGTTTCAAGTCACTCATAGCCCCATGACTCTCCTTAATCTGCTTTGTAATCTTCGCCCGGATATCGTTGATAACATCTGTTTCTGGATGCATGTGAAATTCCTGGACTTGTATGAGGTACCGGCTCTTAAGTAAATCGCCCATGACCGTCTTCAAGCTGGCTAAAGATGGTGGCGCTGATTTACTCGAATCTGCAATGCCATTTGTCGTACCATTGATAGGTGTATCTTTCGGGGTATTGGACAAACCACTTCCGGCCAAAAAGTCACTGACCCGCACGTGTCCCATTTGCATCATGTTGCTAATGATATAAGCTCCATCAGAACCAAACTGCTCTTCCACCATGGCAATCATCTTCCCGGCATGGAGTAACTCATATATTTGGAGCCATGCGCATTCGTAGTATACCTCATCCCGATGGCCTTCCTTGTGGGTGAAGTGGACTACCAGATGTAGCTGAATAAGCACCACGAGCGTCTGTTTCACAATCTTTTCAGGGAGCTTGCTGTACCGGACTAGGGTTTGTAGGTTGAGCCGACCATATTCGAGAAGGACAGAAGCGACTTTCTGCGTTAGACCTCAGTTGTTACACAGAGTTCGGTTTCCAAGAAATTGTAAAGTTTTTTAGTATTGAGAACCTACCGCGGAAACTTCACCATAGATCTCCTTCAATACGACGACACAAAGCTCGGCTGCGTTTTTCTGCGTTTCAAGGGATTTCAGCTTTGGAAAGGCTTGGGGATATGAGGAAAACCTACTTGAGACATCCCATGGCCTAATCAGCAACCAGATTGGCGTGGTTTTCGGTAGATAGAAGCAGGCGTATGTCCGATCCTTTAGGAAGATTGGGCAAGGCCTGTGTCGGGGTTCAAAGATCTGCTCTTGGGATTGTGGGGAACTGGATCCATGGAGACTTTCAAAAATATAATTTATCGTTGACCACGCTTCGTGAGCCGCAAGGCTTCGTGCTGACACATTCGCGGTAACACATTCGCGGGAGCCCTGGACACAGACTGCGCCGGGGCTGCGTACATTCCAGACCCCGCAGGAACCTATTGCGGTGACCCACCAATCAGAGTGCTTTCGAATGCAAGACCCATCCCACCTTTGCCAGTCTCGCTCTTCCGTGTCGAATCCCCACCTTTTCCGTCGCTAGCCACGAACCCTCTCTCGAGCCTACATCCCAGAATGCTTGCTCGAAGCTCCCTATCACGGGCGACCACCCAATGCCTGCGAACGGCCCCAAGTTACTCCCGAACCATTGCGGCTGCCGCCGGGTCAAACCCATTCCAGTTTGAGGTTTCAGATGCCCAAGGTATCAAAATCGCATCCAGGGATGATGGTGCTCCAACAACATCATTGGCATTGGTGGTCCGTGGCGGAAGCAGATACGAGGCAGCACCAGGCTTGGCTCATGCCCTTCAGCAATTCACCTGGAAGGTAGGGCCCTAGGGAATAAGGGAAATGCAAAGATAAAGCGGAGGAGCCAATACTGACGCATTGGACTGCAATAGAATACCGACAAGCGCTCCGCCTTAAGGGTACAGAGGGAGTCGGAATTGCTTGGTGGTAAAATTGGGTCCAGTGTCTCTCGGGAGAATGTTGTGCTCAAGGCTCAATTCCTCCGTCAAGACCTTCCATATTTCGTCGAAGCTATGGCGGATGTTCTTACATCAACAAGATTCCAGCGTATGTCCTGAGCTATTTGCTATTGATGCTAATGTACTGATTACGGAGGGCTTGGCTATAGACTATGTCTTCTCTGAGGAGGTTGCCCCCACCATGCAATATGACTTAAAGAAGCTGATGGCCAGTCCTTCGAGATTGGCTCTTGAATATGCGTTTGGTGCAGCATTCCACAGGGGCTTGGGTGCTTCACTATTGGCTACTACGAACAAGTATGTCAACCCGGGCTCCATCGAGCAATACGCTTCTCAGGTCTACAACAAGTACAATATCGCCCTCGTAGCATCTGGTGCACCCCACGCCCAACTTAACAAGTGGACAATTGAATTCTTTGGTAACCTTAAGACTGGCTCGAAGGCTAGCAGCCCATCAACCAAGTACTTCGGAGGAGAGGCTCGTGTCAGCTCTGCTGCTGGAAGCTCGTACATTATTGCTTTCCCAGGGACTCCTTCTTCACCAAACTTCAAAGCTGAATACAAGGTTCTTACCCACCTCCTTGGTGGCGAGACCGCTGTCAAGTGGAACGCCGGATTCTCGCTCTTGAGCAGAGCCGTTGCCGGGTTCCCAGGTGTCTCTGCTGTTGCTAAACAGCAGCATTTCACTGATGCCGGTCTCCTATACATCACCGTCGAAGGCCCTGATGCTTTGTTGGAGAAGGCTGGACAGGCCGTGGTGAAGGCTATTAACGATGTCACGAGGGTCAATGAAGAGGATGTTAAGAAGGCCATTGCTCAGGCCAAGTTCGATATTTTGTCTGAGGTTGAGGGCCGATCAGTCGGATTGGAGCTTGTTGGACAAAGCCTTATTCAGAATGGAACTGCTCCTCAGGCCAATGTAGTTGTCAGGGCCATTGAAGCCGTTACAGCTGACTCTGTAAAGAAGGTACACAAATTGTTATTCCAATACCCTCCACCCATGACACTGCTAATACATACTAAGGCTGCTTCGAACATATTGAGTGGAAGGGCAACCTATGCTGCTGTTGGCGATTGCCATGTCCTTCCATTTGCTGAGGAACTAGGATTGAAGATTTGACCTTTCTTTGTGACTTTTGGTTTATGCGGGTAATAGAGTGCAGGAGGGATGGTTTTTGTTAGATGCATTTATAGTACCATTTTCTGAAAAGCGTACGGGAAGCACGATAGCCTGTTCTTGGGCTTTATATTCGAAATTGTAAAGAAATTCCTCTTTGAACATAGTACATACATTTTTCTTATTGTTTTTCTTCCAGTATCGTCTCAATTTATCTATCTCGATCTGACCTGTGGCTCGGTTGCCTATCACGTGCCGTTAACTTCGTTCTTTGCTTAGTAAGGCCATGATAATCAGCTCACCAACTTAGCAACCGGACTTCCGAAACATTCATATTCAATCCGCAAGACCCTGCTTGATATTCTCTCAGTCAAAAATCTTCATTCACAAAGTCAGTCAAGATGGTTGCCGCCTGGAAAGCCGCCGGATTCACGTGAGGCGGACCCTATATCGGGGCATTATTTAGCACCGGAAACTGACGGGGCTGGATTACAGCTACAACAGGTACCTTGCGATCGCCGCCAGAGTCGTTCGCCGAAGTCTTAAGGAGCAGCATCGTCTCGCTGCCGAGCGCCGTGGAGATATGGAGTTGAAGATGGCGAGGTGGGAGGTAAGGAGCATATTGCGCATCTTTGGGAGGCACAATTGTAACTAATAACCATGGGTTTAGAATGGCAAGCAACTCGACTCTAAGCCATTGAGCAACCCCGCTGCTTCTTCTCACGCATAAGATGATGGAATATTCTGAGTTATGCAATCGCACTCGAATGGGGGTAGGGGGGTCACTGCTGGTGCTCATTGGGTAGCTAACAATGCGGGGGAAATACCTTTCAATGACCAGTGGATGTGGGGACGAGAACAGATGTGGATGACTTGTTGGAGCTGTAAAAAAACAATTTTCTCAGTTTTACTAAATAGAACATATTGCCAATATTATTGTCGTCCCTGCTATCTAAAGTTTCACCTTGACTCAAGTAAATAAAATCTTGTTGCTTCACCACATAATCTAATATTTGTGCGCCGCTACACATTTTGCTCGCTCACTAGAACCCCACCAACCCACCATTCACGTCAGCTCAGCACCCAGCATTCTGCAGGCTGCGTATTGCGCAAGAGCCTCATTGTTGACACGATAAAGCAGACGCAATGGATGGCACTGGCCTGAATGAGGGTAAGTCAAAGTTTTCCAGGACTTATGTCTTTATGGAGTGCCTTTGTTATTTTCCGAAGTTGACCCAGTGGTTCGAAGGTTTCCAGCACCTCGATGTCAGCGAAGATGGCCCTGTCTCGTGTGGTCACGAGGGAGGAGTTCAGGTGGAATATAGAGATATTACGCAGAGGTTCATTGATGAGACGAATAGTAAGTGAGGTTTTCTCGTACCGCAAACTAATGAGTACCACCTGACATTCTATAGCTCTCCTCATTGGGCAACTAGTTCAGGATCCAAATTTCACTCTGCTCGAAGCAGTTGGAGCTCTTGAGGCATGTGGATATGCTGCTGTTTGGATGTTCGATAGGGGAGGCATGAGGTGCTAATGGCACCGTCCGGATGGCACAGATTATGGATCCAAAGATGGACAGTGGATTGATGCCTGCCATAAGCGAGGAACAGTTCAATGTCCTTGCATCAAGGTCACCTGAGGAGATAATAGGAGTCATGGATCAGTTATTTTCCTCTGAGGCATGTCAAATTGCTGTCCCAGCCCTCGGAAGTGCTAACTTTTGGTAGATGGCATGGCATACCGGAAGTTCACTCTCTCAGACGGTGCTTATCTCCCTCTATATTGATAGTCTACTTGAAAGCAGTCCACATGTACTAGAGAAAGCTGTCTTCAGGAGTCCACCCCCCGAACTATCCCAGCACGATGAGGTCCTTTTAAGTGTTCTGAGAGCCTATTGTTTAGGGCTGGTTAAATGTTGTGGTGTCGTGAATACCAGAATAAAGTCCCAGTATCTTCCTGAGGTAATACAATCATGCAGATGGTTTTTTTTTTTTTTGGCTAAAGCTGTGAATATAGGAAGAAGATTTCTCCACCTCAACATACAACATATCACTACTCGACTCAATAAATCCCAAAGACGTTTGTGAAGAGCTCGAGAAGGCTTTACAATTGCTCGAAACCGTCGCAGATGCAGGCCTGTGGAGCGAGAACATACATTCCGCCCTTAAGGACCGGCTGTCCCACCGGCTTGCTATGTTACAAGGGTTTTCTCTAGATGTAGAGCAATATCATTCATATAAGGACATAGTGTCGCCTCCTTGGGAATCCTGCATCAAGCTATGCACTCAAATTGAGGAGTCTCATAATCTGGGAAAGCCTGTTGAGGAGGCGTTTAGTACAAATGTCCAAAGAAAACTCGCGAGTACTGTCCCACCGCGGCCGAAGGTTGACATGCCTTTTGCAGAGGCTATAAGGAACCTGAAGCGGATGTGCCAGGAGATGATGGAGATAATGAAGGTTCTTGAGTATGTGAGCCCGGGAAATATAGTTGTAAGGAACACCGTATCACGAGTTTGAGGGGTACTAACAATGTACAGACGTTTCTTCTCCGCTTCAATTCCCGAAAGCATCAGCCTTTCACATATGTCCGCGTCTCTCTACAAGCTCTGTTAGTTCAGAACTGGGTGGTTGTAGGAAAGATACCCATTAAGGAATACGTGATCGAAGATGTTAAGGAACTTTGTTGCCCTCTCCCAAAGTTACTGGATTCTAGGAATTCAGCAGCTGAGCATCCTCTAAGCGCAGAGTCTAATATTACAAAGAGGATAAACTGGTTTGTTGACCGAGCCATGCAAGTAGGGACTTCCTGGCTATTGACTTCTGTACAGTTGCTCACTGACAACCATTGTAGCTCATCTTAGGTTTATTTCAAAAACTGTGCATGAACCGACCTAGACTGAGAAGGACGCTATGTCATACCTTGCTTGAATGGGATACATTTCAGGCAGAAGTAGGTTTATTGTCCCACTAAAGCACAGGAGACGGTGGCTGATTGTCACTCACTTTCAGGCTGAAGAAGTAGATGCTGAGCTCCGTGAATACACAAAAGAAGAACCAATGGCCGGTGAGGATGATGGAGAGACATTTTCATATCCTTTATCATCGTGGGTATTCCATTACAAGCTGCGGATAATGGAATGGATAGTGCTCCTTGGGTTTGAGCTCGAGATATATCAGCCGTACGAATTTGCCGGCATGTACTGGGTGGTACAGCACTACATCAGCAGCCGTATCCTTCACATTGATCGGATCAGGAGCCACCTTCTGCATCAGGCGGCAAAACCAGTTCCAGAGGAGTGGACTGCCCAACAGCAGGACACACTTGCATATCTTACATACCTGTCAATTGAAGCGAAAGCACAACATGATCTTGTGGCTGCTCTGTTAAATGTATGTCAATAATGTCTACACATCCCCATGCTACTTACTATTACTTTAGATTTGGACTGACACCGCATATAGACTCACCGCTTACTGCTCGCCATGGACCTAATAAAAACTCACCCCCAACCGTATGGTACAGGGGAGCTGAGATTCATGCTCCGGATGAAACCATTTAAGTCTATCCAAGTACCAGAAAATTTCGACTGGGAGTCTGTACCGTGGGAGTATTTTCAACCTCAAAAGGAGAAGGAAGCGGATGTAGAGAATGGAGTAGACGAAGAACGAATTGCTGCGGATGTATGCCATCTTCAATTATCATAACATGCCGTTCCATATTAACATATTTCTTTGTGATAGAAACAAGAAACCCTGGAGGAAGCCACCTACTACATCACCGAGGCCCGAAGGCACTATGAGCTACTTAATAAAATGCGCGCAAGTGTCTCTCGATCGCTTCTTTGCGAGGAAATGTACAAGAATGTAGGTTAACAATCTTCTGCTTTGGTTTTGTTCCGTTTCCAGTTTACTGAGCCCAATCCTGGCGTCGATAGAGCCTCAAGGATACTCTGCGCTCCTGCATCGCCACCAACATCTCCATCTCCGCTCTTGCGAAAACCCTTGAGAAGAATTCCCCTCCAGCAGAAAAGCTGGATGTAAAGATAGATTCGGAGAAATACCATCCCTGGTTCCCGGTACCAACGGTTACTATTAAACAATAACCTATTAAGCGGGTAGCAGTATAGGGCATGGGCATTCATTTCATACATCTACCTTCTGTACAAAGTGGCTTCCGGTGGGCATAGAGGGTGGCGCTGAAGCGGTTGAGGGCTACAGAGGGCAATCTATGGCTGTGATTGACTACCCAATTTGGGGTTGGACAACAACTTATTTTTTAGTAGTCTTAAAGGTAGCATAATAGGATTGGAATTGGTGTCAATACAGATCCAAAGAAACTTAATATTTAGGACCTCTCCACACATCAGTTTGTCTCCTGTTGTTTATGGCAGGAACAAGGTTCCTTTAGGGTTAAAACCTTCGGATCCACCACGACTTCAAGAAAGTCTGGGGATAGGAAGATACTAGAGAGAGTTTTATCAATGATCCCCTTTCTTTCACCTCTTTCTCTTCTATACGAATAGAATATCGATAGGATCATCACACTTCAGACCTTCTAGGTTATGAGCCCGGTTACGCTTTTTTGCTACTCTCTCTACTTAAAATCATATTGTTGTGCTTGCTTCTTATTTTTGTTTACCGCTTCTTCTTTCACCATAAAACCTGATCTTTTTGCACTAACTTCCAAAATGCCGAACTTGCAGCGGGGAATAAGTATGAACATCCCTAGAAGGGCACACAGGATTCTTCCCGGAATTGTATTTTCTCAGGCCGTGAATCTACCCGGTCCAGTATAACCTCTTCGGACCATTTTCCGTCAAGGTGCTAGTGAGTTTTTCGGTTCCTATGAATGGGAGGAGTAATTGATGACACTTTCGCCCGCAGTCGCTAGTAAGAGTTATAAATCCCTGTAGCATCTATTAGCAACCGGCGAGCGAGAAAGGAAGGCCAAACAGATATTCAAAACATCATGCACTTGCTAGCATTTCGATTTCAGCCAAAAGAAAGATCCAAAGCCCAAGAAACTAAAACTGTGGCAGCCGTAAGTACTGAGTTAAACCGTTCGCTAACGGAGTAGATGCGACAAAGATCATCAAGCTAAATATAGCACCATGCTCGCTTCTTAATTCGTTTATCTTGTGAACGAGACTACGCTCGTCTATGTGCTAATGCGAGAACAGGAACGGTGAACACTGCAAGTTATTAACTATGTCAAATACTACTACATCGTTTTACTCTTCTCCACACACTGGCACCACTCAAAATCTCAAACTGGGATGGATGGTGGAGAAAGAAGAATGGAGAAGACAAAGAGCATCTTCAAATAGAAAACCAAACTTCATACATACAAGTCCCTTCTACTCTTTCTTCAGTTACTGCTCAGTTGACTCAGTCAGATCGTTACCAAAGAACTGCTAACCAGATGGCTTACCAGGACTCGAGGTTTGTTTTAGAGCCCCATTTAAATTTTTATCTCGCCTAAACGCTTTGCCGCCCCTCCGTTCCTTCTTCTCTCACCTTTCTAAGAAGACTAAAGTTACGGGGGCACCAGAGGGTTTTTGCACACACAGAGGAAGAGACAAGTTATCGAGAGAGATAAGTTACCGAGAGAGACAAGTTACCGAGGGCACAGAACTGACACAGTTCTTTTGTTGGCACTGAGGGTTCATCTTCATAGAAGATCTGTCACCGAACTGAGGGCTTTTACCATGGGCTTTTGACTACGTGGGCTTGATTTGAGAGAAAACATCTGAGGGCTTTTGTTGACTTCCGGGGGCTCTACTATCAACATGTAGCCTCTGAGCACTTGACCTACTATCAACATGCACACCGGAGCCTCTATACCCAAAAAAAGAAACAACGTGCGCTGGAAATAGGGGAGGTTTAGGCATTAGGAAAGATTCGATAATGGGCGTTTATTCTGTTTTACTTGATATTTTATTTTTATTCTTATTATTTTATTTTTATTCTTATTATTTTTTTTTTCGTCGTTGTTGTTGTTTGGTTTTGTTTGATCATCCCAGTGTTGAGGGGAGGTGTAGGAACAAGGTTCCTCTAGGGGCAACACTAGGGATGATACTACCAACTTACTCGATCTGGTCATTAGATAGTTGACTGGATCCGTAAGGTTAAAACCTTCGGATCCATAGAATATCGATAGGATCATCACACTTCAGACATTCTAAGGACTGTCTAAGCTCTAATTATAAAAGCAACTCACTAGAGGGGAGTCAGACAAGAGTAATGTGACTGTGATGCTCGTATGTGAATGCGGTTTGAGTTTCTTGCAAGGCAAGATGTTTAGTTGAAGTCTATTGCTACTACATTCAATAGTAAGTACATAGGCTCTTCATAATTGACAACGCATTAGCAAAGCACACTGCTTAGAAACTGTTGGCAAGTCACACCCTGCTCTCCAAAGATTGTGTGTTCGCCTCCGGGTAATTCAAGTGGTCAGTACTCAATTTCTCTATTATAGTAGATAATTGCATTTGCTGCATTGTGCCCTTTGAGAAAAGAAATTCATGTCTGACAAAGATTGAGAGCTCTAATCGGTGCCGGTGGTACTTCTGGACTTGGCACTGACTAGGTACGGGCGAGGAACCAGACCAACCTGCCAGGTTCGAACCCCCGGGCGTGCGGAAATTCCACATCACTCGGGGAAAACCCATCAGGCACCTAATCATTCAAGGCGTCGAATGGCTGAGGTGAACTCATATCTTTATTTTGCTTGGGAATAATTGCGAACTGATTTGGTGGCGAAGCCTTTTGAAGCTCAGGCTGCGGGGTGGGAAGGACTCCCGCTTTCTGTACTCAATCATGATGAATTTCGACCGTAACTTCCTCCCTTCCTTCCTTAGCAGAGCAGCGCTTGTATTGACTCTAAATTAGCCAAGTAGTTCGCAAAAAGCTAGTTTTACAGAAGGCCTGGGTTCGACGTCTCTTGCTTTTCATTACCCTCAACTTCATATGATCTCATGAAAAGAAAACATTCTTTAAAAGAAATCTCACAACCCCACAGTGGGGGACAATTGTACCCTTTCCTATACGTAATTATTATTATTATTATTACCTATACGTAAGGGTCATGGGAAATAATATATTCACGGAATTCTATAATCCTCCTGTATCATATAAAAACAACACAAGCCCTCGGATAAACATAAAGCTGCGTTACATAGCTACCAGCACAGATCCGGGACCCATTGTGACTTGGCTCAGGGTAACGTTGCCGTCATGCATTATCTATCCCGTGACCTAGCGCAAACCAACCAAGTTAGGACTGACTGCCAAAATCGGTTAGCGGAAAACCTTGGACTAACACTTGACTTTGTAAGTGATTTCCAATCTCCAGTTCTTTGCTATAGCTAACAGCTGACATTGAATAGCTACGACTAGGAGACTACATCTCTACATCAACACCGCACGCAAAGTGGCAGCCCTCAAATCTACATCAAAATGGTCAACTTCAGCATTGAAGTCGTCTCGGACACTCTCTGTCCATGGTGTAAGTCCCCACTTTCCTCCATCAACACTACAATATACCTAAGTGAAGTAGCTATAACTCCTCTCTATACAGAAACCCCCCTTCTTCAGTCCATTCCCCATGACTAACCCCCCTAGGTTACGTCGGCCACCATCACCTCGCCTCCGCCATCACCACCTTCCAACGCAGGTACCCCACCCACACTTCGCCATAAACTAGAAGCCCTTCTACCTCAACCCCAGCTCCCCCACCTATCCAGGCATCTCCAAAGAAGCTATGTACGCCTCAAAATTTCCCCCACAAATCCTCACGCAGATCCGGGCACGCCTCAACTTCGTCGGCGCCACAGCAGGAATAAAATTTGCCCACGGCGGACAAACCGGCAACACCCGAGACTCGCACATCCTCATCCACCTAATCAATAAAACCTTTGGTAGTGAAGCGCAAAATAAAGTCATAGGCCGCATATTCAAAAGATACTTTGAAGAGGAAGGAAACCCGACTGACATCGTTCTTCTGGCAAAGTGGGCCACAGAGAGTGGGGTGCCAGGGTTGAAGGAAAACTTAGTGAAGAGATGGTTGGGGTTGGAAGGGGAGGGGGGTGAGGCAGAGGTTAAATTACGGAAAGAAGGGGAGGAGGCGGGGGAGATTGTGGATAGAGAGGCAAGGTGGGCGAGTAATGGGGGGATAAGTGGTGTGCCCGAATTTTAGAATCAATGATAGGTATGAGCTTAGTGGGGCGCAGCCAGTGGAGGAGTTTGTGAAGGTGTTCAAACAGATTGCTTGGGAGGCTGAGAAGGCAGAGCAAAGAAGGAAGGAAACTTTGGAGGCGAACGAGGAGGAAGAGCTCAATGAACAAGCGTGTGGATCTTTTTCCATGACACCTCGTTCATAAATGGTATCACCAATACTACACAAAACCAAGGAAACCATTTTACTTGAGTACTTAGTAGGTATATGATGCCAAGAACACGCCATACCAAACACCTCTAGATCTAACAGTTACTGCTCAAGAGACTCAATATTCTCCGGGTATCTAAGTCCTGAAATTTCTCGAACCTTATCCATGGCCTCCATTATTACAATACTCTCCTCCAGAGGCATCATATCGTCTTCTAATTTCCCATCCCTCAGACATCTCGCCGCGGCGTCCGCCTCCCAATGCGTACCATGCCCTGGTGGCATTGGAAATTCGCTAGACTCAGTCACTGCCTCAGACCCGATTCCCCGGATAACAGTGACCTTAGTTGGGCGGTATGCTGGGTGGGCAACTTGAATCTCTCCTCCTGTTCCCTGGATCTTTACACATGGGGTTCCGATAGCGGAGGGGTCAGTTGCAACATAGAGGTTGGTAGTGGCGATACCGATGGTATCAGGCCATGTGCATACAACAACAGTGTTGTCATCCACACCGGTTCGGTACAAGTTCATGGATCCTGTGATTGAAGGGGCTTTTCGTGATTCCTCTGGTTGAGTGTGATAGAGGATTTGGTAGACCCAGGTGAGAGGATAAAGACCCAAGTCAAGGAGACAACCACCGGCCAAATCAGGGTTGACCTGAACGAATCAAGGAGGTCAGTGTGGGTTATGGACCTTGTATCAAAGCGTGCTTACCATTCGGTGGGAGTCAGCAAAATGCGTTTCTGGGGTTTGAGGGAGAGAGAGGTCGGCAATGACTCGCTTGACGGTTCCAATCTGTCCACGCTTGACATACTCCCTCACGGCAATACTGAGGGGAAAAAATCTCGTCCACACCGCCTCCATCAAGAAAAGCTTCTTCTCTCTGGCCAACTTGACAAGTATCTTGGTCTGCTCGGCATTGACTGTAAATGGCTTCTCACACACGACATGCTTCCCGGCATTGAGTGCTAATAGGGCGTTGGCGAAGTGATGAGAGTGCGGGGTAGCAACATAGATTATGTCGACATTTGGGTCCGCAACGAGCTCGCCATAGGACCCGTAAGCCGTCGAGTCTGGTGCTCTAACGCCGGCGAGGAACTTCTTTGCCTTGTCGAGTGATGAGGAAGAGCCAGCGGCTTGGACTATGTGCTGGACATCGTAGACTCCGCGGGTGGCAGGGTCGACAAGAAGATCCTTAGTGAAAACTGGTGGGAGGGAAGTTGTGAGAAACGCGATATAGAGCTGAGGAAAAGGTGGGTCTGCCTTTGTTACATACCAGAGGCAATCCAGCCACAACCTGTGATCACGAGGCCGGGGTCACGTTAGCAAGAGAACTTCCTGTGGACTACCGCATTTGGACAGCCGGCCAAGGATCGGCCCGCCCTCGCAATTATATTAAGTTACTTACCCAAAATGCCCCACCTAACCTTGTGCGCTTCTGCACGTGCAGTCAAGGGCATGATTCGAATTCGTTTTCTTCGGTATAATTCTTGGTGAATTGGCTTGTGGATTTGAATTCGGTATATCACCTGGAAAGGCGTCTACTGATGCACTGTCTGTCGTAGGAGGTGTGTTGAGGGACGAAGAAGCAATTCCGGGGCAGCCTTGGGGAACTTATACTGCCTTCAACACCAAGAAAGCCCAATAAATCGAGATGCGGAGAAATAAAACTCAAAGCGGTTGCTCCTCCCCGTCTGCTGGGGGCTCCTCAATTGCAGCCGCCGCCGCGTCGAAACATTATAAACATATGCATGTAGGTATGCATGCATATGGAGATGGGATGAGGGGTAAATCACAGTAGCAAGCTGTACTCTACACAAATCCCCAGCTCCCTCCGTACAAAAAAATCTTTTCGGAAAATGGCTTATTAATGCCGGTAACAAGTACATAGAATTTATATCTCCCTCCCAGCTCTCTTGCACTAACATTTTAGCGTAACCAGACTATACTGAAGCAGCAGTCGTAAATGTTTCACGTCTCTTATCCCCATACAGCTATGCTTGCCAGCTCGATCCTATCTCCAGGCCCTCAATAAATAATTAGGAGGACCGAACTAGCAGAGGTATTTGTTCGCCTGAAATGGCAATTCGTTCCGCGGAGCCCCTACTGTCCATCTGGGGCTCAGCTTGGAGGTCACGCTCGGGAGCTTAAAAATCTAGGCCGCGTCGGTTTGATAATAGTGGTAGTCAAATGAGAAATTTTTTTTTTATTGATATGCAAAATTGACCAAGCTCCCCTGTACAGACTAAACCATATTGAGGTGTCCCATTTGACCGCGTAATTTGAAAAAAAGTTGTTATTGATTAATCGTGATGGTTAACATATCAGCTATCAATGCCTCGTTATACTGAAAAATCCCGAATCCAAGAACATCTTGACGATCTCGAGAGCGCAATTTTCTGTCCTATTCGAACCGCTGTAATCTGATCTTTACTTTCGAAAAGATCATCTTTCACCTGCTTATACCAAAGCGCTTGCTTGCCTTTCATAACTTCAAGATTGTCCTCCATCCAGCTTATTAGATCTTCTGTTTCTTCTTTTTCCCATCTGTAAGATGTGGAAGAGGATGTGCTAACTTGCGACATGCTTACTTGATAGAAGTTGTGGTATGGTACGGTGTGGTGTAGTGTGGTGGGATGTGGTGATGTTGTTTGTATGGATGATTAAGCCGTCAATAAAAATTTTTGATTTATCCATCACCATCAATCGACTCTGGAGTCCATTGATGAAAGGGCTGCATATCAAAAATTTTTGATCTTGGCAAAGTAGGTTTTTTTGCCAAGCGCCAATCAGCGTGTAGGCCAAGATCAAAAATTATGCAATTGATCACAAAAATTTTCTCATTTGACTACCACTAATAATGATGCTTCACTACCCGGATATAAGCACTAGACTACTCAAGACCGTGATGTTTATTACAATAGGTAAGAAGAAAATTCCAGGACGAAATATACGGAGGAGCGGGGCAATCGCATTTAACAACATGAATGGTATTCCAATAATAGGATAATAGCTATTTCTAACTAGTAGGGTCACGAGACTACGTCGGTAGGTAGAATGAACCCCGCACATGACTGAATCTCGGCAATAACAAATCAAATCTATCTTACTCCAGCCACATTCCAGCCGCATTCCATGTCCAACTATTACTGTATCTGTCAGTTGGGAGAAAAAGATTTCTCCCCGAGACAGGCAGGGAAAGCAGGTGAGAAAAATAAAATAATATATGACGTAACAACGGCCGCCGCCAGAGGCTCGTATGCACTTATACCAAGAATGATCTCGTGCCCAAGGAGATAGCAATTGCAACCAGACTATACACCAATCACAGCAGCACATTTACCCGCACAAGAGGGATTTTATCACCTGACCATATCATGTGATTTGCATTGGGACAGCTAGAGTTGAAAAATGCTTGCAAACTATCTGTATTATTTCTAGATGCTATGCAAGAAGATGAAAGAGCAAGCCAACGTAACCTCGTGCCTGGAAATCATGTTTATTGCAACTGATGTGATGGACGTATGATACATACAAGATACACCAAGCAGCTGTAGCTGCGTACATAGGGAGCCCTTTGGGGAATAAATAAAGTAGAGGCTAGTATACAAGTGACAACGCCAAGTAAGTAGCAGGTTCGTGACCTCGCAACTTCCCCCATAGACAACAGACAGGTTTTTACGAGTTAAACTTGACACCTACCTAATACTCATTTAATAATGACAACTGTAGGAGCTCGATGGGATATATCAATTCCACTAACATGCCTTCTCAGCCATTTCCTTGTTCAACACATCCCATTTCTCTTTCACAGCCACTCCAAATAACGCAGGACATTGCTCTGTGCCACTAGTAAGTGTTTACACACAGGAATTGTGCTAGGAAGGGATTGGAAAAGATATTGGCTTCCTCAGATCCAGGTCGTTTTGCTGGCTCCGAGGCGCCGGAAATGGCATATAGAGTGAAATTTGCATATATACAGTGTCATTTTGATGGGCAGGCTTCGTAAGTGTAATTGTTTGGGGTAGGGGAGGATGTGTTGCTACGGAAGGGATTTGTAGATTTGGAGGAGATGTGAGGAGGGGGCAGGTTTGGATGTGATGTACTAGACACGGTGAGGAGGTTTGTAGTGGTTGGGGAGGTAGCTTTGGGTATCCAACGCTCGACGCGGCCACGGTCAAGGAGGTCGAGGGCAGGGAGAAGGCAGTGTGGGAGGAGGGAGTGGAGGGTTAGGAGGAGGGTTAGGAGGAGGGTTAGGAGGAGGGTTAGGAGGAGGGGTTTGGTCATTAGAGGGAAGAGGGGGCGGTCGGTCACATGGTCGTGGTTGTTGTTGTAGGACTCTGTTGAGGTGGTCGGGGAGATTGTGGTAGTTGTACTAGTGGTAGAATCTTGGGGAGAGGGTGGGAAGTAGAGAGGTGGTTGAATATGCAGGTGAGGAGGACACAGGTTGAGGGGAGGATCTCGTTGCTCATGATCTTCGCATTGCGGTTGCTTCGCGAGGAAGGATCAACAGTTTCGTCTGACTTGCCGAATTTGGCAATAAGCCACCAACAGACTAGGAGTCGAGGGTAACGTCGATGACATCCCCACCTTTATGCGCCATCGCGAGACCGAGTTCTTCATAGTAAAAAGCCTTATTGGTCACAGGTCTTATAAACCTCATTTTCCGTTGTTCCAGTGCCAATTCGACGGAATTTCCTGAACGCAATGAATCTATTGGCCCCTAAATTGCCTCATCTCAGATTAGATTGAGGGGCCGCAATGAAGTTTCCGTGATCTGCAGTCATGCAACTTCAAGCCATCGATCTGATTCAGTACAGTATGTTATTTTACAGGCAAGGGACATCCTAGTCACGAGACTCTACTTTGCAAAGGTAACCTCTGCAGATTACACTGGTAGAACAACTTTAGAACGCTTCCATCTAAGGAGGGATAAGCTTGATTGATTAAGCGCCAACGGTCAACAACAGACCACATCTGCCTCAACCAGAACTCGTATAGCAAGTTTCAAAGTTCTCTAAATCCTTGACATGTTTACAGGACCGCTTTATCATGCTATGTAGCTGGCCGACGTCTGGATGTGCCTTCCGTACTGCGCTTGGGGAACATCTGATCCATCTCCAAGATATTCACCCCGACGTCGAGTCTTTCCAAACCAACGTCCCCCTAACCTTCCGTTAATCTGAGCACGGGTATCGGAATGTCTTCAACCAGGCAATGTCAGCCTCACCACGCATGACAATATGAACCCTCTTACATGATACATTACACACCATGTAGTACTATCTGTCGATTATTGAGATATATGATTTACATATATATATCATTGCTAATCGCTAGGTAAATCGCTGCTACGCTCTTTTGGTTTGGGGTTTCAACTCTTATTCTATTTTATAGATAATTCTTTTGTTCTACATTTCCACGGAATATACATCCGCAATCAAGCAATATGCATTTAAAACGCTTAACGTGCCTTGTCTTATTGTTGATAGGGATTCTCGCTCCTGCAGTCCTGGCAAAGCCAATCTTTGGCTTTGGGGAGATACTCCATGGCATGAAAAAAATGTTAAACCAATTAGCTGATTTCGGTCTCATGGATCTTGCAGACTCAATTCAGGACGAGGCAAAGGATCTTTCGAATGGAGTATTTCCAGGGTCGCCAGGGCAGCGTAAGTTCTCTCGCAAAATCCCCTTCCCATAGCTCCTCCTGCTCATATAATCATTTCTACCACAGCATTTCCAGCGGAACTCCTACCTTTTCTGACCTACACGGCTGAATTTGCATCTGCCTCGTACTGTGATAGTATCTTCGTTGTCGGTCAAAAGACTCAATGCAAAGATCCCTTCTGCCCTACTGTCACCAAAAGCAATGTCCTCACTGAGGCCGATTTTGCAAATAAAGGCAGTGCTGATACAACTGGTATCGTCGTCCTCGATGCTACCACCAAAACTATCGTCGTTGCATACCGCGGGTCACAATCTATTCGCAACTGGTTCACCAATGCCCAAATTGAAACGAAGCCCATGCCAGAATGGTGTCCTGGCTGTGAAGTCCACGCCGGTTTCCTCGATGCATTCCAAGAGGAGCAGACCACTGTCGTTGATTCTGTAACTCGGCTGATGAAGAAAAACCCTGGATATAAACTTGTTGTTACTGGGCACTCACTTGGTGGCGCTATTGCTACAGTTGCTGCTACGGATCTTCGCAAGCGTGGGTTTCAGGTGTCCCTCGTCACCTATGGTTCCCCGCGGGTCGGGAATGAAGCATTGGCGAAGTTCATCTCTGCTAGTAAACCCAATTTCCGAGTTACACATCTCAATGATCCTGTGCCTCGCCTGCCACCGCTTACTTTGGGCTACAGGCACGTTGAACCGGAGTATCATATCTTCAAGGGGGACTATCCAATTGGACAAAGTGATATTAAGGTTTATAGTGGAACGGTGAATTTTGAAGGGAATAGTGGCTTTGGGGGGGTGACGTTTTTCAATATCACGGCACATAGACACTATCTTTTGCCAATCAAGCTTAGTGGCTGTGATGATTCTATGAGGGAGGGGATTGAGTTCAAGATATAGGCTGGGAGCGGGATGGCTGTGAGATTGTAATATTTGTTTTCTGTGGGCGTGATCTTGATTTAATGAGCGTGTTTAGTATATGATATCCATAGTCTTATTTCCTGATACCCATTCTATTTGCGGGAAATTTAATTATAGGGCAGTTTGCAATATGCCGATTGGCGTCTTTTGAACAAAGATTTACACATGGGCTATTGGTCACTACAGAAACCTTTGAGACTAGACTAGAGCTATTCTACATAATAATCTGATTATCCAATTTTTTTTTTCTTTTTTTTTTTAAAAAAGCAGATTTAACTTCAAATGTGGTATAATAAACACTATTTTTTGAGCAGGGCAAAAAAACGTTTTCATCATGTACTATATTACACAACGTAGTATTCAATCCATGCTCTTATCCTTGTCGCCTGGGGGTCTTCATTCCTCAGAAAACCCAAGGAATTGTTAATACGTTAAAGTCTTAAGTAGTGAATTCAGGGTAAGTGCAAACCCGACTTCGCCGGTTATGTCAGGGTATTACACCCACTTCCACCGGCAGACTAAAACACCATCCCTAGAGCAGGCTAAGGAGAAGCCAGGTGCTGGGGCACGAGAATAGGAAGAAGAGGCCCATAAGGGGGTTTGGGTAAGTCAGGCGGCTAAGTGAAGTTCGGGGATGAAAGAATTTCCACTGATAATAGGGGTTAGGGCAACCGGACTTCAATACGTTTCCCCGAGAGACGAGTACTTGGGTTTTTTTTTATTTACTTTTTTTTTTTTGGAGGGTGTGTGTGTGTGTGTGTGGTTGTACGCCCTCGAAACGCAACCTATCCTTAACGAAATATAGCTGGAAATGGAAACCATACTCTAGGAGGGGCGGGGCCTATACGGTGTAGTAAGACTCGAGGGAAAAAGCGCAAGATAATAGAAATCAGTAAGGGAATGGATTAAATAAGTCCATTGGTTGTTACTTGTAATTGATGTCTGGATTCTCTTTGATTCAGAGATTGAGTTTCACGCCGTACTTTCTCACGGCCGTACTGGTACTGCCTCCGAACCTTAGAACTATATTTCCACGTGGAAGCTAGAAAAAAAGTTAGATAACCCTAATGATGAAAGATTTGGTACCACAGGTACTTTTCTATCATCTATCTAAGTAGTCTCATAAGCACTAGTAATCGTCTTTATGTATCATTCATTATCCCTCCCATACCAGGTAATTAAAAAAAGAAAAAAAAACGTTCAAAAACACAAGCTACGAATTTCAAACCCAGGATCCAAGTTATCTAGTATTATGCTCCATAAGCACCGTATCCCATAGCTCCATACCCCACAACTACCTTCCCCGTGTGGACAAGTTCACGGGAGTAATACCTCCCCAGCTCCGACGCATCTATATCAGCGCTACCTGATCTTCTGCCACCCCCGCCCCCGCCCCCATCAGGCAACACCTCCCCCTCAACCCTAAATTGGCTTACCACCCCTTCTCCTCCCGCCTCCCCAAACGTATTCAACACCGTCGCTGTCCCACTCGTATCCCCCACAATCAACATCCCCCCTCCCGGTGCCCACGCCCCACTCATGATCTGCGCGTCCACCTTCGCCAGATCCTTCACGAGCGGATCAGCTCTCTTTATATCCCAGACTTTGACTACTCCATCACTTGAGCCCGTGTAGAGGAAGTTCGAGGCATGGGTTGGCCCCCAAAGGGCTACTTCAACGCCGGTGTCGTCTAGGGGAGGGACGTTGGGATTTTGAAGGGGCATGAGGGTGGGTCCGTGGGTGAGGCGGTGGAGGGTGCGTGAAGGGTAGCGGATGTCCCAGAGGAGAGTTGCGCCACAAGTGCCAGAGGAGGTGACGTAGGTACCACAGGGACTGCGTCATCAGTGAAGGCTTTTTTTTTTGGCAGAGGGAGGTTTTTGGGGGACGTACGAGATAGTCACACGGTTGATATCTTGCTGGTCACTATCAACATCAAACTCGATCTCTGCCCCAGTACCGGTAATATGGAACATCCTAACCGTACTCTTAATACCGAGACTCTTCGCTCCCCTTGCCGCACATCCAACAACAAAGCAGCCACTGGGATGGCTAAACACATCAAAGCATCTCGTTGAGCCTGGGGTGACTTTCAAAAATTGTCTCCCACTCTCCGCATCATAGATGACCAAACTCCCCGTCATGGAGTGGTCATTGGAAGTATCATACCCCGCAACCAGGTATTGATTATGAAAGCTATTCCCCCAAGCTAGACACGAGGGGTACAGCACCTCCGTGATCGTTTTCTGCAATACACACGGCGCGGCGGATAGGAATGTTCCATCATCATCCCAACTTGAAAGCTCGAGCTTACCATTTTTAGTCCCCGCAGCGACGAGGTTGTGGTGGTTGGGGCTAACTGCAAGTACCCACACCTCCTCACCAAACCTCCGTTCTCCTACCTTCGGTGCGCCAGCCTGCTCCGCAGCCCAAACTTTAACCGTGCCATCGTACCCAGCAGAGAACAATACCCCACTCGGCGAGAACCCCACCCGGGAGACTGTAGAATGCTGTATTGGATCCATTCCATTTAGCGGTTCCGGTCGTAAAACTTGGTGTCCATGCAACATCTTCGCAGTCCCAGCACTCACCGACCCCAACACCAAATTTCCCGCACGGTTATACATATCCTGAAACGTTACTGCCCCCAGCGCGAATTTGTCCCCGTTAGGAGACCATGCTACGTCGTGGATATCTGAACTTCCACCTTTAAACACCCGCCAGGGTTTAAGACCGTGTATGACGCTATACTGGATCTGTCGAGATGCTTCAGTGGCGATGGAGGTTTTGTCGACACCCCAACCGAGTTCTCTCCTTAACCTGAGTTTCTGGCGAGACTCTGGGACGTGGGAAAAGGTTTTTTGGGACAAGAGGACGCGGATAAATCCGTTGGAGCCATTGGGCGAGTGGGTGCGTGAGTCGAGGCAGTCTTGAGCAAAGAGGATGCAGTCGCTGGTGGTTCGGCCCCGGAGAATACTCGCTGCAGTGCGCATACAGGAGGTGAATAGATCCTCGCCGAGAAAGAGTAGTTGACGTACAGTCCGAGCGAGAAACTCGCAGTCGGACTCCCTACGGCGGATTTTTTCACCAGTGGATTCTGAGACATGATATATTATGGTTTCAATTTCCCGAGCAGTAAAGTCGACGTGTATTAAATAGCCATCTATTAGAATTCTAAGTCAGTCTACGTTTCTCAACAAAAGCCTAGTACCAGTAACAAACCAAACTCTCGAAACCCTTCCCAGGAACCTATATGTCCCAAGAAATCCCTTGCGTTCCGCGAAAGATATGGCCGCCGCTTTGATTTGGTAGGTATTCGAGCTGCGAGGGCAAGTTGGTATGCCATGGATTGTCCTTCGTGCTGTAGGATTGGTAGGGGTTGGGTGGATGGTCCTGGTTTTGCAGGTTCGGAGGGGGCATGGGATTGTGTGAGCATACGCCGTATCTCGTGAATCTCTTCCACGTCTGAGAGGGGGTCATACTCCTCAAAGTCTGATGCATCATTCGTTCCTTCCCTAGCATCTTTCATAGTGGCTAGAGGAACGTTGTTGCGTCTGGTGGATATGGTCCTGGTGGGTGAGGCGGTCAAGTCTATTGACTTTCTGGGACTGCCAATGGGGATCGGGACTTGTGATTGTTTTATTCGGGGCGAAGTTGGGACAGCGATTTTCGGTGGTGCGGTTCTGGGAGGCCTCCGCAGTTCGGGCTGTATTGGTTTTGCTAGCTTGCCGCTAGATGGTCTAACTGCTGGATCTGGAGTGATTGAAGCGCGGGTTTGTACCTGTGAAGGATGATATGCTGAGGGCTCGCTAATCAAAGAATTGGGTTCCTGCGAGTCCACAATTTCTGAGAATTTCCGTTTGACAGGAGATTCCCACCCACGCTGCGGGGCGGGGTTCACCGGGGCTACCGATGAGCTTCCGCCGGGATAGAGTAGTGACCCTATGGGCGTTGCAGTGGTAACTGGCATAGCCGTGCTCGTCATTGTAGTTGTCTGACTGTTGTCCTCGAATAAAAATCCCTTGTTGTAGTTTGATGGGCCTGCTATGGGTGAAACTCCTGGAGGGGTGGGTGTGCCTGCGATGCTGATAACAGATCTGGCTACCGCAGGCCTCTGGCCTGCCGAGCTGACCACTTGCTCCTGCTCCTGCTCCTGCTTCTGCTCCCGTTGCCTGGCCTCTTTGCTTAGAAGCATGGCTGTAGCCATCTCTTCCTGCAGTAGCCGTTCTATATCATTATCGTCAGGGCTGTTGTATCGGAATGCTGCAGGCAAGGGCGCGGCCGTACCTAATTCAGGGACAGCCAATCGGAGCCACTTGGGCGGGACGCTGGACGGCCTCGGCTTTGCCTCGAGACGCGGCGGCGAGGTTAGTCCACTGGTCCCAAAAAATGAATGCATAGTCGACTGCGTTTTTGCCTTCTTTGTCGGAGATTGGATGAAGGAATTGAGGGTAGCCTGGCCCAAGCCCTTCCATGGTACAGGGCTCTGGAGGTGGGCAGAGTCAGACAGCTTTCTGCGGCGGGGGGTAGTTTTGTGGGGCGAGGCCGGTGGCCTCTTTGGGGCGTGCGGGGAGTACGTCGGGTCATCAAGCTCGTCGTCCTGGCAAAGGTCGATTATGGTGGGGGGCTGCGGGGTCGGGACGCGGTCTCGTCTGGAGGCAGAACTCTGTTTCAGTAAATACAGATCAAGGGCAACGCACTCACTCAGCCACAGTGCTCCCGGGCAGGGCGAAACAGCATCTCCACCACTATATGTGCATCGTACCTTTCCATCACCATCATCATTCATAGCGTGCGGGCGGGCACACAGTGGTATACGGCCAGGCACATATACGGCAGGCTTCAGCGGGTGGGTTTGGCGAGAAGGGAGGGGGGATTTTTGGGGGGAGCAGATCAAGCAGGGAAGATGGAAGGAATATACGTAGGTTGGGGGGGAAGGGGGACCGCGAGCGGCGGGCGTGGGCGAGTGCAGACTGTACGAGCTGTGTGTTGCCTGTGCCTGTTGGCTGTGGCTGTGCCAAGAGTTGCATCTCGCGCGTCTGATACTCCGTCTGACGATTTTTCATTTACACGAACGCGTTCCCCCCCATCCAGGCCGGCGAAGCCCCTCCACCACAGCACCAGCCACAGCATCCCCAACCTAAGGCATTAGCTGACTCCCACGATCTTTTATTACAATCAATCACCTGAAATGTCTTCCACCCGCAGGCCTGACCGCCGCTACGCTCGTACGTTCTGCGTCTCGTGCAATTCCCATGGCTTTGGCTAACAGCTGCAATCTACAGACCCGCCGGGTGCGACCTTCACGGCCTACTCCCCCGACGGAAGATACATCATCACTGCTGGCACGAACAATGCCGTCCGGAAATATACCGTCGCCTCAGAAGACGAGCCAGAAACAATCGACGACTGCCAGGAATCGAGCACTGGGCTGGCCGTAGCAGTATGCTGTCCACCCTGCCAATTGATCGCACAATGCTAATACCAACCTCCCCCCCTTCCCTTAGAACGACAAATTCATCATAGGGTCCGAAGATGGGACCGTCAGTCTGTTCAACATGAGCTCGAACGAACTCGACCAGATCCTTGTCCGATGCAGCCTACCCGTGCGGGATGTCGCCCTCAGCCCTGACGGAAACTGGGCAGCTGTTGCCAGCGAGTATGTTCCACGACCTTCTTGCACCAATGCTACAGTTCGACACTGACACTTCGCCAGCGAAACGGCAGTCAAGGTGGTCAACACGAACGACAATGTGCAAATAATGTACCTGCGAGAACAGAGCCGGTCTGTCAAACACGTTTCATTCCACCCAACCGGTGCATACCTTGCTGCATCCAGCACCGACGGGGTTATATACGTTTATTCAATATCGTCCCAGCAACCATCATTGATCAAGAAGGTGGAGGGTGTTGTGCGGGCACTAGAGCCTGACGATGATGCCACCTCCAAAGCCGCGTGGTCCCCTGATGGGCAGGCGTTTGCTGTGGTGACACCAACGAAAGGTATGCACTCAACAATTGCTATATATGCAGTGCACGACTGACGACTGCAGACATTGCCGTCATCTCACGGAGCACCTGGGAACGCCAGGGAACCTTCTCCACTGGGCACACGGGCCATATAAACGATATAGCCTGGTCACCAAACGGGGCGTTCCTGGCTAGTGCAGGCGCAGACGGTAAACTGGTAATCTGGGAGAGCAAAACCCAGACAATTATCAAAAAGTAAGTTTCCCCCCTCCCCCTGCCGTCACCGTGCCATATCCTAACAAATCCAGATACGACCAGCCAAAGGTAAAAAGCATATCATGGCATCCTAAAGAAAACACCCTCTCCCTCACAAACAACGACGGAGAACTCGTTACCCTCCCTAACGTACTCCCTCCCGATCAAGAGGACCTTCTCCTGCGCCCACCCCTCCTCAATGACACCTCCGATGCCGGCACCACAGACAAACCCCCACCCCGCCAGCGTAGGGACCGAAGTCTCAGCCGTGATCCCCTTGACGAGCTCATGGGCCTTGACGACGACGATGACTTTATCATTGACGACGACGGCATGGGCTACGCCGAACCCAAATCCAACAATGTCAACAAGCGCAGCTTCGAATACATTCACGACGACGGCTACAACCCCAGCACCAAACGCCGCGCATACGACGCCTGGGAGCCAACGACCCACGCTCCCTTTCAACCCGGCAGCACACCCTGGCGCGGCGGCCGCAAGTATCTCGCCCTCAACCTCATTGGCTTCGTATGGACCGTAGACCAAGAAACCCACAACACTGTCACCGTCGAATTCTATGACCGAGATCTATACCGAGACTTTCACTTTACAGATCCATATCTCTACGATAAAGCCTGTCTAAACGAAAACGGCGCGCTCTTCTCCTCACCTAAAACAGATTCGAAACCAGCATACCTATTTTACCGCCCACATAGCACCTGGTCCACCCGCGCAGATTGGCGAATCCAAATGCCGGAGGGAGAGGATATCACCGCTATTTCCCTCAGCAACTCATACATCATTGCCCTTACCTCAAAATCATATCTCCGCGTGTACACGCTCTTTGGAACGCCACTACGAATCCACCGCCACCCTCACTCCCCCGTAGTTACTTGCGCGTCTTGGAGAGATTACGTTATGGTTCTCTCGAACGGCCCTGTGGCAGCAACCGGCCACACGACACTGACCTACTCCATCATGAACATCAAGCACGACGAAACCCTCCAAGCCGATGCCATCATCGCACTTCCTCCGAACGGAGTCTTGAAAAGTATATTCTTCTCAGAAGAAGGTAACCCAGTTATATATGACTCTGAAGGAGTCCTGCTCGTTCTGCAACATTGGCGGAGCCCAGGGCAAGCGAATTGGGTTCCAGTATTAGATACTACACAGATCGACTCTAAAACCACTAACACAAAAACAGTGGAGTACTGGCCTGTCGCCGTCGCGCACCATAAATTCCACTGTATCGTTCTCCGCCCCGCGGAGAAATACCCATACTTCCCCCGCCCGCTCCTCTCCGAATTCGACTTCAAAATCCCACTATCATCATCCGCCTCCACCTCAACTCAAAGCGCTCCCCACGAGGAAACCCTTGTTCGGGAATCCCTGCTCCTCTCCCTCCTTGAGGGTCTCATTGGCGCGAGGCCCGCAACGAGTGAAGAGGGGCATGCGAGGTCAACGAGGGAACATGCAATTGATAGAGCGATTCTGCAGATGCTAGCGGTAGAGTGTAGGGATGATAGGGGGGAGAAGGCACTGGAGCTGTGTGGGTTGTTTAGGGATCGGAACAAGGGGTTGGAATTGGCGGGGAGGATTGCGGTGAAGTACGGGAGGGGGGTGTTGGCGGGGAAGATTGCAGCGTTGGGGGAGGAGGAGGAAATGGAATTCTTGTAGGGTGAGGTGTTTTTTTACTTTTTCCCCAGGGTGAGGGATGTAATACTATTGAGTTGAGGGTGATTTGTGGTATAGACTAAGACGTGGGTATATTTTTTTAATATCCTAGAATACAGCGAATGCACATATAGAATTTTACTAGCCTTATCATTTGCCCTACCTAAAACGTTAACGGCAGTGTTACAGCCCACTAAGGCCTGATAATTATAATCGTCCTGGAGCCCACAGCCGTTGCCCCGTCTCTCCACCCCCTCCCACCAATCTTACAGCTCTGAGAAAGCTTGCACCTGTCGGGACGTGTATAACAGCACTTTTAGCGTCTATAGCTATAACTTTAGCTATCTCTCCCACACCCCCTTCCCTAATATCTGTCTATAGTTAAAGTATGGCGGTAGCACACACCAACTTCTTGTTCCACGTAAAAAAATAAAATAGAGTTAAGATTAACCTCCTCTGAATCAAGCCGGGGATCTCGTAAATATAGTAACGAAGCTTTGAAGCTGGAATTTTTGGGGCGGTGAATGGTAATAATAATGAGTAGTGAAAGGAATAATGGTCGTGAGAGGGAAAGTTCAGGGTAATACTTATGAGGTATCTTCTTTTCTTTTCTCTTTTTTTTTTTTTTTTTTTTTTTTTTGGAGGAGGGCTTTATCACTAATATGTGTGCAGTAGGTGGACTCTAAGGATTTATGCAAGTTAATGTATCCAGGTAAGTAGCAAAGGAAATTCGTGAGGAGTTCGTGTGGAGATGTTGAAACTCCCTCATGAGGGTCACCTTCTTCTATTCCGCTACTTATAAGTTAAAAAATAAACATGGAATATCAGACTCTAAAATCTGCCATTGAGTCTTTGGCACCAGGAAACTCCAAAGAAGTTTGGTTCAGGGTGATTTTGTGAAAACCAGTCTGTTCCAGCTGCTTGATGCGGTAGTATCCCTGAAAAAAAATTTCGTAGTCTGGTTGGCACAACAACCCCTCTTGTTCTCTCGTATAATGGTAATTTTGGCTGAGGCGGTGGGCGTAAGAATAAGGGTTTGTTTTTACTCAATAGCCCGGATTCACCAATTGAGGCTGAATTCCAAACCACCCCCCCCTCCCCTAGGGGGGAGACTACCATCAACCTGAGTTCCTCAAGCCAAATAGCATGGGTTCGGTTCCTCATAGGAGGTGTATCTCGTGTTTGCACTAGTCAGTTAAAATCTACTGAGATTATGAGTTGAGCAAAGCCTAAAAAAGGAAAAGTCACGGGACTAAGCATATATATCTGATTAACACGGAGCTGAGAAGCACTCACGGGTTGCGGACAAAGTCGTCATTTAAGGTAACTCTTATCTTCACTAGTCCCATGATAAGAAGGCCATATCAGATTCTTGAGCCCACTGCTGATATTGAAATGAGTTCGAGTGGTTGACGAGTATAATGTTAGGGTTACTTGTGCCAACCAGACTAGGGTTACTTAGCCTCGTACAAACCAGTCTGTTGTCTATGGGGGGAGTTGCGAGGTCACGAACACTACAAAAAATATTAACCTGCGTACTAGTCTGGTTGCACGACCATCCTCCTGGGGCGTTGGGTGGAGGAGAGGAAGTGAGGGGGAGTGAGTGGGAAGGGGAGGGGGAGGAGAAGGATCATCCCCCAACTATAGAATCTGATTAGGGTATCTACTGTATAGGTAGGTAATTGGGATAATCTCATCTTCACTATCGTAAGGCTGCCATATCAGATTCTAGAGCTCGCTATTGACTTCGAAATGCCAAGCTTGGGGGGGGGGGGGGTTGATACTGCGGTTGAGGAATATGAACCCCTCCCCAGTAGTCTGGTTCAAGACCGTCGCCCCCCTCGCAACAGTGTTTCTTGGCGTTGAACAGTTCTAGAATCTGATATTGTGGAGGAAGATCTGATATGGGGTGTTTAACTTATCACCCATCACCCCCAGCCCCGGGACAGATTATTGGCACAATAAAAAGGTTATCTCGTTGCCCATTCCTGCTCCAACCAAAATTTACCCTAACATCCCAAGAATACCTAGGTGCACCCCCCACCCAATAATACAATAGTTGGGCACTCTGTAATTCCTAATACTCAGCGCCCGCATTCATCATATGAGCATAACACGAGTTTGCACTGGATTTTTGGGGGATGCAATCTGTTACCCAGAGCTCTTAGATGCAACTATTAAAGCTCAGAGCCGGCGTTGCTCAGTAATGATGGGTATTAATTTTAGTGAAATGAAGCTTGTCCACCATTACGTTGCTTGCCTTGTCCGGGTTTACGGGTGGCTCATCATGGTTCCCTTACTGGGACCGCATATGAGTAAATGAGTATTTTTTCGTTGCGATATGCAATATAGGTTCTTCGCAGGCGCATACCTGTTCTTCTTTATTTTTTTTGTTTTGGCAGGGGAGGCTACAGTTTTTAAATTCTAGAGTGCCCGCCCTTGGAGTTTCTTGGTGCCCAAAGACTCATGGGTACAGACCGGAAATTTTCAACATTATTATTACCCCGAAAACATCCTTCTCAAAGTAACATCCTCCTACAAGCATTGCGGCGCCTCCCACCACCCGTCTGTCTATATATATATATTTTTCCCTCCAACCCATCCCCATCTTAAAACCACTAGCCAACCCTCCGACATAGTCAAAGGTTTCAGCACCTAAATTCGACCTTATATATACGGAAAGCATAGCCTCATTGTATCCAACAACCAAAAGCCACCTCCTGTTTAAACTCCTAGATTTTTTGTAAGGCTAACATTTTTGTTATGTAAGTATCGGAGAATTAGCATATAGGCGCACACTTGAACTTGCAATTGAAAATATACTAGTAGAGTGGGGTTTTTTTTGACGAGGATAATAAAATACCTTCGTAGTTCTGCTATCTTTTCGGTGCTGCGACGTACCAGAGATTATTCAGGGAAGAGAAGCTGGGAGAAAAGCCCCACCGAAGGCAGAAGGAAAGAGGTGGGGGGCTGCTTCGAACCCACTCACTCCTGCAAAAGTAGAGTAGCGGTGACAAATTTACGTAGACCATAAATGACACCCCCATACCCTGACAGATGAATATGATTCGTCCAAAAAAATATTAAAAATGAAAAATAAAGAAAATCAATTTTCCTCGGAAATTCATGGTGCATATCATATATATGACTGTGCCCGCCAGACTAGCATATATATAAACCCTCATGGTATAAACCTCTCAGTCTCTGTAATAAAAAGAAACGTTAGGAAGATGGTATCGACATCCTTCACCCGACTATTCCCCAACTACAATTTCGCCTGCTTCCTCTTCCCCCCCTGCTCTCTCAGGGCCTCCTCATACAACCCTTTAAGCTCCTCCTTATATGCCCTCGCCACCTGCGGCCTCTTCAACTTCAACGTCGGCGTCAACAATTCATTATCGATTGTAAATGGGTCCAAGCACAAATGTACATTCCTAACCCTCTCGAACCCCGAAAACCCTGTTTTCTTAATCACATCATCCATATCTTTACAGACCTGTCTCCTGACTTTCTTATCCCTACACGCCTCTGCAATGGCCACATCGTTAAGAGGATCAATCTCCTTCCCTAGAACCTTCGAAGCGAACCGAGCAAAGAGTGGCCTGTCTACACCGAATACACCAACGAGGAAAGATTGTAATGAGTCTCCGTGAACATAGGATTGCATTAGATATGGAAGGTGGGATTGGAGGTTATTCTCGATTCGCTCTGGGGATATGTATTCGCCCTGTGCAAGTTTGAGAATGTTTTTTACGCGGTCGATAATAGTGAATCGGCCGAATTCATCTATCATGCAAATATCCCCTGTGCTAAACCACCCCTCCTCGTCGATCGCCTTGGCAGTTAATTCCGATTCGCGAAAATACTCCTTAAACAGCACAGGCCCACGGAGGAGGAGCTCGCCTCTAGAGTAAGGCTTATCTGTGACGTTGTAATCCATCTCTGGGACGCTCTTTAAGCAAGCCTCAATGCAGACGGTGGGGGGCCCACAGTTGCCAGCGGTATTGTCTTGGACGAGTTGTCCCAAGGCGACGGAATACGTCTCAGTAAGACCGTAGCCTTGGATAAAGTTATTTGAAAACACGACCCTAAGAAACTCTAGAACGCGTTTGTCGATGGGCGCGGAGCCAGTGACCATCCCGGTTGCGCGGTCGAGACCGATTGCGGCGGCGACTTTCTTGGCCCAAATTCGGTCGTAGAGAGCGTTTTGGTTTGATCCACCACTGCCACCGGTGCCGCTCTTCATGGTAGTGAGTTTTGTGTTGACGATGTGGCGACTCAAACTGCCTTTTATGCCCGGGGCGTCGATGGTCGCAGACTGGATTGCTGTGTAGAACCGCTGGTAGAGCCTTGGGACTGAGAAAAAAAATGTGGGTCTGAGAGCCTTCAGATCATCCACCAACTCAAGGATATTCCCATGAAAATACCCAATCGACGCGCCCGCCCACATGGTCATTTGCTCGCCCAACCTACCATATATATGCGCCAAGGGAAGATATGACAGCATGCAGTCATTTGGCGTGGAGCTGATTGCAGAACCATGCGCACTGGAGCAGGCTGCGATTGCATTCTTGTGGGTGAGGACGACACCCTTTGGGTTGCCAGTAGTGCCGGAGGTGTAGTTGATTGTGACGGTGTCGGTAGGGAGAGGAGGGTTGTAAGGGCGGGGGTTCTTGATTCCGAGTTCTTCCACGTCAGTGAAGGAGTATAGCTCCACGCATCGCTCCTTGGCCCAGGCGCCGATGAGGGCTTGTTTGTTGTAGCCGGGCAGTTCGCCGTTGTCGAGGGGGTCCATGGAGATGATGATTTTAAGGTCGGGACAGCGGTCTTTCATGGCAAGGAGGCTGGGGACATGCTATACCTCACCATAATCATCAGAAAACTATATCGTGCACGACAGTGGGGCGAGGGTGGAACATACGTTCAAACTACAAACCACCGTCTTAATCAATGCATGATGAACAATATACTCTGTCGCCGTTGGGCCCAAGGTATCATAAATCGACACTGTATAACATCCCTGGCTAACCGCCCCCAAATCCGTAATCTGCCATTCTGGGCGATTCGGGCTCCAAAGCCCAATTCCGTACTTATCCTCCGTCACCCCAATCCTCTCATGTAACACTCTCAACCCCGCGCCAAAGTTCTTTCTCCGCTCGTGGACAGTCTTGTAGTCCATCCATACAAAGGGCCCATATGCCCCCGAACCAGGATCCCGCTCTCGCCATCCCAGCATCCGGTTGTTGGCGTGGTGTTTGGCCGCGTTCTCGAACATCTCGTGGATGGTGCGGACCTAACAAAGTATACTAAATGTCAGCACAACATTCGCTCAACCCAGGCTCTGGGAAGTAAGATCTGGTGAGTTTGTAGAATGAGGGAATAACGTTACATTTGGATCAATTGTCTCCATCAACCCATCTGCGTGTCGCCAGTGCCTGTAGATTGGCGTCCTCCCCGGGCGCGCAGTGTTTGGCAATGCAATACCATGTGCTTTCCCCGGAGGCGGGACTCCCCGGACAGCCTTCGCTGCGGCGATCGCTGGGTCATGATACATCTTTCCTTCCGTCTGTTATCGAAACGTCAACTCTGTTGGTTTTTCTTACCTTTACTTCTGCCAATTGCAGAGAGGGTTTTTAACGGAAGGGAAGGGTTTGGAGATGTGAAAATGTGGGATTACAGATCACTCGGTTCTCAGGGCGACAGGGATGTGCAGCTGAGCCCTCCTCTTCTGAATGGGAGTAGATCCAGGCCGGGGGGAAAATTAAAGGGATGGAGTAGAGGTGAGTTAGATGTCCACCTTTGGCATATATATATGTATACATGTTATACATGTAGCATGGCGATATATACTATGTACTGCTTACACACATCAGCCCCGGGGTGATGTGCGCGAGCTCGACCCTCGGGAATATCACATGGTTCATGACCCCGCCAGTGAGCCACGCATGAGCTGTTATGATAGGTACCTACCAACCAATTAGGTACCTACTTAACTTTCTTCCTCTTGTCCATCCCCATCTGGCCTTTTGGTTTAATCTGGAGGCTTACCTAGTTTATATCCGGATCCGTCAGACATCCGGTACCCGCAGATTTTTCTTTTTTGTTCGGCCAGCTTGCTTAGTCAGCTACCGCAACAGCTTTCATGCCCAGAAATAGCCGAATCGTGGGCACGAGACTAGAATCGTGTGGGTTAAGCTTCGTACGTATAAGTACGGTAGTTTGCTTACTATACTATATGCCCGATGTAGTATAGGGAACAAGTTAAGGGCTACGTGTGAGTAGTTACCCTGAACCTGATGTTTCGGAATACTGGGATATGATCTCAACTGCTCAACTAAAGTTCTCTGTGTGATAAACTGCGTCTGGATAACACAAAGAAATATATCGGGACCATACAATTACCTGCTGCGGCAGAACTCTGATGACAAGTACTACACTTTCGTCACAGAGTTAAAGTAACCCTTACTCCCCCCCCTTAATGCATTTCTGTTGTCTAGAAGTCTAGAATTTTTCTTACTGGATGTTTATATTATACCCTGGGGGTTCCTTGTAGAGGTAATTTTCAGAACTCTCATTTAGGCTGTGCTGTCGGTCCCAAATACCCATATATCTAGAGGGTCTGGGACTGCAGGCGCGGCGAGCAAAAATTACATGGTGATGTGAATCTCCCGGTTAGAAAAAGCGGTTGGGTTGCCCATGTTCCCAGCAGAAGGCCAAGAGGACAGTGTAATTCCCAAGCTCAATACTTCCAGGCCTTAAGTAGGGAGTACAACACAGAGGAAAACTCATATCATAATTACATGCCTAGATCTCTACGAGCTCTACTAAATACAACGAATAACTCTACTGACCTGTTTCCTCGATAATGTACACTATAATCATGAGTCATCGTAGACAATCTATGAAACCTTACATTGTCATGTACTGACTATGGGCATTGGTCAAAGTTTCATCACCGCAAAAAAAAAAAAAAAAAAAAAAAAAGAAATAAACCAGCCCCTTCAAACTATATCCGAAGCATATCACTCTCGCTTGTCCCAGCCCAAAACAACTCATTTTCAGAGAGTTATATATATGTAGTCTTGGCACCAAATTTATAGACGTAGAGTGTTCACTTTTTGGCCCATAACCCATACACATCTAAATGAAAATCAGAGAAGTGAAGATTGCCTTACAGAATGTAATATTTATTTCACCAGTTCAAGTTTCAAGTAAATGCTAAATCGTAAACGCAAGTGACTTATAGGATTACTATCATGAAAACGAAATTCATCCGATAAGCGAACCGGGAAATCCGAATATTGAATCCTGGGGTGCTCGAAATAGCCTATATCCCTGGAGATATAGTGATTTGATAATGAACGAGCTGCAAATAATCAACAGCCCGGGTAAGTAGATGAAACCAATTCATCAATTCCTCA
The DNA here is from genome assembly GCA_015179025.1 of Terfezia claveryi. Classification (NCBI taxonomy): domain Eukaryota; kingdom Fungi; phylum Ascomycota; class Pezizomycetes; order Pezizales; family Pezizaceae; genus Terfezia; species Terfezia claveryi. Next base: position 167,398 of record WHUX01000017.1, on the reverse strand, counting down.
TTATCTCCTACTCACCCTTACAACGCGTTGAGAGAAATAAAACCAGTCGACAATTTACAAACACCTACCTCCCCAGCTCTCATTGTTCTTTGTTCCCTCTACCACCATAACCGACTTACCCTCATTTTAATGCACACAAAGGAAATCCCGCCTACCCTAAATAATATTACACAATTCCGTTCTTTTCTTTATTCCCGTCCCACACCATTCGCCCATTCAATCAAACCTTTGTCTTCCCCCACAATATGGCCTTGTATAATTATCATTCCGAGATCCCCATACTCGAGCAGTCCTCATCTTCCCTAACCGATCGCTAAATCTGTCCTCAGTTCACCTCACCCCAATTTCCCTCTATTAACCATTCCCCACCACCCAATCCATCCTCTAATATAGACCATTCACAGATCTAAGGACTTACCAATCCCAATCCCAATTCCTACAAATCTCTCTCCCTATTTCCCATATTCACCAAGCCCAGGCCCACTTGAACGCACGAGAAAACGACTTCTCAGGGTAATCCGCACCACGATGCCTGCCAAAAAGGCTGCGGCTGCAGTGGCCAAAGCCAAAGCCAAACCCAAAGCCAAACCCAAGGCCAAAGATAATCCCAAAGCCAAACCCAATCCCAAAGCCAACGCCAAATCACCAGCTAAATCAAAATCCCCAGCCACAGCAACCACGAGCACTCGCAGCGCTACAAGGTCCAAATCCCAAGAGGAGTTTCTAGAATTCGAACATAAAGAGGATGAGGACGTGGAGCAGGAGGAACTAGGTAGCATGCCCGAAGATGGGGAGGAAGACGAAGAATACGTTGAGCCTACCCCGCCGCCGAAGGAAACTGCAACAGCAGCCAGGAGAAAAGCGAAAGCGACAAAAGCTTCTCCTGCAGCCAAAGAAAAGGCTGCGCCGAAAGTAGCGAAGGGGAATAGAGGGGGGTTGACAAATAAAAAGCCCCCCGCTGCAGTCGTGCCGACCAAAAAACGCACTCGCGCAAAAGCTGCTCCTATATCCGAAGAGGATGCTGAAGAGGAAGAAGTCGCCGTGCCTCCTAAGAAAAAAGCCAAAACCTCCTCTACTACATCTACAGCCAAAAAGGCCTCCACATCCAAAGCCAAACCCGCCTCCACAGCGAAAGCAAAACCCGCCTCCACAGCGAAAGCAAAACCCGCCTCCACAGAAGCAAAACCCGCCTCCACAGCGAAAGCAAAACCTGCCTCCACAGCGAAAGCGGAACGGGCCTCCACAGCGAAAGCGGAACGGGCCTCCACAGCGAAAGCAAAACCCGCCCAGAGTAGAAATGAAGGAACCCACCTCAACGAAATGGAACTGAACTTCGACTACTACGTTCAAAAAAAACCCCCTGGACCTAACCCTGGAGAAAGCCAAGCTCGATTTCGCAAGCGTACGCAGAACATGTTGTTGTTCAACCAACACGGGAAGATGGTCAAATTCGCCGACGGAGGAGGTTACTGTGTTGATCCTGACGGCAGGCCGCTTAAGAGTCCTGACAAGCCTAGGATAGTCCAGGAAGGTGCTGTTCGCTCCAAGCCAAGACCCAAGCAGGAAATTATAGCTGAACAGGCGGCAAAATTTGCATCGCAGGTGAAGGCTGTGGGGGTGGGGTTAAGGACTAGAAGTAAGACTGCTAGCAGCAGAGCAACTAGTATTGCGTCGAGCGCTCCTGAGGCAAAGAAGCCCAAGGCGGGAGCGAAGAGGAAGGCGAAGTCGCTAGAGCCGGTAGAGGAGGAGGATTATGAAGATGAAAGGGGAGAGGGCACAGAGGTTACTTCTCCCCCGGCAAAGAAGAAGAAGACGGCATCTAGAGTTGCAACAAAGGCGGCTGATGCAAAGAAATCGCCAATTCCCAAGAGCGCTACTCCCAAGCTGAAGACTCAAAAAGAAAAAGCACCGAAGGCCACTCAAAAAGAGAAGACACCGAAGGCCACCCCGAAGGAGAAGACTCCCAAGGAGAAAGCAGCTCCCAAGGCGAAGGCAGCTCCCAAGGCGAAGGCAGCTCCCAAAGTGAAAGCTGCGCCTAAGGTGAAAGTAGCCCTTAAAACACCTCCTAAGGAGAGAGCAGTTCCCAGAGCGAGGGCCACTCCCAAGGAGAGAGCGGCTTCCAAGCCAAAGACGCCTCATAAAGAGAAGGCTGCCCCCGAAGAAATTGCCCCTGCCAAAGCAGAGGAAGACTCAAAAGAAGCTGCTACTCCCACCCCAGACCCTGACTCCTCAGAGGCCATCCCGGCTCTCCATCAGCCAAAAAGCCCCACGGTGGAAGAAGTGGAACGCACAGAAGCTGGAAATGACGGTTCTGCATTCATCGCTAAAGGTGATTCTGCATTGCCTGCGAGTACTGAATATTACGAAGAGCAGGTAGAGAACAGCGATGACGTAACCGCTACTGAAGGGGGTTATACAGATGAGGTAGGGTCTTATGATGAAGGTTCCATAGGATCGGGTGGGGATGAGTATGATGGGGATAGCACGGGGAACGTAGTATATGACGGAGATGAAAAACACATCAAGGAGGATCACAAAGACGAAAACAAAGACGGGAAGAAGGAATACGTTGAGGAATACGTTGAGGAATATGCTAAGAGATATACTGATGGAATATATTGAGGGTTATATTGATGAAATATGTTGAGGAATATGTTGTTGAAATATATTGCGGAATATGACGATGATACTACGTACGATTCAGAGATACGCCTGCTTGAAATACTGATGAAGGGAAGGAAGAGGGGTGGGGTATATATTTCAGCACGCCAATGCATACAGTGAAAAATAAGCTTGGAGTTGGGTATCTGGTTGTAGGACCAGTGGATGGAGCTGGATTGATTAGACATGCTAGTAAATAAGGAGAAGGTATATGGAATTGCGCACTGGTATTTTCTGTTTGCCTTCTGTAGCGTAGTAATCTAATTTCCCTTAACTAGAGCAACCCCTTTTGCGAATGTCAAAACAAAGGCATTCCTCTTCCCGTTGTAACCGGTCCCGGCGAATCGGGAGCGCATTGCTACACTAGAAATAGGCCTACAAATTTCTGCCGTACATATCGCTTGTCATCTGGTTAGCGGTTTAGCTAGTCATTTGGTTTAGATGGTCATTTGGTTTAGCTGGTCATGTCCATTTGGGTGGGTGTGGGTGGGGCTGGCCATAGCAGCTTGAGCCCACGCAATCAACCCCACCATGTGCCGGTCCAACTATTTTGGATCTTGTCGATCGGCAAATGCAATGTATCGTAATACTGCCAAAGAGCTTTGTGCATTATGGATATTGAAGTATACGTAAGGTCTCCACGTGTATCTATCTCCATTGAAGATACGAAGTGCTGTGCGTGTCCAGGCCACGTTTTCCGCCTTGCCGACGCATGTTACATCAGACGACAGCTGACCTCACCACCTGACCCCACGATCTTCACCACCACCACCTCCTCCGTACCATTAGTGACTTCCTTGTCCAACTTCTCTTAGCCCCACTACACCTTCACAATCTCCCTTCCGAGCTCGAATCGTGACCCGCATTCAACTTTGCGCTCCACTTTCTCCGCCTCCGGAACCCTAGTCTGGCTGACAAACAACACCAGCAACATCCTTGGAAAAAAAATACGGAAATCTGAATGGAAATCTTTCATCTTCATATACCGCAAAAGAGAAGGTTATGGGGAGAAGGATCGATAGAATCGAATTGAGGGGATTGGGTTTGGCGAGAGGCAGAAGCAGATGTCTAATATGCTGTGTTGGCGGTTTGTGCAGGGGGATAGCATAAACTTCTGGTGTACCGTTACCCCTGAACTTCAAACAAATCAAGTATACTTATCTCACATTTAAACATCGACTGGTATATAAGTAGCCAGTGGATGTGGTGCGTAGGTAGCTAAAAGCGGTGTAGGGTATATCTGGATTTATATAGGGGAGAGAGAACGGATACATGAACTTCAACACTCTGGTTTGCCAGACTTGGATCCAAGGGAAGAACACGGCGGAGGGTTGCCAAGTTGAGGGTAACGCATAGACGAGGTGCCCTCTGTGTATCACTTATTCAAGACATAATACACGGGGTTATGAGCGAATAGTTTGAATTTCAGAGTCGGAAGTGGTGTGAGTAGGAAACAGTCGTTCGAGTGGCAGTTGTTGATATAGGTAGGGAACAACATCAGCACGGGACTGCTAAGTGAAACTAGTGGTGATCGCCAGAATGGATACCTCGTTGTAGGTAGTTGTACCGGAATCCTTGCTGTACCGGAATACCCTTTAGGCCCGCCACCAAACTAAGTACTTTTCACCCTTGCTAGAACAGATTTTTGCTTATACCAGACCACACAGCAAGTTACTACTATCTACATATATTTTGCCCCTGCTATAACGGAATCCTTAAGTAGATACTGCTCCAGAATCGGGTATTGGATGTTCACTCCTTTTTCTTCCATGAATCACCTGCTGTAAGATCAACTTCAAGCCATTTCTTACTCTCATATAAGATGTATGACAATGTTGATATTGCTACAGCTCCACCCTGCTTTATATTAGTATCTTTACCAACTTAGATCTACTATTCTTCATACCTCAGAGCCTTGGGATCTTGCCGCTTTTTACAGACCTGATGCTTATCTAATATGGTGAGAGCTGGACGGTTTTGTCAACCTGCATGCAACATGTTGGCTGATGAATTTTGAGCTTAACGTTCAAACATACGGGTGTTGAACAATTTTCCTTCTTTAGTAACTTTTGTCCTGTGCCACGTACCCTTGTATTGTTTCATACCGGAACCGTGTATACCGGACAGAAAAGGCCGGATTTTCGTCGTCCGGTAGAGCAAGGTTTGACTGTATGAACTTACCGTATTGGGCGCAGCCCATGTTCTAGACTAGATAGCCCATGTTCAAACCCGCCCCATAACTGTCGCGATGCGGGTGATACGTCCTACAGATACGGGTGGATCATCATAGATGTATCCACTTGGTACTGGTACCGGCGCCGATCTCTGGGTTAAAATTCTGCTCAAGCTGCAGACATTTTGCCAGTACCCGCATCCACTGGCGAACAACGATCCTTGTCAGTTTAACTCACAGGGACCATTATACCTCAGTGAGCTTGTTACCATCCACCTAATTTATCACCTTTACTGCATAAGCTCGACCTATGTCTTTAAACTGACAAGGATCGTTATACACCAGTAGATGCGGTAGGAGATTCATTGTGCCAACCAGACTACCTAGGCGATTCATAAGAGAGGCTCTCCAAGGGAAATGAGATGGTACCAGATGCACGTGGAGTTGATCCCCACTTTAACTGGTGAAATAAGCGAAATAGACCCCCTGTCATTCCACCAGAAACCCTAGTACAGAAACCCAAATTTCATCAAAAATGACAGGGGAATTAAAGGGGATCGACACTAAAGTAACTACGCGAGTGATCATGATGATAACGATGATGATGATAACGTATATCGCGAAATGGAGTGCTCATCCTCCCGTTTGTTGATCAGGGGGTGTAGTCTGGATGGGTTTTTTTTTTCGGGGGGGGGGGGGGTTTTCTTGGGCTTGCTGGGAGACGGGGCGTCAGTCCGTCCCGAAAAGGGCTTTTGTCCTAGGCCTGCCGGACTCACTTATAGGTACCTCCTCTACCGATTGTTCTGTCGGGCTTCCTCCTGCTTCTCTTTAATACACCTCGGGTCAGTCCTCGACTCTGGTCTCATTTCCAAAAGTTCTTGCTTAACCTAACCTTAAGTAGGCACTTACCACGCCCTGCAGAAGCAGACCACGGCAATAGTAGTGGGAATACCACAATGTCTTCCAACCGAACCCACAATCACATAGACACAGTCATCCCAGTAGCTCGGACAGGATACAGCCCGGTATATGACGATGACGCTCACTATGCTGGGGAAGAGCATGGGTCACTATCACCGTTATCGATGGCATCCGCTTCGACTCGTTTATTACCCCAAAGGAGCAGTACGGCCAGGGGCTTGGGTCTGGGCGTTTCTGCAGCGGCTAGAAGGCACATAAAGTTGTTCCGAGCAAGGTGGAGGAGAGGCGAGCTGTTCAGTGGAAATGGGGGTGGAAACGGAGGTGGAGCAATGACTCGTGAGTTTCCATATTACTACTGTTCTGTTAGATAATTCTGGCGATCCTCGAATAGCCTGAAATGACTGTCACTTTGGCCGGTGCCGATAGTCTCGAGCCTCTCTAATATCTACTCGCAAGCAGTGAAACGCCTTCTCATCACAGTCCTCTACTCGCCAATATTCCACCGCTTTATACAACTCGTCCTAATCACCACCGTCCTAGTCACAACCCTTATCTTCGTTAAATATACCGACAAGCCTTCTCAAAAACTCTACGGCGACATCGATTACACTCAACTCACGCCATTCAACGTTACGGCCGTGATCGAAAACGGGAATGCCGCCGTTTGGGATCCCCATAGCGGGTTACTAGGCTTAAATGGAGACCTACAGAAAGAGGAATATAGTGTGTTCCTAGAAATGCACTCACATACAACTCATTCTGATGGGAGCCTAAACCCCGAGCAAAGTACGTTGCATTTAAAGGACATGCCAGGATAGATATTGTGGGAACAAAAACTCACTGTGACCGATCATAGTCGTCGATTGGGCCTTCGCTTACGGCTTCAATGCCCTCGTCGTCAGCGACCACAACACCCTCACAGGCGCCCTCGCTGCCCAATCTTACGCCAACACCGTCTACAATATGGATCCCAGCAATCCTCGAATTTTGGTTATCCCTGCGATCGAACATACTACCTGCCGGATCCATATGCAAATCGTCGGCCTCACCTCTCCCATTCCTGCCCCTAAGAAGGCCTTTCCTACTGACGCTGAGCTCCAATCTGTCATCGATCAAGCTCACGCCCAAGGTGCCCTCGTCTTTGCCAATCACTTGCCTTGGTCACTTCGCACGGAGCGAAGCTATAACGTCCCAACCTTACAACATCATCCTACTCGAGAACAACTCCTGGATTGGGGAATTGATGGCTTCGAGATTCTACACGAGGGGAAGCTGGACTTACCTACACTGCTGTTTGCAAGAAAACATGGAATGCCGCTTATTAGCTCAACTGATATACACAATGCTGAAGATGTTCCTTATGGGTGGACTTTGATAAAGGATACCCCCCTCAACGTCCCAGCGATTTTGGAGAAGCTGAAGAACGGCGAAACAAGCTTTGCTTCGCATCCGACTGGCGTTGGCAAAAAGATCATCTGGCCGAAGAATAACCCTGAGTGGGACAAGTGGGCGCCGTTGGTGGGTATGGATTTTGGGTTTTTGTATGACGATATTCATGGCATGTATAGCTTCACGGGGGAGTGGTGCCATGATCAGAAGTTTATAATGCATCAGGGGAGAGCGGTATGGTTTGTGATTTGGACGATATTAGCGTGGGTTGGTTATGAAGTTGCGAGGTGCGGCGTTGGGATTGGGTACATGTGGTTTCAAGGAAGATTTGCGAAGAGGAGTAGGGACAGGGGGATTATGTTGTGAAGGTAGCAGAAAAAGAGGAGAGGCGGAGGGTGTTGAAGGAGTATATGTTGTGGCTACGTGAAAAGCAGCGCTAGGTATTCACAAACCTGATGTATTTGTTTCTTTTAGTCTGACATGTGCTAGGATCTTTTTGCCGTGGTTTGAAGTTCTTTTGCTCTTCTCCTGCTCTCAGGCGTTTGTGGATATTACAGATTGTAGGGATATTTATTGATATTGATACTGGTTTCGTAATGGCAAGTAGAACAATCTGGAAATCATATTAATTAGCATATATTCGTGTCTGTTCCAGCGCATGTAGTTAAGTCATCCCTCTTTGCAGGCTGCATTCAGTTTTGGGTACTTTTCCTGATGACGAAAGCTGCTTGTTGCCGTCACGAAGCTAGTTGCGCTGAGCCTGTTCCTGGCCTAAAAGTACTTATGAGCTTTATGGCGAGACTGGGTTTTTTTTGCAGATCATAGGGGCAACAGCTGCGTGAACGAATGGTAAACTCGCCCTGTACAGTAAGTTCAACGGCGCTTCAGTAGTACAATATCTCAGGTTATCGCTCATCTTATCAAGGCCGTGGTCATGTTTATGTGGCCATGAATGAATTAATTCATCTCCCCTAGTACTTTCTATATAAGTGTATAATACCTACTCCCATCCAAAACCAATGAACTATTCAAATTCTCCCATAATTTGGACTTTGAATCTACCCACAGCACTAGACACATCTAAAGAACCAAAATGGCACCAACACTTCTCCTACCAAATCTAGACCTCAGAGCCATAAATACCACAATTCAAACCACTACCAATCTAAACCTCCTAACTCCCACCCCAACCGAAACCAACATCACCTCCTACTCCACCAAGGTCCCCAGTGTGGACTCATACCACCATCCTGCAGAAACAGTGCTGATCATAGCTATTGGAGCTACGAGCGGTGTGACGGTGATAGTGTTTGTAATATTGATGATTGAGAAGTACATTTATAAGCGGGGCTTGAGAAGAGGAAGGTATCAAGAGATGTGAAAATATGATAGGATAATCGAAAAATTAAGGCCTAGTGTGTTGGCCATGTGCAATGGCCATGGCCAATTTGTTTAATCAGTGAATATCTATACATTTATTGATTGAGGTAACTCTCTTTGTTTAGATAACTGAGCTAATCATCATACATAAGGCCTTACAAAGATACCATAAGGTACGACATTAATGAGACAAAACTCGTGCTATGCCTATTTTGGAAGTCACTGCCTCATTTGGTTTCCAAACTAGCTACATTGAGAGCTTACAATACAATGAGAGATGGGTTACCCTGAATAGAAGTATCAAAACATCCTCGTCTCTACTTGTTCTTGAATCATCCCCGTTACTCAAACCTCATAGGCTAATGCATCTACTTCTTAACTTGCTCTTATCTTTCCATTCACTGCAATTTAGACAAACAAACTATAAGAAACTGATAATTACACAAATCTATTAAATTATTGATATGCCAGGGCAGGAACAGCGGCAGCAAGATTCTTCCCAATTCCACTACACATTGTTGTATATGTGCATACCGATAAAGCGAGCAAGCAATAGATTGCACTCATATCCCTTCTTCAATACCACTTCCTCCCTCATCTACCATCCAGCAGCATAAATCAGGCACCCCTTTTCCCCCCATTGTTCATCAATACCACCTTCTTCTTCTTCCCTCGCCCTCTCCCACCTCCCACAGGATTCTTCACCGCTAGTCCATCACCTAAATGATGATGAGCCAAAAGGTCCTCTTCAAGCAAATAATCCCTCTCCCAACCCTCCGCCCATCCATCGTCATGATGGTCCCTAGTAGGCGCCTGCGAAATGTATGTATCATCCGACAATGCTACCGCTGGTGTTCCCCAAACGGTGCGGGTAGATGCGGGGAAGGTGCTTGGGGTTTGCGCCGTAGCAATGTTTGCTTCAACACCCGCCGGCAGGGCAGGGATAGGTGGCGGACTATTCTCGGTATTCTGCGACTGCACAATCGCCAACGCTACAAAATCATCATCCGTAAACTTCCCTGGCCCAGTAGTGGCGGGCTCATCGCGGCGCTGCTGCTGTGGCCAGCGGCCCTCCCGTTCCTCTTTCTCAGCCCGTTGACGATCTTTCTCCTCTTGTATTTCCTTGTCGCGTCTCCTTGTTTTCCTTTTATCTATGTCGACCTTGAACTTGTTCAATACCTCTTGCGGGACCACATCCGCCCAATCACATTCTAAGAACGCCACCTCTGTGCCATAAGGAAGGTGCGCAAGGTACTTTGTTCTTCGGCGAAACTCGTCATCGACGGTGTGCCCTGTAGAGACAGCATCTACCCGTGGAAGAATGGTGGCTGGGAAAGTCTCGTAAGTGCCAAAGGCGGTCTTCAGGATGCGAATATCCAGAGGAGAGAGATAGTATTGAGGGAGCGCACGGTAGAAAAAGTAGGCCGAATCACCGTCGGAACGGGTGCGACGGTCGTCGGTAATTCGAGGTGCTGGTGCAGGAGGATCTTGGGGAAGTTCCTCTTTCGCTAATTTCTCGGCATAGGGCCGCATAGCTGGGGTGGTTTGACCAGACCTTGTTGCATGATTAACCAGATACATGTCGGGAATATCTTCAATATTGTCGTTGACAGTAATTTTTGGTCGTTCAGGCTTCGGCTCGTTGACGACTGGTTCCGAAATTGATTCCACATCTTTAATGTTGAGCCCTTCTATCAATCCCTTGATTACTGCTATAGCCTTTCTGGTCCACTCCCCCTCCTCGTTGAACATGAGTTCATCCTCCCTTGCCATTATCATCAGGTCTTGTATCTCCTGATTGAACTGGCCCTCCATGTAGGACTTGGTGCCCTTCATAATCCTCGCGTAATCAGCAACCTCAGCAGCAAAGTGCCAGGGGATACCATCAATTTCCTCTGGAATTTCCGCTCCATCTCTGGGTAATGCGAGTGTAGTCCCATGACGTCTTCTCATCAATCTCAGAACAACATCCATTCCATCCTGAAGAACCTCCCCTTCTTGGCCTGTAAACCACCGCACAGGGCGAACATCTGACATATATACACTATCCCAGCAAATAGGGCATTTCTTATACCTCGGCTTCTTCTCAGGGACAGGAGCTGGTTGTTTAGCCTCTTCAGCTGAGGCCATATATCGCATCAAGCATGGCAAGCAGAAAATGTGCCCACACTTTGCCATTCGAGGAGCAACGGGAACGCAAAGGCATATTGGGCAACTTGCGGTTTGTGATTTGGCCGATGCAAGAACCTGCAGCACCTTGTCCCAGGGAACAGTGACGTCATAATCGATGGATAGGGCTTGGTAGTCCCCAACTGGGTCAACGATAAATCGATAATTCGCATTCACGTATCTATCCATACGCATCAGCTAAATCATTCGGGTCTTGCATGATCCGAACCATACCGTGCTTTGTCCACAGCATGATAGCCAGAGCCCAGTCCCCAAGTAGGGTTTCGACGCTGGTAGGTATTTCTCGGGTGGTAATGGTGCTCGAAGGGCCGGCGAGGCATGTCCCAATTCATCAAATGAGTGATCGAAGTCCCTCTACGGCTATTACCAGCCGGGGCCCTCTCGACCTGTAGGAGAGATTAACACTTTTACATGCTGGCGATCCGGGGGGTAATGTACCTCGACATCCAAGTGCGCCAGCTGCTCTTGGTATTCATAATCCCGAACTGTTGGCTTTCGTCGGTCTACATGATTTCTCTTTACACTTTGCTGGCCCCGGGGATTGGGTTGGCTGAACCTAGCCGCAGCGGCTGCTCCACCACCCCCATTTCGTCGATAATTATTGTTGTCAATTGCACCTGAAGAACTCCCGGCTGATTGTATTGAACCTGAAACTGTTTGATTACTGCTCATTGACTTCGTAGAAGAGTTGGCCGCTTTCGTGGAGCTTGACGACATTTCAGGCAATGGGTACTTTGTGAACGATGTAGTCGCTGGTACTGAGCCCTTGGGGGTTCAGGACGCTGGGGACGGGGAATTAGGTGTGGCGTAACCAGTACTTTACAGCTCGAGATGAATGCTCGATGAACCCCAGCGAGAATACCGCAGGGGCGAGGAAAAATAAAACAGTCGGTGAAAGCGGGAGGACCCCTGAGGGGTTGGATCAACGGCCGCACGGATGGGCAGCAATCGAGCCGACTCGGTGCGGGAGGTTGTTCTTTAAGAATGAGACCAAGCTCCGAAACACTTGTGATGCCAGTCATGCAGTCGAACGCTAGCACGAAGTTGGGATAGTCGTCGACTCATTGTGCCAAAAAAACTCGCGAAAAAGACCTTCCAGACCCCGCGAACAAGACTATTGTGATAGCCCGCCCTCTGTCGATGTAACTATACAAGGGCCTGAATAGACCCCTCCTGGCATACGCTGGCAACGCCTGGCCTGGAGGGGCCCGGGACAAGAGATATATATATATATGACAGATTGCAAACCTCCCTCCTCGAGGTGAGCCATTCTGACATGTGTAGCATACTGTGTATAATGGGTATAATGGTGAATGCAGCAGGGGAAGGACTTTTCGCCACTTTTGAATCCAAATTTCTACATTCATCAACTCATGATGGCTCATGTTCTCGTGCCCAGATTGCCAAACATTCGATAGAGGAATTCCTCGGGTGGACGCTAGTACTGCTACGGTAAGGCCCAAGAACTGGATGACAAGGGCCAACATCGTGCATATACTCTGATTTGAACGTTAACCATAAGCCCATCCTCTTCTCTTGCACCAGATCTCTTCTCTCCAGGCCTAGGCAGCCCCCATATACCCCACCCACCACAACATAGCAGCCTTTGAGGAGCCAGTACCCCACGCCTTGTGGCCTTCGTTTCCCCTCTGGCAGACAGCCCAGCAACCCCAGTCGCCAATTCAGCTACCTCGACACAACATCCAATCTCATCACAATTCTCCCAAAACAGATAACACGAGGGTAATTCCTGACATAACATATGGCCAGCTATTTGGAACTATAACTGACTTGCTTGGAGATTCTCCAGCACGAACACTTTTGCAAGTGAAGAATCCGAGGCCTATACAGCCACTCGAGTTTGCTCAACTTTTCATTGATCAAGCAGACTACTTCGCCCAGCCTCCGCTCTGGCTGTGTTGCAAGTAGTCTGAATTGGACGAAAGTCCATCCATCTCGATTATGAACCACTATTATCCGGCGGTGCCGCCAGTCTCAAATGCCTACAACTATCCACGACGGCAGCCTCCGCCGGCAGCTATACCCCATACCCCCCCCCGCCGCAGCCAAACCCTTACGCTCCACCATACATCCCAGTTGGTGCCCTCCCACCCCAATCTGTATTGCCTCTACAACATTCTCCATCCCATTATTCCCGACCTCTAACCATAGTTTCCTCCACTCAACTTCAACTCCAATTCCAAGCACCACCCCCACCACCCCCACCACCCCCACCACCCCCACCACCTCCTCCACCACCTCCACCACCTCCTCTCCCTTCCCTACCAATACCTTTGCTACCTCCACCCTCACCAGTACCAGCGCCAGTACTGCCCCCTCCGTCCCGTGCTTCAGTCAGTAGGATACCAACATATCCTGCGGTTTGTAGCCATTTATTCTTGTGCCCCAACATCGGCTAACAGCTGCTTTAGCCAGGTGTTCTCCCTTGGTTATCTGCCCCAAACCAACCTTTCCTAGGGCGCCCCCGGCAACGCAAGAGGGAAATTGTGTTAATAGAGCCGCCAAAAACAGACCCCTCACCACCGTCAGACGCCCCGGAGACCTCAGAACCTATTGCAACACTGGATACCACCGATGCCTTGCCCGAGCCAGTAACAGCCGGATCGACTGATGTCTTGCCCGAGTCAGTAATAGCCGGATCGACTGGAGTGCCAGTAGCTGCCGACCCGCCTGTCACTCCAGCACCACAATCTATACTAACAACAACACAGCCAGCTACTGTAACAGCACTCACCCCAGCAGTTCCCTTGCCAGTAGTCCATTTTCCAGTAGTCCCAGTTCTGCCCCATTTGCCTGCACTACCTTTAGCCGTTAATAAGCCAACCGTGGTCAAGGCCAAGCAGGAGGCAGCAGTTACCGCACCTGGAGTACCCAAGGAGGAGTCTGCTGCTGTTGTAAAACAGGAAACGACTGTGCCTGCTGTTTCAGTTATATCTTCTGAACCTACTACAGCTGCTGCGCCTACTACATCTGCTGCACCTACTACACCTGCTGCATCTACTACACCTGCTAAATCTACTACACCTGCTAAATCTACTACACCTGCTAAACCTGCTAAACCTACTACACCTACTGCATCTACTACACCTGCTAAACCTACTACACCTACATCTACTACACCTGCTAAACCTACTACACCTGCTGCATCTACTACACCTGCTAAACCTGAGAACACTAAACCTGTTGCTCCCGCTCAAAGAGTTGTCCCATCCTGGGCTGATCTTGTTAAATCTTCGGTGCCTGGTGGAAATGTTGCGAAGGCGACTTTGCCAAAGGTAAATGGTTCTCTAACTAACTGCAAACCCACCATCGCGGATTTGCTGAAGTCCTTTGATTGGACTAAATTTACTGCACCTGTGATCGAGCCAAGGGGTCTCGTCAATACGGGGAATATGTGTTATATGAATGCGGTGAGTGAGCGATCCTATGTTTAGACAGTTTCAATATTCTAATTTTGATAGATTTTGCAAATGTTGATGTTTTGTGGTCCTTTCTATCATTTTCTGGATATGCTGGCAAAGAATGTTACACATAGTTTTAAGGGTGACACTCCCTTGGTTGATACAATGTAAGTAAATACGATCCGGTTGTATTAGGTTTCTTCTAACATGTATAGGGTTTTGTTTTTACGTGAATTTCGAGTTCTGGGAAGTTATTCAGCGTACCAAAGTCTCTCTGGCCACAAGGAAAAGGAGTATCTTGGGGCTTTCGGCGAACCATTTATCCCGGAGTTTGTCTACACAGCTTTGCGAGAAATCCAGAGATTTGCTTCTATGAGAGTAAGTAAGCCCTGGGTTTGTCGTATTAATACTTCGCTAATGCCAAGCAGCGGGGCCACCAACACGATGCTGAAGAGTTCCTTGGCTTTTTACTCGATGAGTTGCATGAAGAATTGGTTCGTGTGCTCAAGAAGGCCGGCGGCATGATAGAGAACTCTCCTGCAGCCAGTGATACTAGCGAAGACGGTTGGCTCGAGGTAGGGCCAAAGCAAAAAATTGCATCTACCAGGACCACCGCAATTCCCGAGTCTCCTATCACCAGGATCTTTGGCGGGCAACTTAGATCAGAGTTCAGGGTTAAAGGCGGTGACAAATCCGTATCTTTGGAGCCATATCAACCACTCCAACTTGATATCCAGTCTCCACAGGTGAATACTATAGTGGATGCATTGAAACAACTCACCAAATCGGAAACGATTCAAGGAAACTTCGGCACAACAAAGGGTGCTGCTGCGACTGCTGCAACAAAGCAGGTCTTCATCGAGTCCCTCCCACCAGTCTTAATACTTCATCTCAAGAGGTTTCAGTACGACAACCAAGGGGGCACACAAAAAATTTGGAAAAAGATTGGTTACCCGCTGCAACTGGAGATACCTAAAGAAGCTCTCGGTCCGAAACAACGTCTTAGCCCTCAGGGTAACAAGTATAAGCTTATAGGCGTTGTGTATCACCATGGCAAGTCTGCATCAGGAGGCCACTATACTGTAGATGTCTTGCGGCAGGATGGAAAATACTGGATACGCTTTGATGATACAAACATCAGGAGCGTGCACTCTGATGAAGTGAAGGTAGATGTTGATATCAAAATCAGCTCCTTGGCAGGCAAGAATGGCACTGAATATGAGGATGGTTGGGAGACTATGAGCAATGATGTGGGTGGCGCAGTAAATGGTAGTCAGGTTTATGGGAAGGACAGCAAAGTTGCGTACATTTTGTTTTACCAACGGATCTGTTGAAATGTCAGAGGGAGGGGTTTGGGGGATTTGCGATTGGGTTTTGTGAGAACGTCTGAGATATAATGCATCCTTTACTGTGGGGCGAGCGCGCAAATGGACGAGTAATTTAGTGTCTTGTATTTGTATGATCATAAATAGAATGGGCTTGCATACATGAGCTACTTAAGTCATTCCATTATCACGCATAGGTACTTTATTTCGGTGTTGATGGTGCAGATGATAGGAACGTTTACTAGTGGAATTGCTGTGCAGCACAATTGCCCAATTGCATCTGTCGCCCGTGTTTTACTCTGCAGGAACCAGCCAGACTGGCACAGTCTCTAGAGAAGCCTTTTTCCTCCCGCGGGTCGTCTACCTATGTACGATACCTACGATACCATACTTTTGCCTTCGTTGACACTTTGCTGTATAGCTACAACTCATCCTCGATTCTTTCTCCCTACTCGCAGTGGAACACACCTCCAACTGCACAGTTATAGCCTGCGGCACATTGCCTAGACACCCACCAATCTACGGAGGTTCAGGATCTGCACTGATCTCCCTTGCTTCTACTGCTTCCATAATAAAAAAGGATGGGATCATTAATATTAATCTACAGAGGGCAGCATACGACTTATTGACTGTACTACTCTCCAACAAGTCAATATTATATCACTGAAGCCGAGCGCCCCTGTCTCTCCAAAGTGTTCTATTTGAGAATAGCACCAATTTTTTTTCCAGAAAGGGCACCCTGGTGTGTATGGATATGAAGCCCCCGAATCGTTGTGATGCCAGCATAATCTAATTTCTTCCCAGCACTGTGCCCCTCTGCCACGGCATCACAAACTAACGCTCCACTCCCGAGGTCTGTTCGCGACCATCAACTTAATTCTTATCTGCTGGACGACAATGGTGTCGGTCACGAGGTCGCAGACGGGGAAGACCCCAAAGTATGTATTTAAGCCATCTGCTTCTCCAAGTGCACAGAGCTTGCGTGTCTGCTGCATCCTTTCCTTCTGACAAGTGCGCGCAGAAAACCAGATAACTTCCCTGGTTTGATTAATACTTCGGCCATCAGCAAGCCGCGCTTTCGAAATACTCCAGCAAACTCAAGGAAGAGCACACCGGCACTATTCGACGACAGCATCAAGGTCAAGCCCGAAGAGCTTACAGAAGAAGAGAAGCTCTTTGGGACCAAGAGCAACAAAGTCCTGGCAGAGGTAGAGGACAACAGTGTAGAAATGGCCCAGCACAAGGCCAATGGCAAGGGCACCTCATCCATCGTCAGTGCGAAGTCCAGTGGCACAGATTTTGCAGTCGAAAAGAAGGATGGTGCAAAGGTGATAAACTACAAGATTGACGATAGTGGGGTGAGGGAGTTTGGAGGGTCTTTGGGGACATTCTTCGCCATGTTCTTCTTCCCTTTCCTCATGTGGTATCTGTGGCTTGGCCAGGTGCACTACAATGCGCAGTTGCCATTGCCAGAAAAAGGAGAGTCAATTACTCATTTCTGGTGGAAGTTGGTTGGATACGTAATAGAGGTGTGTGCGAATCTATTACGGTATAGTTTGGGACATTGGCTGATTTGAGGGATTTCTAGGGAGCAACCCCAACATGGAAAGCATGGGCAATCTACTGGGGATTCTTCTTCTGGCAAGCTGTTCTCTATGTCACCCTCCCTGGTGTTTTGGCCAAGGGATCACCAATGCCTCACCGTGGTGGTCAGCGCTTGGACTACTATTGCAATGCCGTGTGGTCCTTATATGTCACCCTTACAACTGTTGCTGTGCTGCACATCACGAAGATCTTCCCACTGTACACCATCCTTGACGAGTTCGGCCCACTGTTGTCGGTCTCTATTTTCTCTGGCATTGCCGTTTCGTTTATAGCATACTTCAGTGCGATTTGGAGGGGAGCTGAGCACCGTATGACGGGTAGCTTCATCTATGACTTTTTTATGGGTGCTGAGCTTAATCCGAGAATTGGACTTCTGGACTTCAAAATGTTCTTCGAAGTCAGGCTGCCTTGGTATATCTTGTTGTTGATCTCATGTGCCGCTGCTGCTAGGCAGTATGAATTATATGGTTATGTGACTGCTCAGGTCATGTTTTGTGTTATGGTGCACTGGTTTTACGCCAATGCCTGCTCGAAGGGAGAGGAGTTGATCATCACGACCTGGTAAGCAAAGCAATCATTGACAATAATGGTTTGGCGTGATCACTAACGTAGCCGTTTCTCAGGGACATGACACACGAAAAGTGGGGCTTCATGCTTATCTTTTGGAACATGGCCGGCGTTCCACTAACCTACTGCCACGGCACCCTCTACCTCGCAAACCAAGACCCGTCCAAATACAAGTTACCAACATGGTTCATCGCCTCCCTCTACCTCACCTACATCTTTGCTTACTGGGTCTGGGACTCCTGTAACTCACAAAAAAACCGATTCAGACAACAAGAACAAGGCACCGTCATGCTTAGAAAGTCGTTCCCTCAAGTCCCATGGCAAACGATTAAAAACCCCACCTTTATAAAATGCAAGAATGGCGGCACATTGTTGACTAGTGGGTGGTATGGGTTTGCGAGAAAAATTCATTATACGGCGGATATGGTGCAATTGACTTGCTGGGGATTAATCACAGGATTTGAGAGCCCGTTGCCGTATTTTTTGCCGGTCTTCTTTTTGGTGATGATTTTGCATAGGGTGGGGAGAGATATTCATAGGTGTAGCCAGAAGTATGGGGAGGATTGGGAGGAGTATAAAAGACAGGTTCCAGCACTGTTTATTCCGGTGAGTGTGATCCTCCTTCCTTTTCCTTCTGCTAGTTTGCCTGAGTCATGCTGATGTTCGGTGGTAGTACGTATTCTAAACGAAACGGATGGATATAAATTATAAATATCATAGATTGGATTATGGTAGAGCTGATTAAAGTTGTTGTATGGCGCGCGTATTTATACCAGTGACGAGCGAATTTCAGCGTTATTATTACTTTGGGTGACCTTTGGCCTAGATAATTATAGTATCTCTTGTGTTTAAGGTATACGGCACTCATGTATATTATTTTGAACGTTTCATATGAAGGGGGTGAACTCTAATCATTAAAGTGGTATATTTGCTCCTAGACTGTTATTAAATTCATCTTGATAACAGGGTAATAGGGCAATAACAGGTTATGATAGTGCCAATCCGAGGGTACTTAGATTTGCGTATAAATTTACATATCCCAAATTGGAAAATTAAACAACTTGCCCCTCTTTATTTTTTTTCTATTCACATAAATTATAAAAGATTTCCGTAAGAAATGTCTAAACCCAATGCGTCACACAGTTCATGTGTTCCAAATCTAGCTACGAAACGACCTATCATCATCACTACAGGTAGAGTAGAGAGCAGCACGTGAGTACAACTTCAAATCCCACTTTTCATGTGATTTTGCTCCTTACACAGCCTACATGTAGAAAGGCTCAGCTTTATTAGCTCCCCACATTAGATTTATCATCCTATCATCCTATGTCTAATATCACCAACAATGCACTAGGACTTAATTAGAGATCCTCCAGCCGTCCTGTATCACTTGTTAGCATACAATTCCACGATATGAAGACAGATAGAAGAGAAGGCTACTCACAAACCACTTCAAGTAAGCATATTGCTGATTGCTTCCCGGCATGCCAAACGAAATCGGAATAAAAAGCACAAACACGCCAATCACTAGCGCATAAACTGCGCCAAACACCCCATAATACACTGGCCTGGGCAACTTCCTCGTCGCCCAATCCACACAGAATCCCGCCGTTAAAATGGCAAAGTAAAGTGCTGGATAATAGTGATGGACATATGTAACTCTCGCCATAGCCACAAATGGAAGATAGTGCGCAAACCACCCAATGAACGGGTACAACCCAGAATATAAAATGTGATCAATATCCCTCTGCGTAAGATCAGGGTATCCACGTTGCCAGCGAATAGCATACCAACCGAGCATAAGGGTGAAAATGACGAGGGAGGCTGTAGAGCCCCAGTACACTATAGGGTTCCCGAGGAGAAAGTACTTGATGACGTTATCATCCCAAGAGCACATCCTCAATCCGACATGGAGAATGGGCCATTGCCACCATTGGGAAGCCAGATCGTCTTGCTTATCGGGATCAGGCACAAGGGCGTTATTAGACGTCATCATAGCAACGTTAAGGTGAATAAAATCCCTAAAAAATGGGGATCGGAAGGCCTTTCGGTCGGCCTTAGGAAGCAAAGGATTGATATGAGACTCAATGTTCCAATGGGTGAAAGTGTCGCGAGGCTTGTTTTCCTTAGTACACGTAACCTCGATCTGCTTGAACCCCCATTGCGGGAGATTGACATTTCCAGCGCGAAGATAGCATCCAAGAACCTGGTTTCTCAATCGGAAGGCGGTCGTAAGGGTGCGCAGTTTTGAGTAATCCCTGGATATGGCATCATCCACAACCTCAATAACCCAGTTATCCTTGTCATCACCGACTGTAGCATTGCCATAGGTAGACACCTCATTGTGTTTCTTCGTGATAGGAGCAGCAACAGAGTGACTGTGTAAGTTGCGTCCAGTCTGAGCATGGAGCAGTCTAATGACGGACTTATCGCCAATGAAACGTACTTCCTCCTGTGGATCATACTGCCTCTCCTTGCGGATAGGATGGAAAAACCAGTCGTTGTTAGAGTCCTTATGATGATAACAAGTAACTTGTTGTTGGCCCGATCCCTCAGGGTAGGTTTGAACGTGGGAGTGAAGTAACCCACCTCCATATCCCATGTTTTTAATGGTGACCTTAGACCCGATAGCAACTTCAAGAGGGCTATCGGTGAGGTCCGTTCCCTTAAGATTGGCCTGGAAGAGAGAACTCATTTGGGCGTCACCAGGACCGCTCCTGTTAAGGATGGTAAAATGGGCATAAAAGCTGGCGAGGTAGACTGCAGCTGGAATCAAGATCAAGCCAAAAATACGGGCAACCCAATGCATGGCATATGTAGCCTTGGGCATCTTGTAGTCGCCAAACTTATTCCAGAGATCCTCGACTGTATAGAGACCGACAAGGGCAGTAACAAATAGACCAACCCATTTCACACTTAAGGAAATTAGCATTATACCCTTAGATGAAATTCCGGTGAACCAACGTACCTAGTCACACATCCAATTGACAAGCCAGTCAAGACGATCCATGTCCACCATTCCGCAGAGAAGGATTTGTTTTGGAGGTTATGGAATCTCGAATAGCACAACATGGTGGTGAAAGTGAAGAACAACAGCATCGAGTCGAGTAAAATAAACCTGCTAATAGTTGCGTACGAATTTTCTGTAATTGGCCCCACACATGTCAACCTAGCTCCTCTTAAACTATATGATGGGGGATCTACCACATAGAACCATTAATGTCACCAACCAGGTCGTGGCCCTGCTAAACTTCAGTTGCTTCGAGGTGTAATATGCCAATGGAACACAGAGGGCTCCAAAGGTAGCATTGAAAATCCTCATGAACGTGTAGTTTACTTCTTCTGGGTAGTGTTCTCCTGACTTAAACTCGAAAGACCCATTGTATCCTGCCATATAACCCGAGAGCCCAACAAGCATCTTGCCGAGAGGGGGATGGACATCGAAGTAGA
This sequence comes from Terfezia claveryi, assembly GCA_015179025.1. Classification (NCBI taxonomy): domain Eukaryota; kingdom Fungi; phylum Ascomycota; class Pezizomycetes; order Pezizales; family Pezizaceae; genus Terfezia; species Terfezia claveryi. The sequence continues at coordinate 146,315 of WHUX01000017.1, read as the reverse complement.
ACTCTCTCTTAAGGTAGTATGAACCGAACTTTCCAAAGCTATGCTCGACATCAGTACACTGGGTGAGGCCATCGACTGGGAGATTTCGGGTAGGAATGCATACTGAGCTTCATCCCAGGTAACGATATCTGACTGGCCGATCTTATACATTCGAGTGAAGAACGCAAGGAAAGTGAATAGTATGGGTGCAATCCATGCTTCGACGTCGATTCCACTCTGTTGTTTCTATCCGTCCACCATGAGAATTAGCACTTGTTACCAATTCCTTTCTGTAGAGAGCATACCGGCTTTTTCTGCTTCTTATAGTCTACCTCCGGGACCAGTATTGTCTGCTTCTCTCCTTCTGCGCCTGAAACCTCTAGCACTGGAATATTTCTCCGTTTGACACCTTCACCAACCTCCGCGCCAGTGGCTTTCACTGACGCCATGGCAATGAAGGATTAAAGTTAGCGAAGGAAATCGGGTCACTGCAAAAAAGTCTAAGATGTGTAAGGTAAATAAGTTCGGGATTAGCCAGCTATATCATTCCACTAAGGGATCCGTGTAGAAGTGGTGGGAGTAGATTCCTGAAGTGATAGGTAGGGGAGTGAAATTAATGCCAGATATGTAAATAGAAGTCGCACGAACCTCTAAACTTGGGCTGTGGAAATTGAAACGAAAGTATAGGACCAGTGATGTAATATTCTATCTGGCCAGAAAAACCCTGTCCGTGTGCATTTACCGGTACGGTATATGGCAAATTGATTGGAACTCAGTAGAATTGTCCTGGGATACCTTGTTCGAATTCCGGTGCCCAGAAAAAAATATCAGTTTTACCAAGGCTGAGCTGAAATTCATGAGACTTTCGGGCTTGCATTCTTTTGAAATAGATACTCGACTCAAGTCCGAACGCAAGTCCCTCCTATTTACTATCATCAATCCTATATGCGATAGATATGTAGATAAACAAGAATGTATAAAAGAACCCGACCCTCAAAATAAACAAAAGCACCACTAATTCAGAAGAGGTTGAATCAAAATCTCACCGAAATACAGCGTAGCGAGGAAAGATGTGGTGGTATATAACTCCAAGCCCGCAGGTCCAGTGCGAGTAACCAATCTAGCCAACTCCAATATGACCAAATAGCTTTAAAAAAAAGTATGTAAAAACAAGGACCGACCGTCGGTCATTTTATGCAGATAATGCATGGCCTTAGCATCCAGTCTCCGTTCCCCCTTCACATCACTGCATGAAGGACTTTCCGCTTTATAGTTGCAATCTCATTCTCCTTCTCTCGGAGCCGCTTCTCCATCTCAAAATATTTCCGCCTCCAATCGAATTCATTCCCACTAGGGTCACGCCCATTGTCTATCCCATCTCGCCTATTTCCTCTTCCCCCACGACTGGTCGTGTTCCCTGATGGGAAGTCAAACCTATCATATGCCCTTTCATTGTCATCATTTTCCTCCTCCTCTTCTTCCTCCTCCTCGTCTGTTCCTATCAGATCTTCATTTTGGCCAAACTTACCCGACACCATGCCCAAGCGAACCACTTGACTGAAATCTCCCTTTAGCGATCCTATTTCAATCCGCCATGATAATTTGAATCTGTCCAGGTTTGCGCTTCCATCTTCCACGCTCCTAAGCATACTGCCTGACCCTCTCAATGATGGAAGCTTTTGTATTTTGAAGTCTTTAAACAAGGCAGACGAGTTCGTCTCACACCCCAATAGTAGCTTCAGTGTCGACAGGGCAGACATCTCCAATATCGGCAGTCCTTCCGTCGGCATTCTCCTTAAATTCGCAATCGCCTTTCGTGCAATATTCTTTACATCGTCGATACTCAAGTCCACCATAGAACCTTGCAGCAGATTTGCAGCAAATACTTGCTCCAAGTCTTCCACCGCCGAGTCCGGTTTGAGCATATTAGCTCCATTAATTTGACGTGGAGCAACTGGAGAGGCCATGGTCACTGTAGAGGGTTTTCTTGGAGGAACTTGAAGATGAAGACCTGAAGGACGTGAGGATTGTTGTATGAGTGGAAATTGTTGGGGATTGGATGTTACAATGGGTGTAGATGTGGGAGTCCCCGTAGCGCCTGCTCCCAAGTCTATGCTTACACTTGATTTGCCAGATGGGTTAACAGGAAAAGTGCTGAATGGACCATCACGAACAGAGCGATTGCTTGGTGGTCGACCCCTTAACTTGCCAGTCAAAGGATTTCCAGAAGATGGCCATGCTGATGATACAGCAGGTCCATGGCGCCTGCGAGAACGAGGTTTGGCAGACATGGGCGTTGTTATTGTGGGAGTCATAATTTCATCTGTAGGTGTATCAAGAGAGAGTATGGGAGCTGAAGTTGGATTCGGTGTGGTAGCTTCCTTAGAGAAAGCCCTCCAACGAAACTGTTGCCCGTTGGAGCTCCCTCCTACACCTGATATGGCAGCGGCGGTTGCTGACCATGGGTCAGGGGTGACTTCCCCTCCAATGTACCTCTCCATAGCATCTGCATCAGGGCCAGGACCAACAGCCGAGTGGGGACCAGGAAACAAGGAATTATGGAAACGCTCCATCGCGCTGACGGCGTCAGCTGTTGTCGGAGTAGAAGAATCAATCTGCTGACGCTTAGAGGCCGGTAAATCTTTCTCGCTATTTTCATCATTCCTATCTTCAGTCTTGCGTCTGCCCCGCTTGGGTCGGTTTTCAGGATGTAAGGCTCTGAGAGCCAGATCTTCCTCTAAGGGCACCCCATCACGTATATCTTCTGGCCCAGCTTGAGGGATTTGAATGTAGTAGGAGTGGGCTTTCCCTAAACAATATTCAAAAAACGCGTCTATGTGCATAGCATGCATCCATCTCTGTATGTACCCCATTATAATTAATCAACGGCCATTGCAATCATTGGGAAATACGCACCTTCAACCTCACTGCATACTGTTGAACCTTCTGTGCACTTTGATCAGGGGTTCTCTCTACACCCAGTTCTATGGCCAGCTTCGTCCAAGTCTTGATCTCCTTCTGCTCTAACCGCATAATCAATTGTAGCAATTCATATACATTGAACGTCTTCCCATCACTCTTTGGAGGAAGACGGAAGGCCTTACGTAGCTCAGTAGTATCACAGTCAAGTGGAACACTGGGGTTACAGTAGAGAATGAATGTAACATATGCATCATCTAACGTTTCGTCCGTAACCTCTCGGGTGGGTAGAGCTCGATCAGTTGGTGTGAAGGTAGGAAGGATCTGCCTACTCCCTGGCGATGCCGGGGGGAAGCGCCCTAGTGATAACTGATCGGCTGAAGACTGAGAGAACAATGAAGTAGCATTACGAGCAATATCTGCAAATAATTGCCGTGGAAATGAAGAGTTACTACTTTGTTGCTGCTCCTGATCTGTTGAATGGTGCCCCTCAATCAATGGGCCTACATAGCTGGCTGAGCGAGATTAGTTCGATTGTTCCTCGTAGGTAGGTAAGCAGGTAAAGAAAATATGGTGAAGGAACCTTCTGATGGTGCTCCCCCGGTAGGCTCCTCATTACCATCTTCTGTCTCCCTTAGTAGGTCATCGTCAGATCCGGGTGAACTATCGTGGAAATCGCCCATGCTCATAACGAAGCTATGGATCTAACAGCACACTGGTCTCGTTGATAATCGCGAGGATCTGGGCCCTGTATATCTCAATTTAATATTCACTAGTGACAAGAGGAGGCGGTGGGGAGGCTGGGCCCGTTGGTTCTGGCTACAAGTGGGAACGGCCGGGCCAATTGTTGTACTGGCGACCTTTTGCTGAGTGGCATACACAAAGTCCCGGATCGCAAAAAAACCGCTAACAGCCTGCAGTAGATCTGCAGCCGAGGCGGGGGAGAACTCGAAGGCTACAAAGAGTGTTCAAGAATAAATAACAACCGGAAGTGAACCTCTGAAGCAATTTTTCTGAAGTGGTTAATTAGAGGGAATGGGTTTTGATGGCCTCAGGCCTGAGTGGGTGATTCAGAATTGCCTGGGTGGACGGTTGATTATGGAACTTGCACTGATGGAAGTGAGCAGGGCATTTTTCCTGGGTTCAAGATCTACGCCCTGTAACAGCGAGGCCTCTTCTGGAAGCTCTCGAATTATTGTCGTGGGTGTATTTTTTTTTTTAGATAGGCGCGCCAGGTGAGGTCGTTGATGCGAGGGACAGGGGTCGACGTCGGGACTGGGGTCCCCTCTTAATTTACCTGAGATATTGACAGCTAAGAATAGATAGGTACTTTAGATGCTACAGAAGCAAGTTGAATTCTTTCCAGAACATCGCAGGGGAATCCGAAACAAGAAGCACAAGCAGAAATAAGCTGAATTTCAAACAGGCGCTCTAACTACTCAATTTCTAGGGAATAAATCAAAGTCAAGAGTATGAGTGCAGGGATTCTGTTACTATACAGCCTATTCGTACTAAATACCTGTATATGCCTATCTGTATCTAAATTGAAGAGTTATATTTGTTTTGAGACGTTGGGGATATTTCAACCTACACGTGATCTCGAAAGCAACTAAACTTTTGGTTGGAAACTTTCACTACTTAAAGGGATAGTCTGGTTAGTTTGTGCCAACCAGACTATCAGAAGTTGGCGGCAAAGGTTAAGGTAACCAGGTTGGAGGTCATATGAATGTTTGCAGTTTCCTTTCAAATTTCCTAGGCTCGGCCCGGGACGCTTCTTGTTCCGAATGCTCGAGACCCCGTCGTGACCAGTCATGACCATAGCTCGATTGCAGACTATGCATGGCATGCAACTTGGCATTATTCAGCTCCAAAATGGGTGGCAATGGCAATTAGTGATGAGTTTTACCTTTACTATTGCTGCTGTTGCCTGTGCCCTGCCCTGAATATAGCCAGACTACCTTGAATATACAGTACCTAAATGGCTTATGACGTCCATAATGCGGCTGGCGGAGTGTACCAAGGCTGCTGCATTGGTGATGCATACGCCAAGCACATCCGCTCAGGCTTGGCATCAATGAAGCAGCCTTGGCATACGCTGCATACGGCAATATTGGACAATTAAGACGTTCTGCACCCAAAGAAGCTACTGGGTACGGTAGGAGGCGAGCCTAGAGGCGAGGAACAAGTAAAGGTAAAATGAATCGTTACATGGCTGGTATATGATGCATTGTCATTAGAACCCATTTTAATGCCAAGTTGCATACAGTGCATAGTCTTGCATATGCAAGATTCCCAAAAAGGAAAGGGGAAAAGACTTTTGGTGTGAGCCTCCGTACTCCGTATAAAATTTAAAATCAAAAATATAAAAAGAAGCATGGTCACTTTCGAGAAAACGTGCTCAAGGTAACCAGGATATCATTACTAAATAACCCTTTACCTTCATATAGAAGGAACGAAAAAATGAGTGTGGTACCACTAACTACTCAAAAATCAATTACCTGATAATTTCAGATAGAAAAAAATATTCTACGGAAGTTCATATGATGAATTTCAGAGGACATTCATGTTGAGCAGCTACTATAGTACCGAACACATAGCTGAACAGGATTGACACATTCCCTTCCACCAAAAGTGGCTTCCCTCCCTCGCTTCCCTATTGCCATGTACATAGTTTATCGATTCAAGTCCATAAATTTCGGTGTAACCTCGAGTTTAGAAGCAAAACTACTGAGATTCTTCAGCATTTCGCGCCTGTTTTAATACCCTCAAATCGAAAATTTGCCTTTGTGCCACGGGAGTACCAGCTCCTACATAGGTTTGTATGCAAAGGTCGGTTGACTGGGCCCATAGTGGACGGGTAACTCAGCTGCCGTTTTCTTGAATACCAGGCATACAGAGCGTCTTGCTCCCTGTGCTTCTAGTTTGGGCATGATTAATAGCACTACAATAGAGATAGACTACCCCAATGACAGGTCACTCTTGGCTGAACAAATATAGTCATTATCATACCCAGTCACCAGCTCGTGATTAAAGTTGAATTCTCGTCAATAGGTAACTGTTTCACTGTGAATGACTTACTTCGATTTTACAAGCAGATGGGCATCTTTCCTTGCTGGCAAATCAAAGGTCATGTGCGTTGTGAGGTCATCATGCGGCTCGATACCAGCAAACACCTTCGTGCTAGAGCTGACATCGTACATAGTCTATTAGCACCCTTTTCCTCAATTGCGATCTCATGGGTCGAAATCAATTTGGCATTGTTGAGCTCTTTCTGTCCTCAAGCAAGCTACTAGCCTGAACAGGCAGTCAGTCGTCTTTTCGTCCCGCCTGGGCAACCACTATCACCCCTAGGAGCGGTCGGTTCGAGACTACCACTATCAACTAGTCTGGTGCACAAATAAAGAGTATCAACTATTGTTTTTACTTTTTTATTTTTATATTTTTTAAATTTTTTTTACCCAAACCTCCCGAGCCTAGAGAAAAGTCACACATCCGACCAAACCCTCCACCGCCAGATTCGTCCCCTTAAATGAGGTTGAGGTTAGTAAAGAAAGTCTCAACCACTTCCTTATTTCAATCTTTCCTCTTCCGCAACCACCGCTCTCTATCGTCCGCGATCTCCCAAGAGCTCCACCCTCTCCCAATAATCTACTCTCCGGCAATACAAGATAAAGCTACATGTTTTCCCAGATTCCAGACCGTCGCAAAAACCTGCATTCAGGGTCAGCTGTAGGATCCAGGACATGTCTCCACAACTGCTGTTCCCCCTTCCGGTTCGGCACTGCGTGTAATTGACATGAGTTTTCCTGTTTCACTTCAAGACCGCACAGTAACACCGCTAGCTAATGCGCCTTTTAGGTTTGTGCTTAAGAATATACATCTCTTATTGCCCCTGCAAGCCTACATGTGAGCAGCCACCGTCTAGTGAACACCCCTGCACTCCTTTGCAACATCGTCTCCAGCCATTACTCGTGATATCATGGGTATAACCTGCCTAAATGCATATCTATGGAAACGAGTATGCTCTACAACATGGTTATGCTCACGTCCCGCCAAGAACAACCGAAGACTCAATATTCCCCTTTCCAACATGACCTCCCCGAAGACCCACCCCCAACCCTCTTATAGGCCAGGTATCCAGCGGGTGAGCCTATGGCGACTACCTAGAAGGCCATTTCCTGATATCTATATTCATTTCAGAACAGCCTCTACGGCAGATGGTACGAGCAATATGACACGGTATACAGTCAGCGACAACGCTTCACAGATCAACTAATTTACTTTATTTATGCTAGTCTGGGCCCTCGACCTTCCCCCTCTGCAACCTTTCCCTCTACAGCATTCTCAATCACTACGGACAGGTCTCCAATAGCTCTGGGACCTCCAATCCCCCCCTTCAAGGACCCACTCCCAATAGCCCCCCCTCTCTCTACTTCATAGGCCGAATGTTGCACCAATTGGCCATAACCACTAGGAGACCTTTACCTAGCAACTGTCGACACTGGTGCTGAAGGTGAAATGTGCAAAATGGCGGAACTGGAGGGCCCAATTCACGGCACTAACTTCCTCAAATAATTACTTCCGAGAGCTCTATTATGCCCTCCTCGATCCACCTCGATCTAACTTGAAGCTCTCCTCCAGAGCATCTTCAGTACTACCGCTCTGCTAGCACCTTTGCCTTTTGACTGACATAAGTGTCTTTTTTGAATTTTTCTATGAAATGGCAAGCTTATATGAGCCATTAAATACGACTAGCTATCAATCATCTTTGCCCGAGTAGTGATCGTTGCCAAATCAGGGGGACTACATCGTCGTCAACCTCAGTTACCTTGTATTCTCGCTTTACTGGGCCGGGATGGTGCTGGAACATTGCGCTGGTATTGGTAACGCATGCGCTGAGTGCATGGTTACTATAAAGGGTTTGAAAGGACCAGCATACCATCTGATCAAAATACCATGGTATTGGAATTCCACCAGCTAGGTTAGTCTCTACGAGAGGCTTGTGCCAACAAGACTACTAGGCTAGATCTTAAATTAGATGCACTAGACTGACACGTGTGGATTACCTAGTCTAATTGTAACAAGACTAGGCTTATTGGGAATCTAGAGCAGCTAGGTTAAGATAGGTTAGACTCTAGGTTGATCGTTAGCATATGGCTGCTGTGAGGAGGTTAAAACAACCCAGGCAAACTCTCCAGAGGGAAGCGATCCATGAAGGCCAAAGGGGGTGTATGGTAGTCTGGTTGTATGAGTATTGGAGCTTCTCAAGCTATTGGAGACCTCTCCGTAGTGACTGAAAATGCTGTAGAGGGGAAGGTTGTAGAGGGGAAAGGTCGAGGGTTCAGACTGGCATAAATAAAGTAAATTAGTTGATTCTGTGAAGCGTTGTCGTTGCCTGTATACTGTTTGGCCATATTGTTCGTACCATCTGCCGTAGAGGCTGTTCTGAAATGAATATAAATACCAGTTCTACAGTCGCACCCTCTGGATATTTGGCCTATAAGGGGAGTTGAGAGGGTGGGGGTCTTCGGGGAGGTCATATTAGAAAGGGAGTCTTGAGCATAACCATGCAGTAGAGCGTACTCGTTTCCATAGATATGCATTTAGCCGAGGCTACATTTAACCGAGGCTACATTTAGCCGGTCATGCTCATGATATATCATAGTCTGGTTGGCACAACACCCTCCTGGATATATCACAAGTATCTTAAATAGATACACTGCTTTTAGCATCAAAATGAGCAATATTTGTATAAACATATCACACATTACAATTATGCGTTACAATCATTTCACATCACGATGTCGCAGTCATCCCCCGCACATGCATCCAGAGCAGCCTATACGACAGCAGACAAAGGGCTTGCATTTCGTAGGGATGCAAGGTTCTCACCCATCCCGCATTCTCTAATTCTGCTCGTATGCCTTTGGCACTCAATATGAAGGTGCATTTTAAACTGCCCATCAGAAGTACTCCCCACATAACCATATTATTATCCACTTGTTGTATAGGGGGAGATAGGACAAGAGATAATCAAGTGTAAAACCTCTTTATTTCGTGCTTTGATGTGTTCAGGGTTATAAGTAGACAACAGTTAGTACAATATTACCAACTGCCAAGGTGTTATCGATAAGAAGCCCTCTAACCACACAACTTCCACTGGACCGAGCTGTAAGTACTAGGCAGCCCAGAGCTTATAAGTCCAGCATGATTCTTTCTATTTCCCCAAATTTCAATACCATCGGTTCTCTTTGCGCGCAGTCTTTCTGTTATCTTGCTAGTTAGCCGCCTTCAAGGATGCCTAGGTCTCTGGACAGATCCTTTGCTGGACTAAAAGTTGTGCCTACTGGCCCTCAGAAGCCCGAAGGAAACCCCCAGAGTCCAAAGGGACTTGGACACGACAAGAAATACACGAGTATCACATATGCACACCAATCCGCCCTTCAAAAACTCCCCATACCAGATCTTCAGGATAGCTGTGGGAAATATCTCGATGCAGTGAGGCCTCTACATACACCAAGGGAACATGAGGAAACTGTGGCCGCTGTGAAGGAGTTTCTGAAGACGGATGGCCCCGAACTTCAAGAGAGACTGAAAAGGTACGCATCTACTAAAGCAAGCTACATAGAACAATTCTGGTATGATTCGTACCTGCACTATGATAATCGTAAGTCCCTTGATCTATCGCAATTATCGGTCAAAGTGTTTGCTAACTATTGAAATGTAAGCTGTTGTCCTGAATTTGAATCCATTCTTTCTACTTGAGGATGATCCAACCCCAGCGCGAAACAACCAAGTCACAAGGGCAGCGTCTCTGGTAGTCTCATCCTGTGCTTTCGTAAGGGCATTGAGGAAAGAAGAGCTCTTTCCTGACAAGGTCCGGGGCACGCCACTATGTATGGTACGAGCTTCACCCAAACCACTACTATGCGAACAAATGCTAACAAATTGTCCAGTATCAATACCCTCGTATCGTTAGCACGGCTCGAATCCCTACCGCCAACGGCTGCATTATGCAATCCGACCATACCTCGAAGCATATCGTTGTCATATGTAGATCACAGTTCTATTGGTTCGATGTGCTTGACGAGGATTCGGAGGTCATTCTCACTGAAAAGGATGTAGCACACAATTTGCAAGCGATTGTCGAGGATGCTCAGAACACCCCGATTCTAGAGGCAGCAAAGTCCGCAATGGGCGTCCTCACAACAGAGAACCGCAGGGTATGGGCATCTCTGCGTGAAGTGCTCACACGGGATGGACCAAACTCCAACAATTCGGAATGCCTCAGGATCATTGATACGGCTCTATTCATTCTTTGTTTAGATTCAGTTTCACCTACAACTGGCTCCGAGATGTCGATGAACATGCTCTGCGGGACGAACATTGTTGAAAAGGGAGTGCAGATTGGAACTTGTACAAATAGATGGTATGACAAGCTCCAGATCATTGTTTGCGAGAATGGTAGCGCCGGTATCAATTTTGAACACACTGGTGTAGATGGGCATACCGTTCTCCGAATGGCAAGTGATGTATATACAGACACTATCTTACGGTTCGCACGCACAATCAATGGGAATGCGCCTTCATTGTGGGCCTCGACATCTCCAGACCCGTCCAAGCGGGACCCTGCATCATTTGGCAACGTGAACACAGTACCACACCGCCTCGAGTGGACTATGTTACCGGAGCTATCCACTGCCCTTCGTTTTGCAGAAACTCGCCTTGCGGATTTAATTCAACAAAACGAGTTCCAGGTTCTTGAATTTGCAGGATATGGCAAGAACTTTATAACTTCTATGGGATTCTCACCAGACGCTTTCGTACAGATGGCCTTCCAGGCGGCATACTATGGTTTATATGGACGGGTGGAGAGTACATATGAACCAGCGATGACGAAAATGTTTCTTCACGGACGAACAGAAGCTATCAGAACCGTTTCGGGCGCCTCTGTCGAATTTGTTCGAAAGTTCTGCGAGGATGTTCCCGCCACCACCAAGATCGATGCACTGAGAAAGGCCTGCGAAAGGCATGTTGTTATCACTAAAGAGTGTGCAAAGGGCCTCGGCCAGGACAGACATCTATACGCTTTGTTTTGCATCTGGCAGCGTCAATTGGATGAGGAGACTACGAGTGGTGCTAAGAGCGATATTGGGTCTCCCACCGGCAGGGAGTCATTTGATGGATACAGCTCTAATGATGATATTGTTGGTTCTCCCAGTGGAAGATCAACTTATTCTGACGAAGGAAGCATTGCTGGCTCTTCAGGCTATAAACAAGTCCCACTTACACATACGCCAGCGATTTTCCAGGACGCTGCTTGGGGTAAATTGAATAACACCATTTTGTCTACGTCAAATTGTGGAAATCCTTCCTTGAGGCTATTTGGTTTTGGTCCTACATCTGCGGATGGTTTTGGGTTAGGGTATATTATTAAGGATGATTCTATCTCGATCTGTTGTTCCTCGAAGCATAGGCAAACCAAGCGATTTATGGATACCCTACAGAACTACTTCATTGAAATTCGACATCTCTTACGACAAACTCAACGACGCCAAGCATCACCTGCCACCACCAGTGCCAGAGAGGCTGATACTAAACTGAAGGGGGGCTACTCGCTCCCTATCGCTGGTGGAGTGAAGCCTCGTAGTGGGCGGGTAGTGTCAAGTGCTGTCACTAGCATGTCTGGAGCAAGTGATTCAAGTAATGGAGACAGTGATGGGGAGGGGGGAATGGTTGGAGGCTATGGTTATTTCGATGCTGGGAAGAGTCTTGGCCATCTTTTGAGCAGTGGAAAACACCATCAAAAGATAGAGCTAGAGAAAAAGAACCCAAGGAGGGCAATTGGTAGGGCAATTCGTTTAGCGGAATATTGATGTAACTTTTCTTGTCTTTTTCTTTGGTATGAAGTGGGGTTTGAGTGCCTTCTCTCCTTTTAGGATTCTTACTAGGTTTTTGGGATTCTTCTTTCCTAGCGTTGTTACTGGAGGAATTTGTATTTTATTGATACTCGAAAGAGAACTGAGTTCCTCGCCAGGCTATGCACTTCTAATCCCTTACAGTAAATGCGTGAAGACCAGCCTGTAACTAGGGAATTGTACAGTCAGACCCCCTCAAGAATCAGTGTCTACAGGTGCAACCAGACTAGTCTACAGGTACGCCTTAACTAGATATATGAACTCGTTAACTCCAATTGTGGTATCAATGACATGATTATTTTCCCATGATTCCCAGTCACATCCCAACGCCCAAATCCATGTTGCTATGATACCAATTGGTAAATAAACGCTTAATGTCCCGTGCAGGTGCAGCTATAACGTTACCGAATATCATTTCTCTCCCTTGAACACTCTGAAAAAATAACAATAAAAACACAAGGTAGTCGATATGTATGCCAAATAGCGTAAAAAAACCCATTACTTCATACTGTCTTTTCTCAAGCAACCTAAACCTGCAGACACTCCACAATTATAGCCTGACGTTCACATCTACGCAAGGCAACCTCCATTCCCGCCGTCCAACTAGACTCCGTAACCAGTCGAGCCCAATGCCAGTCCATACACCCATTGTGTCTGTGGCATTTCCTAAAGCTGGGTCCCCTGCATGGGAAGAGATACTACCGGCGGCGGTATTGAATGCTGCGGTAGCGGTAGTGAGGATTCGGGGCTCGAACCAATGCCCGTTGTTGGAATCTAGGAAACATCGGTCGGACCAGTAACAGGAAGAGGTGAAAAGGGTAAGCATTAGGAGGGAGCAGTATACACTATGAATTGGGCGGTTTGTTAGTGGAGTGATCGGAGCTCTGGGAGAGGAGACCGAGGTTGGGGACTGAGGTTGGAAGCTACCATGGTCTATGGAAGAAGTATGTGGAGATGAGAAACATGACGATGAAGGCAGGGGAGGCGGAGGTGGGGATGAACAAGAGTGGTAACCAGCTACAGAGTCTTGAGTTAGCAATGATGGTTCGGCATTTGCTGTTCCAGGCTCAAACAACTTACCTCCGAAGACAGAACATGATTACAAATGGGCCCCGGTTATGGCCTTCGGATGTTGAAATTCGTTTAAAATAGATATATATGAAGCAAGATCCTGAGTCCGAATGAATAGCTGTCTGTTCCGAAGTCGAAGAAGTGAGCGTGAGACAAAGTGGCAAAAGCAACATAACTATTGCATAATACCATTATGCGGGCACCTAGAACTAAATTCTCGTTCCTTGGCCGAGGTCTCGCGGAGCCTCACGCCGTGAAGTAAGTTAGGCCCCCAGCCTGGCGCCATTTGCAGCAGATAAAGCAAGGCATTTGTATGTTTGTAACATATGTGGTCCCACATGTCGCGATACTTACAATTACAATAATTCATAGGCGGCTGCTCTGGTCGCGATCTTGTAGTCTTGTCCGTTAGTCAGCTTCATATCATATACAGGTGATAGGTACACCTCTATCGTTCATCACTTTTTGTCTCTTCTCATCACCACTCACGCCAATCGTCAAGCAACCCGTAGCTTTTCTTTATCACAACTCATTTCATGGGAATAACCCCTATTTGCGAAAGCTAGCTTTCGAATATTAGGCCGGACTGGATATAAACACCCAAGACCAAGAAAAGACTTGTTTGTTCAAGGGCAGTGTCCTGGGACGTGGATCCTCACTCAATCTATTCTTTTGGTTCGGCTTCACGCAAGAGCTTCAAGAAAGACTCCCACTCCAATCGAGCCTTTAATCAACTCTTGTACGCCATTTAAGTCTTTATGGCGGACCAAGGGTTGAACGTCCTTCTGGACAGACTGAGGCAGCAAACCACTGGGAGCCCAGCCCCTCAATCTCCAAATTCGAATATGGGCTCACCATCGAGTATGCCTCCACAACAGCAATATCATCGAGGGGCAGAAAGAGTTAACTCGGCCCCGATCTCGTACACAAATGACCCTTCATTCTTCTCTTCATACCCATTGTATGGACAGGACCCAGCCAAGTCGCAGACTCCTCCAGTCTATAATGCTCCCGTGCCTCCAGCATCTAGCCAAACAGACCCCAGCAGGACTGCAAGTCTCCTTGGACTTCTGAAGTTCACTCAACCAGCGCCAGCTAGTACTCCAGCTTCGACGGTGCCAATTCCGCGGGAGACAATCTTGTCTCCACCGCCTCTGGCGCAATCTGGAACAAATTATGCACCGGCGACTTCCCCCACACAGAGTAGGCCTACAAATGCGCAGGACTTGGTTGCTTCACTGTTGGCACGATCTGGCCAAGCCGGGGCGAGTGTGCCTACATCCTTAGGAGAGCAACAAGCACCACCTCCATATGCCCCTTCCTCCACTGGTGGATCGGAAGCTGCTGCTGGGACACGCTCCTCCACTTCTGCCCCTGTGAATCCGCAAGATTTGGTATTTCAATTGCTGAACAGGCCTAAGCCGACGCAAGGTGACCATGCACAGGGTTCTGGCGCCGAGAATTTTGACACACAGCAGACGTCTGTTGCGGAAGTTGTTCCACCTGTGGAGGAAATTATACGGGTGGATGCTTATACCAATGGGTCTCAGCCTCAAGTCAACAGAACACCGTCTCCGGCCGTTGAAAATTCAAATGTGGTGCCCCCGCCAGCTTCAGGTGACTCCCCAAACGCGATTGGCTCACAAGTATCTGTAGCGTCTGGTCCTAGCCCTAACAAGACCTTGTTTACTTATGTCAACCCGTTTGAGCAATTACACAACTTCACCCCAAAAGCTCGAACTCCCACCAAACAACCAAATTCTCCAGGGCCAACCGGAATAAGGAAACCCATGATACCACCAACCAATCCTGCCGAGGTTCCTTTACCTTTCAGTCCGAAAGTAGAGGCCGCGAACCCAGTGGAGGATGATAATGATGTCTTTCAACAAATTGATATGAGATTAAAAGCCCAAATGGAGAGAAAAGCGGAAGAGAATAGGAAGGCAGAAGAACAACCGCGACCCCAGGAGCAGTTAGCAGAGCATACCGAGTCAGGCGACTTCGAGGGGCAACAGTCTACAACCGGCGGTGATTCGGAAGTTTCAAGGGTGAAAGAAGGGCAAGATGTACCAGAAGCACCAAGGGAGCCTACAGCTTCCTCTGATATTTTGGATCGCGACGAGGATGAGGACGCGGACTACGTAGAACAAGGCCCGATCAAGGTTTACAATTTCCCTATGAAGCCTTTCTCCGCAATTACCATGAATCCCGACATCCCAACTCTCTCCGCCCACGATTTCCGCTCGGGAAGATGTCTGATATTGCACGTATGCCTCGCCAGTTTGACCAGCTTGATCGCAGCCTTATTGCAGCTTCTGCATCATATATAGTCTATGCGATCAGTAAGAGCAATGGACGTGGTGGAATTCGGGTACTAAGGCAGGAGGATGGCGGGGATAGAGTATTAAATAAAGATACTATGGACAGGACTTTCAACGTTATTATTGGACGGGGTGAACGGGTTTTAGGTACTTCCGTATCAGGGGCAGTCATATGGGCTGACGTCGGAGAAGGTTTCGAGAGCGGTGACTGGTACATACTTCCCATGCTTCAATCTAAAGCTTCATGCTAATCTGAACTTCAGGCAAAACCACAGCTTTATATTCCCACCATCTGAAGAGCAAGGTCAGACTAATGGAGTTCTCAAATCTCGCGCTCGGAAATCTTCTAGACACATTGATGTCTTTGCAATTGGTCGTGGAAAGACTATCAGTATCATTCACGCTCCTACCGCGAAGGAATATGCCCAAGGCCGGAAAGGAAACGAGGTTCTCTCTAAGAAATATCTTGCGGATCATTCCCGAACCATTGACACGGGAAAGGCTTCGAAAGACTTCTGTTTCTCTGAGGACGATACAGTAATCATTTCGATCGATAAGGCTGGCAAGTTAAAGTTGTGGGACGTTCAAGATTTGGTAGAATATGGGGGTTCTTATACCTCCGGCCAGGCAGCTTCGCTTCCTCAGCAGCCAATCCTGCTTTCCTCACCTGCCATGGTACTCTCTGCCGTAACCGCTGGGGAGCCCTATAGGGCAACTTCGGTAATGTTCCTCGATAAGCACAGGCCATTCCACAAAGGTTTAGCTCTTCGATACGTAATCGTTGGTATGAAACAGAATCACACTCTTCAACTTTGGGATTTGGCGCTCGGAAGGCCAGTTCAGGAAATTCATTTTCCCCAATCCAGTGACACTGATGCTCTATGCTCCGTTGCGTATCATCCACCTACTGGTATTGTTGTCGTTGGCAACCCTACTCGCAACTCAATTTACTTTATTCACCTGTCCGCACCGAAGTACAACCTCCCACCCCAATCTCAGGCACAATACATCAAGAACCTGGCAATGAAGAGCGGTGCTATTCCTAAACCAGATGCCACTGCTATTCTCAGTGGTCTCAGGGAATACTCATTTGCATCTAAGGGGCAGCTTATGAGTCTAGAAATACTAGACTCGCCCCAAGATATTGATGATGGAGAGAACAGTCCATTGTTCGAGTTGTATGTGGCACACTCAAAGGGCATGACTAGTTTGAATGTGTATAAGGAGGATCTTGGATGGGACAACGAATGCAAGACAAAACACTCCGTAGATGCAGTGGTTGCAAAAATTTGTACCATTGGGCCTATGCCTCAGCCACCACCACTTACTGTAGTGGAGCCGGAACC
The DNA here is from genome assembly GCA_015179025.1 of Terfezia claveryi. NCBI lineage: Eukaryota > Fungi > Ascomycota > Pezizomycetes > Pezizales > Pezizaceae > Terfezia > Terfezia claveryi. Next base: position 129,761 of record WHUX01000017.1, on the reverse strand, counting down.
ATCAGCGGCAACTAGTCCAGCCCCCATCCCCACACCTGATTGCCTCAAATCGGCCCAATTCGTGAAAGAAGTCTCAAGGCGAAGGAGCCCTAGCCCGGTGCCAAATCCTGCCTCCACAGCTCCCCCGAAGTCCGAGAAGTCGGAGAAATCTGAGAAGTCGGAATCACAAACGAACAATGGACAAGGTACCGGTAGCCGGAAAAAAAAGGGTGCTCAAAAGCAGCAGCAGCAGCAGCAGCAGCAACAACAACAACAACAACAACAACAACAACAACAGCAGCAGCAGCAGCAGCAACAACAACAACAGCAGCAGCAGCAGCAACCCGCTGAGCCCCCGGTAGACAAGCCGCAGGATAAAGCGACACAGGAGAAAACACTAACTCAGAAATCTAAGCTGCCTGTTCCATCAGCAAGCAATTCAGTGGCTACGACCGCAGTAGAATCTCAAGGCATTGTGACGCTAACGCCGGCAGTCTTGGAGCGTGAGGTGAAAAAAATTGAGACATCTGTCACTTCTGAATTTGCGAGAGTGTTTACCTATGAACTCGATAAGCTATGTAAGTATATCTCCTATCTTTTCAGCTTTTAGGCGACTAACGATTTGCAGACAAGTCTTTAAGTGAAGATAGGAGAGTCCAACAGGCTGCTGGTGACGCTAAACAAGAAGCCCTGTTGAAGCTACTGTCTAGTACACTTACTGAGAACGTTGAAAGGGTTCTAGCTGATATTGTCGTGCGCAACATTGATCAACAAGTTGTTCCTGCCTTGGCATCGGTGACAGCCCAATCTATCGAGCACCAGCTATCGAGCGCTATAGAAAGGTCGATAAGTCAGCATGTGCCCGCTGAGCTGCGTAACAGCCTCCCTGATATTGTCAAGCGTGCGATATCCTCCCCTGAGGTCCTTGGTAAGATCAATGAGGCGGTTGGAAAGACACTAGCGGTACAGGTATCAGCTACTGTCGAGAGGGAACTTGGCCGCTTCCTTCATGGATCTATCTTTCCTGCCCTTCAGCAATTAGCCCTTGAGACTGCGCACAAAGTTGTTTCTGAAGTTGACGCGAAGAACAGCACTACCTTCAGCGTTCTGCAGAGTGTACAGCAACAAGAGGCGAAAAAGTTGGATGCTTTGGTGATGGCACAGCAGCACGAGTCACGTAAAGTGGATCAGTTGTTAACTATGGTTCAGTCATTGACCGAAACTATTTCCACAATGGATAGAGCCCAAGGAGAAATTTCTCGAGCACAAGCGGAAATGACAAGGACTCAAATTGAGATGGCTCAGGCCCAGCAAGATATGATCAAGCAGCAAACTGAGTTCCAGGAGCAAGTCCAGAAGGCTCAAGCTGATTGGATGCAAGGGCAAAACTGGCCTGAGGATGAAGACACGTCAGCACAGGAGGCAGCAAAAGCTTCACAGATACCTCAGCCGACTCCTCAGCAGATTGAGCGTGATGAGATTGATGGACTATTCAGAAGTGGTAGATATGAAGAAGCTACAATCAGGGTAAGTCTAATGTTCGTTGAACAGACGAAAACTAACTATTTGCCTTGGATTAGTGGTTACAATCAAAAGACCGCCAGGAAGAGCTTTTCGATGAGGTCGTACGAAGATACAGATATGACTTCATGCCGACCCTCAGCCAGCTTGTTCTTCTGTCTGTCTCCGCCGCTGTCACTGTGAACTTTGAAAATTCCGTCCAGGATCGTATCAACTGGCTTGAAGGTGTACTTTCTGTGCTTAACCCAAAGGTGCGTTTTTTTCTGATTTAATTACTCTTCCACTTTCGAGAGTGCTAATTCCATCTAGCACCCTGAAATCGCCGAAATCTGTCAGAGGATCATGGCTGTTGTTGTCCAGCGCCTCGAGCAATCATATATGCGCATCGCCGAAAGGGATCCATCCGAGCCAGCTCTTAGAAAGATCCCAGCTCTGGCAAAGAAGGCCAGAGATTTGGGGAATCTTAATTAGACTACCTCTCATATGAGTAGAATGAGGACTGCTAATAGGGATTCAACAGAGAGTTGGTAATTCGGCGGCTAGGTTTGAAATGGTGTTGAAAAGTGCTATAGTAATGTCGTGGATGTTCTTTTCACACATACAGATATGAAAAGTTTGTTGTGTGGACAAGGATTGCGGTATAGGGGGGCTTTCTTATTCTCTATTCAGCTTCAAGTTACTGTTGTTTGGTATTTTTTATTTTGCTACTTCACTTCCTTACGTCACTCACCCCATTAGTCATGTTCTCAAGCCCACCATTTATGCGTTCTAACACCAACCAACGTCTGCTTACTCTATGAGTGGATTTGTCTTCGAATTAGACTCGGGTTTAGGGCACTTTGCACCGTATTGAAAATAACTTTTTCATAAGTTGATATTATACAAAAAGTAATCAGAACAAAGTCGCAGCCATAAGTAAGTAAAGGCTGCATCATTTACCCTCAGCGAAAAATCCCTCCCGTGCTTAAGCAAAGAGCACCCCCTCATCCAACTCAGACTTCTCTAGGCCAGTATCTAGTTCCAAGTTGACTCTCTTCACCGCCCTCTCAGCTTGTGCTTTTGCACGATCATTGAACTTCTGCGACTTCCTCTTCCTCAATTCGGATCTCACTGCATTCGGCGAGATAAACTCCTTATTCTCATAGATAACGGGTCCACCAAACGATCCTTCAAGGATGACAATAGGCGTCATAACGAACCTAGGACCGATTTCAACAAGGGAGAGTTCTGTGGCGAGGGTCGGTGGCTTTTTGGAGGGTTTACTGTGTTTGGTGGGCTTTTCGACAGCCGCTTCAGTATTATCTGTTGATGCGGTTATCTTCGAAGGCTCCGACTCGGAGATCTGGAAATTCCTGAACCAGACTTTCCCGTCGGCGTAGGTAAAGCTGAGAACGTGGTCCACGAAGGGTTTGCTCTTGCGGGCTTGTTTGGGGACACCGAAGATGTGTATCAGCATCTCCTTGATGACTTTCATGTGTGAGTGATCATCGAAACTAGAGTCGAAGGATAGGATTGGCCGGGATCCCTTGAGGCAGTTTCCGGTGAAATGTAGTTCTTCCATAGTGTGTACTAGAAGGTCACCCTATCAGTCTCGCTCCCATCCATTTATTCATTCCTACCCTTCCGTGCAGTCTCCGTGGGCGAGAGAAACGTACAATTCTGAACATGAAGCTTGATACAAGGACCATTCGGCGCCTTGCTCATCCAGATGTACAAATCCTGCCTCTTCCTCGCCTCAAAAAATAGGATATTATTGCAATTATACAGCTCCGCGACTTCGTTGAGATAGAACAGCTTGGACTTCGTATCCATTTTTGCGTCTTTTCGACCATGGGGCAGCATAGAAACTAGGTCATTTAGAAGATGTCTGTGGCTATAACCCAATTCCATCGTCAGTGGAAGCTACAGCGCACAATGCAGAAGGGCACCATACTGGTATGTTACTCCCCGCGATGAAAGGACCAGAACTCTCTGCTTGTTCTTCTTGACAGGGTCAACATCGCTGTTGTCCTTACTCGGCTTGTTTATCGATTTGTATACCGAGGCCATCTTTGTGGAGATTTGTGTAGAGCAAACTTTCAAAAGTAAATTTCGCAAATAATCTACATTGCCAAGATTTCAAGGCTGCTAAGCTTAATGGAGGTTTGTTTATACAGACTTTGCAGAAAGGGAATAGTGTCTAGGCTCATTATTATTTGATGAACATTATTACTTAAGTATGTTTGTATGCAAGCACACTACGATATACTGCTTTTCACACAAAAACTCCTAGCAAAGAAAAATACAGTGGTGACAACAAAATCAAAAACCGCCCTTGCTGTATGCTCGTTTTCCATCAGAAACCGTGAAACAGTAGAATAATCCCTTACAAATACGCGTCGAGTACCCTTTAATGAGTTGGTGGTGGTTGTGCACCGTACCTTGACTGGTGCCCAGCAGGAGGCGGCGAACCATATATACCGGGGGTGTATTGCCCCGTGGGGGGTGCAGGTGCGCCATATTGCCCTGGGGGTGGCGGGGGTATACTGTACTGGCTTGGGGGTGGCGGGGGAGCGCCATATTGTCCTGGGGGTGGCGGGGGAGCACCATATTGTCCTGGAGGTGGGGGAGGCGCACCATGTTGTGGAGGTGGCTGTTGGCCGACAGGAGATTGACCATACAGAGTATGAGCCCCATAGCCTGGTGGCGGGGGGGGAGAATGGTATTGCTGGTACGGTCCTGGTGGAGGCCCGTACTGTCCTTGTCTGTAGGGAAGTTGTCCGTATGGCGACTGCTGGTGTAGCTGTTGCTGTTGCTGTTGCTGTTGCTGTTGCTGTGGGGGTGGTGGGGAGCCATACTGCTGATTGAAGTTTTGCTGTTGGTGTTGAAGATCTCCTGTCTTATGGTGCGAAGCAGGTTTCTGCTTATAATGTTAGTTAACTCACCAAATTAAGATTACTTGACGAGGGGCAAGTGCCTGGTTCAACAGCCCACTAGCAAGGCCGCCAGCCATACCCAACAAGCCACCTGGTCCAGCACTGGAATGGCCACCTGATCCGTGCTTGTTCTTGCCCCCCAGCAAACCACCGGCAAACCCCATTAAACCTGGCTGAGGCCCACCGTGGCCGCTGCTGCCATGGCCACCACTTCCTGAATGCTGCTTCCCACCGCCGAGAAGCGCACTGGCCACGCCCAGTTTACCGCTCATGCCGCTAGATCCATGGTTACCATGCTTCCCTCCTCCTGCAAGGAAACCCTGTGCTAACCCTCCAAGACCTCCTAATGGACCACCTCGTGACGTGGTGACTGGATCTTGTTGAGCATCGTATTGCTGGCTAGGAGAAGGGTTTTGGTGTGCTTGCTTTGGGTTGTATGAATCAACTGGAGGCGTATATGGGGGCTGTGCTTGGGCCGGGGTTGATGTTACAGAGCCTGTTGGGACTTCCCATGTGGTTGTTCCTGTTGAAGGCTGTACGAAATAATATCTCTTTGTGCTTGGGTCCCATTGAGCGATCCTTAATGAAATCGTTAGAATTCAGGACTACAGGAGAAAAATCTGACAATAACTCACCAGCCAAACGGTAACGGAGGAGGAGTGACAGTGGGCCCCGGCTGTGGGGGAGTTTGGGAGGGTACTGTTCCAGAATCGGCCATGATGGGAAGGGATGTTGGTGGAGAGGAGCTTTGGGTAAAGTTGAGAGGAAGACACGGCTCTGAGAAAAAGAAGAATTATATACAAGAGATTTTAGATGCGCAACTTTCTGAGGTTAATATATAGAGATGAGGGGTAAGCTGATGTGCTACAGTCAGTGGGGTCTTTTCGTTGCGACCAGTGCTGATACACACAGCGGGGCGCAGCAGGGCGCAGCAGGGATATTGCAGTCTGAACTTGGGACAACAATGGCAATTGCTTGCCGGACTGGATACAGTACACAATATTTTGTGTAAAATATTCAGTTTTTTTATTTTGTTATTGGTTCTTTGTTCCTTGCGAGAATTTTTCGCAGCTGAACAAACCGGCTTCTCTACCGTCATCAGATGCGAGCGCCGTAAATAAATGTACCCACGCCTCAATTTTGGAATTCTCTCATTGCCACCCCTTTAACACCATCTTGCTCAATCGTATAGTGGCACAGCGTACCTCCCTCCGCCCACGGGGCGAACACAACTTTCATAACCCTTTCCCAGCTTGATTCAGATGCAGAGTGATCTGAAACATTACTACTCTTAGGGTTCTTGTGAAGGGCTATTCTCGCACCTACACAGTTTGTCCAGACTAACCCTAAGGCGGGTACCTTGTTATCAACACCATGCGACTGATGCTTCTCATCTCCCCACCCAGTGAACCATCTGGATTGGTGGTCGAGTGTCATTGTTTCGCCATCACTGACCGATTTTTGTCTGGGACTAAAATCCTCGAATCGATCCGAAACTTGATTGGCTACAACCACGGCGATATTGTATAAGCGGGCGAGGTTCCTCAATGTTTGAGCCATTTTAACCAGCTGTTTTCCTCTCTCTGCCAATAGTGCTGGGCCTGTTTTCTTCTTCTGAGGCTTTTCATTCTTCAGCATTGAGCTTAGTGCTCCGTCATATTCAGCACGGAAGTTGGCTGCTACACTGTCAAGGACGACCAATCCAACATTGTTCTTCTCCACAACTACAGGTAGTTGATAATTTAAGATGTGCTCTTGCGATTCCAGATCTCCACACGTAATGCTGAGAACATGATCTGTAGAGAGTTCATCGTCGGGTTGAAGGTTGTCTGCAAAGCGCGCTCTGAACGAGTAGAGTAATTGAATCAGCCGAGGAGTTGAAATTGGGGCTTCTGTGGAAATGTAAACTGCTGTCTTCGATAGGCCACCGAGGGAACGTGGTAGCTGAATTGCACAACATAACTGTAGGAGAACTTGTGTTTTACCAGCGCCGCTGTAGGATCATTAGTACTGTCAAAAGCGACATTCGGGAGGGCTTGACCGTACCTCTCTCCTACTATCTCGGTGAGACCTCCAGTCATGATCCCTCCATTTAAGGCCCTATCAAATTCCGAATCTCCAGTGGATATATAAGCCTGGCTCTTCCACACATCAAATGCGGTCATCCCAAGCAGCACACCAGCATAATCTACCTCTGCGGTTTTATTCACCCTTTCACTGATATCATGTGTAGACCCGATGCTTGAATGGAGAGCCTTAGCTACTTCCTTGATAAACCTTCGTAAGTCAAGTAGTGAGATTGACGTCCTTTTTGATATGTTCAGTTGTTCAAGAGTAAGAAGGTCTGAAGTGGTTATATCATGCTTCTCCAGGCTCAACACGATCTTGTTGGTTTCTGGCGTCAACGGAAAGTCCGACAAAACTGATAGAAGGTCGCTCATTCATTAAGGTTTGGGAACTTAATCCCAAGTGTCGAGGTAAGGTAAAAGACCTGGAGATGTTGAACTAAATATGCCAAGTATAAGGATACCAGTCGGATGAGGGACATCGATTACGAACTTATCTATATTTACATGGCAGAACTTTGATTCAGATTCCACCCCCCTAAAATATCTATTTTTCCAACTGCTAAATACAAAAGCCACATTATTCACACGCGATGCCATTAATCTAAGCCTTGTTCTCCAACTCCGCAAGAATCTTCTCACCCTTCGCTCTAGCAGACTCAATGTTACCTACCATGTAGAAAGCAGCCTCTGGCAAGTCATCGGCAGCACCGCTTATGATCTCTTTAAATGACCTGATGGTGTCTTTGAGGTCAACCAATGTACCCTCGATACCAGTGAAGACCTGGGCGACGGCGAATGGTTGAGACAAGAAACGCTGAAGCTTACGAGCACGCTCAACAGTCAACTTGTCGGCCTCAGACAATTCATCGAGACCAAGAATGGCAATGATATCCTGGAGGGACTTGTACTCTTGCAACATGCTCTGGACCTTGGTGGCAGTCTGGTAGTGCTCCTCTCCGACAATCTTTGGGTCCAGCATTCGGGACTTGGAGTCAAGAGGATCGACAGCAGGGTAAATTCCAAGCTCGGAAATACCACGGGACAAGACAGTGGTGGCGTCCAAGTGAGCGAAGGTAGTGGCAGGGGCAGGATCAGTTAAATCATCAGCAGGAACGTAGACGGCCTGGACGGAGGTAATAGATCCCTTCTTGGTGGTGGTAATACGCTCCTGCATTTGACCCATGTCTACAGACAAAGTTGGCTGGTAACCGACGGCAGATGGAATACGACCCAACAGTGCAGACACCTCAGAACCGGCTTGGGTGAAACGGAAAATGTTGTCAATGAAGACTAATTGTGTTAGCAAGATTTCGCACCTATCTTGTATGGAAAAGCATACGAAGCACGTCCTGTCCTTCCTCGTCACGAAAGTACTCGGCAACAGTAAGACCAGTAAGGGCGACACGGGCGCGGGCTCCGGGAGGCTCGTTCATCTGACCGAAGACCAATGCGACTTTGGACTCACCGTCCAATTGAATGACACCTGGGTTGCATTAGCAATCGATAAGCATTGGACGCACAGACATAATGGACGTACGGGTTTCCTGCATTTCATGATACAGATCGTTACCCTCACGGGTTCTCTCACCAACACCAGTGAACACGGAGTAACCACCATGGGCCTTGGCAATGTTGTTCTGTTGAAAGATTTATCAGCATACGTCTAATAATATAGGGCTCATAAAAAGTAAACAAGGTCACTGACAATTAACTCCTGGATGAACACAGTCTTTCCGACACCAGCACCTCCGAAGAGACCAATCTTACCACCACGGGCATATGGGGCCAGCAAGTCGACGACTGTAAGAAATTAGCGTGACGTCGATTTTTGAGTGAGGCATGACGCACCCTTGATACCAGTGACCAAAATTTCGGCAGTGGTAGCTTGTTCAACGAACTCTGGTGCCTCAGCGTGAATGGGCAGCTGCTTGGTGGCCTTGATAGGACCGCGGCCATCAATGGGGTCACCAGTGACGTTCATGATACGGCCCAAGGTGCCTGGACCGACAGGAATCATGATTGGGTTTCCTGTGTCAAGGACTTCTCTTCCACGGACGAGACCTTCGGTACCTGTTTCAATAATAACATTAGATGGATAAATCTTCGACGTTAGTTATAGCAGCGGTACATACCATCCATAGCAATACATCTGACGACGTTCTCGCCCAAGTGCTGGGCAACCTCCAACACCAACCTTTGACCATTTTTGTCGGTGCTGAGGGCATTGAGAATGGGAGGAAGAGTGTCAGAATCGAATTTCACTATGATTGATTCGGTGTAATCAGTCGTTATCCCTTTTCGACGGGCTTCCTGCACGGGTGGTGTCGAGTGTTGTTGATCACTCTTCAGACCCTCCGGAGCAAGATTTTTGCGCTATTTCCGTCACTGAGCTTGGGAGAACATACCGTCAACGACGGCTCCAATAACTTGATGGATCTTTCCCTTTCTTTGTGTGTCAGTGCTGGCAAACCGAGCAGCATTGAACTGGAAAGGAGTGAAGGCACTCGGGAAGGCCCTTCTTGCGATTGTTCGGGGAATGACAGCGCCCACTCGCCTTCCGGCAGCAAATCGAGCAATTCCGCTGCAAGATAGAGGGACCAGTCAATTGGATTCTAGATATCGTCATATAGTGTAAGTTAGACGTACCTCTTGAACATTGTGAATTCAATAGCAGACAAGCGGTTTGGGGGAAGGTTGGCAGCGATGAGGGGATTCGGAAGAGAGCGGGAGGAGAAAGTGGGAAGATTGCAGGCTTGGCGCTTACGAAATCGGGCTATGAGGATCTAGTCTAATGCCAAGATTTCTATGATGTAGTCTGGTTGGCACAAGCCCCTCTATGATGCCTAAGGTTAGTAGGTTAGTCTGGTTAGACTAGGTAAAGGTCTGTGGAGGGGCTAGTGCAAGCCAGACTAACTAAAGGTATCATTCGCTGTAGTCTGGCGGTAGTCTGGCTTAGTCTGGTTGGCTTTAGTCTGGCTTGCACTAGCAAGGTCTGGCGGGCACACTCTCTAACTACCGGCCTTGTAGGCATCTGCAGCCACCATGCATAACCAGCGACTGACAAGTTAGGAAAACGAAAATGTATCTAGGTATAGACTTGATCGGATTAATAATGTTTAATTGTTCAATTCTAATAATGTCGGCACCTATAGCTACAGGCACCGCCAGTACTTAAGTCTCGTCTCTAGAACAACCTACAAAGTCCACTCGAACAGGGAGTAAGGATAAATCCACTGCTCTACAACCTCGAAGTGTCAATTCCCTGAATCGAGAATAGCTCCGGATGGGACCGAAGATACAAAGCTTTATGTGCGTGGTTTACCAGATATTACAGTTGGCTCATGGCAGAGAGAAGACTATACTGGTACGTTGGATTCTGATGAGGAGGTTGAGTGTACACTGGAGGCCACAGATGCAGAGATCCCTGTCTAATCACGAGATCTATATAGAATTAGTATTAGTACTTGTTGTAAATAGAAACCGACAAGGCCTCTTCTTTGCCAGTTTTCCCGGTATCTATTTTCAGAAGTCAGAAATCTGCCAGACTACTACACTCAAACCTTGCTATACCGGACCTCGCTATAGCGGATCCCTTGGTATACCGGACGGCTCAGGTCAAAATTTTCCATTTTCAACCATTTAGGTGAGGCATCTACTTGCTATACCGGATACCGTACCGGATGGGCTGGTAAGGGGTTACAGGGATTGTTACAGGGATTGTTACAGGGGTTATTACAGGTAAATGTAATTGCTATAACGGAATGGTAACAGTAGTAAGGCCTCAAAACAGCACAATAGCATAGAAAAGAATACAAAATAGCGCAACCACGAAATGGAACAGCTATAGAACAAAACAGTAGAACATAATCCACACTTATAGACGTTGAAATGAGGATACTACCGGTGAAAACCAATCAGTGATAAAGACGCTGAACACGTGTCTCATGCATATTGCCAGTAAGAGCTTGTTCAAGATGATAGCTAACATCAAAGATATTAAGATGGGGCTTTCCTCCAGGAAGTTCTGAAACTGTAAGAGCCTCCAAATGCCGAATAAGCTCAGTAAGGTGAGAGCGTGCTTGAGCAGTTGTAATTGGAGGTATAGGAGGTGGCGCAAAAAGGTCCTCAAGATCTTCCTCCTCGCTGTCCTCAAGATCTAAACATAGTAGTATTCACTCCATCTTCATTATAGTCAAGATACTCTTCAACTAATTTTCAACTCGAGTATTTACTTGTTGAGAGTTGGTTCCGGTGGTGATAAGGGAACGGTTGTATAGGTAAGGTAAACAATATCTGAAGCACTACTTCTATCCTTTTACCCCGCCTAGAACGGACCCCACGCTATTTCCTATAACGGATATTAGCTATACCGGACAGATTACAGCGGTATAGCAAGGTTTGAGTGTATCCAACCTACCGGTACCTAGTATTTAACTCTCTTATAGTTCTTGTGCCAACTAGACTACTTAGAGGTACATACCTCGAACACTCATCCATCTACCTATCCCCCATACTTGTGCATGGAACCGTGCCAACCAGACTACAGGCAAACCTGGCTATAGTGAAACTCGACGTACTGAAAAACTGGCTGTACCGAAGGGATTTGTTAGACTATTCTTGCACGCAGCTAAAGTACCCTGGCTATAGTGAAATTAATCGGTATAACGATAGTGAAGAGAATTCCGTGGCTAATAAATTAAAACATAGCAAAACTTTATTGGCTATAGTAAAACTAGTAGTGTGCTAACAAAATAAATGGAAGCAAAAGGGCTTCTTGACGACACTACACTAGACAGGAATACAGGAATAGGGAACTACATATATAGACAAAAATAGGGAACTAGAGGGAAGATAGAGTGAACATACGAGATGTAATACAATATGAGAGTGACAAGAAAGAAAGGCAGAGCTTCTAATAAAAAACTAAGAAAGTGATAGGTCAGAGTATGGTTGCAGCCAATTGTCGAGCGTAAATTGAGCAATATTATCGAGCAGAAGTAAAAGGAACCCGAATTGACCAATATTATCGAGCAGAAGCAAATTGACTACATTCTATCTTTTTTCTCTACAAATCTCCTTACCCCTCGTAGGCACGTGACATCTTAACCTGGCTACCATAACGAAGGAAAGGGGTCGGAATCTTGGCATTCGTTATAGCCAGGTTTGCCGGTACATGGGACTCTATGGCCCGCCCTATAAACAAGTTTGATTATACTGCCTATTGCAATGTGCCCTATCTGATCGCAACCAGACTAGTATATCTGATCGAAACATGAGAATTCTGGAATGTGAACGTTTAGCGCTGTTTCTTGTTGCACGCAGCAAAATCCTGATTACTAAATCACATTGCGTCCCCTATGCCCTTTCCGATTTTCATCCCAACCTTGATCCCTAGTCTCGTACCCTTGATCCCTTCCTATAATATTTCCGACAAAGCAATACCTACCACCAGTAAGAAAATTTCTCCTAGAGAAAATTCTCGCAGATAACAATTTTCAACCAAGAAACAAAGGGAAGACATGAATATATATATGAAACGCGTTTCGCCGAGTAGATCTGTGAACATTCCATAAAACATGCAATACCGTTACTGAGTGGATCCTTCGGATACATATCTTATTTAAGCGGCATCTGAGCGAGCAAGCACCTGCGAATCGTTGTTAGCATTGAACAGAGGGGTCAGGCGTGAACACATCTCTCACAATTGCCGTCCTGCATGGAACTGTAAAGGAGCAGTCAGTCGCTGTTTTTGCCTTCAGCATTCTAAGTGGTTTTCACTCACTGTAAACTTGCGTGAAGTTCGCCCTGTTGTTCCAGCCCATGGGAGTCGTAAAAAATTTCGTGCCCTCATCGATTCTCTCGTGACCTCCAAACTCCTTCCTATCAGAATTGAGGACTATCCGGTATTCACCAGCTTGGTCAACCCCAACTCTGTAATCTGCGAAGCTTTCCTGTGCAATAATTAGATACTGTCCTCTTTTCTTGAGGTTTCAACTGCCTTACTGTGGGATGGAAGTTGAAAATCCAGAGAAGCCCTGCTCGCTCGAATACAACAACTTTGTCACCCTTCATGATGCGCACATGTTAGATGGTTTCACAATCGCGGGGGTGGAATGTATGTATACTTCGTGTTTCAGGCTGATGTACGCCTGGGGCGCATTTAGCCACCCATACTTCTCTTCAGTATTCTGCATAGCAGCATCGAACTCATTGAGGAATTTGTATCTCAGGAGATCGTCATCAACAATATTCCACTGCCTTCTTGCGTACCAGAAGGAATTTCCGTTCCCAGCTCTGGGGAAATCAAGCCATTCAGGATGTCCAAACTCGTTTCCTGTATCCATGTTAAAATTCAAACTGCATGCAAGAAAGAAATTACTAATTAACCTTCAAAGTTTAAGTATCCCTCTCCACCCAAACCATGAGTGAGCAATCGAATTAGTTTATGCAATGCTAATCCTCTCTCAATGATTGGAGTGAGGTCCGTCAGCGTAGACATATGTGTATATAGCTCTTTGTCACAGAGCCACATCATAATACTCTTATCTCCAACAAGACTACAACCACTGTTAGCGGATTGGGGTCAAGAGGGGTACAAATAATACGAACGCTTGATCATGAGACTCGCAATAAGCGATTGTCTTCTCCCCATGCCTCCTATTCGTCAAAGTGAAACATATATTTGCCAAATCCCAATCATCGTCTTTCTTCTCCTTCAGAATCTTAATCCACATATCAGGGATTGCCATTGCAAGCCTGTAGTCGAACCCCACCCCTCCAAGTGAGAGAGGAAGACAAAGGGCAGGCATTCCAGAGACGTCCTCTGCGATAGTGATGACTTCGGGGTAAATTGTGTGGAGCATTTCATTCGCCTTAGGCAATTAGCGAAGCGATTTTAGCTAGGAAGGCGTATACTTACCAACATCAAATAGACGAGACCTTCCTGATCAACATTCGAGCCAAAGTATTCATGATAACCACCGGAGAATCCACTAATAAGATTAGTAGGTGCAGCGTTTCGTGAGTTCTGTTTCACTTACGTTCCGATTCCGTGGTGAGTATACAAGATACTTGTCACACCATCAAACCTGAAGCCATCAAACTGATATACATCCATGTAGTATCTCAAGTTCGATAGAAGGAAACGCAATACTTCATGGTGGCCATAATTGAAAAGCCTGGAATCCCACAAATCATGCCTTCCCTTTCCACCTTCGTGGAAGTATAAATGATCTGATCCATCGAACATGTTGATACCGTCAAGGACGTTCTTGCATGCGTGGGAGTGAACGATGTCCAATAAAACAGTGATGCCCATACCGTGGGCAGTATCTATCAGCTCCATGAGATCCTCAGGTGTGCCGTAACGGCTAGACGCTGCAAAGAAGCTGGTGACCTGATAACCAAACGAAGCGTAGTAGGCATGTTCCTGGATGGCCATTAACTGAATGATGTTGTATCCGAGCTTCTTGATTCTTGGGAGAACACCCGCGGTAAATTCCTTGTAAGTACCGACACGGCACTCAGGTGTGCTAATACCAACATGGGCTTCATAGACACGAGCAGACTTGGGCTTCGGTGGCTTGGGGTGCTTAAAGATATATTTTTGGGGTGGGTTCCAAAACACGGCATCATAGACGGGGCTCACGGAGAGGTCTTGTGTGACCCGTTCGATCCATGCAGGAAGACGTTCGATACGACCTTCGTTTGGCACAACCATGGAAATCTAAACATAAACTGGTTGATAAATGATCTCCAGAGTGGGTATTTGATTTCTCTGACCTTGATCTTAGACTCATGGGGAATTGCAGGCTTGCCGTGTACAGCAGGCAGCGTAATCTCCCAAACTCCGAAGGGGTTCTTCTTCATGTGATGGGATTCTCTGTTCCAATTGTCTAATGCAGGACCAGTTAGTGCATGTGTAATATAGGAGATAGAAGAGGTTTCCTACTAAAGTCTCCAATTAGGGCTGCAGTAAAGGCATTTGGAGCCCATTCGCGGTATACGATATCCCCGTTTGGCTGCATATGGATACCATATTTCTCGTAGCTCTGAGGATAAAAGCAATTGTCAGTGAGGGCTCTAGTTGGAACCTGTATATATGGAGGAGCATACCTTGGAGAATTGGTCCAATCCTCCCTCGCATTTGTTGAATTTGTCAATCCAACCTTTTGCAACGTTATATCTGTGGCGGATCTCATCTTTCCATGGTCCAAGCCATGGGTCTAGATGGACTACGCCAGTTCCATCGTCTGGAATGGTGTCATTACTTGGAACAGAGTCCAAATTGTTCTCCGAATTCTGGCTCATCTCTAGGGCGTCTGATTTCGAGAGGAGAGACTCAAGTTTCCGTTGTTCATGTTCTTTCTTAGCAATGATGGCAGTGTCCATGGAGTCTGTGACGGCTGAAGTGCCGTTAGTGCTGGGGTTAGTAGTGACAGTCATAGTGGAGAATAGGAATTGAGGTCAGGGTACTAGTAGAATCTTAGCAGAGGCGGGCTCTGGTAACTACTGGATGAGGAATCGGGAACCTCTTGGGGAGTTGCTGGTCTTTTATGGATGATATCCCCCACTACCTCACAGTTCGTTTCTAAGCTCAGTTGTTTATCAATTTGCATGGAGGGCTAGAGAGGGCACGCAGGAAACACTATAACTTGATATTTGATAACGCCGCACATTTAAATCCCTCGAATTGGCCGTAGCGCTCCATGGGCTTCTCCGCATGGCATTATAGTGGCCTGCGGGCGTCGATGGCTCCTTCTCTGTCGCGGATCTACATACAGGCAGGCATCTCGCTGCGCTGGCATCAAGTCGCCTTTGCCTCCGACATCCCTCTTCTCCCGATCACGTTCGATTGATTAACTTCCTCAATATCCTGCCAATATCGCAGTGGAGGTGGGCTGTAGCCGACGTCATTCAGGGATAAGCTCCCCTTGCCACTGCTTTGATCGCGAAGCTCATTCGGCCCATCGATCCGGCATTCGACACAACTTGCAAACAATGTGTCTCGGAGAAACAACGGTGTGGACTGAAAGCCGGATGCCTATTCTGATTTCAGTACGATCTTAAATAAAAAAATCCAATGTTGAGTCCTACGTACAGACCCTAGACAAAAACTCGGAAAATCACACCAAAAGTGCCCTCCGTGGACACCTGAATAATTACATTTATGTTGCGAATTTGAAGGCTCTTTTTTTGGAATGTGTTTGAGCTTGATCCCTTCATAAACGTTGGAGAGATGAGCTATTTCTTATACGATTTAGCGCCGATGCGTTTCGAATTGACTTCTTAACCAGATCACACATAGCTGAAAAAAACAGAAAGAGATTCTGGTGAGTCTGTAAAGTACTTATGGATACAGGGCCTGCAATTTTGTGATGGAGGCTCGGATGTTTGCGATGGCCTACGTTAGTCAGCGCAGCGCTAAGTGCCTGTTTCAGGCTAGCATTACTGTACTTATGCACTAGGGCGTCATGCCACGATAACTGCGTAAGCTCTATTGCTTATCCTCAGCAGGGGGCTCCTAAACACCCGAAGGTTTCTAAAACTATTGTAGCCAAGGCACGGCTATCAGCAAACATTCATCAAGCATACGACCATGCCGCTAATACTTCATGCTCCTCCTGTGTTGGTACGTTGCACATCGTCGCTTCCCAGACGATGGCTGTCGACATTTAATTCCTCAAGCTCGGATTTCAGCTTCACTTCCGGCTATAGCTCAACAATTGACACAAATACGACAGTCAAAGGACCACTCGGAGATGCATCTCTACATGGGGCCCATAGATTAACACCACGGTGAGCACAGGCGACTTATTCTGCCCACAAGCATATGAGTTCTAACGTGCTTCTCAGGTCCCTAAAAGAGCATCTTGATAAATTCGTGGTGGGCCAGCGGAGAGCTAAAAGGGTCTTATCCACATCCGTCTATTATCATTATAGAAGGATACAACAACTTAGGCAGCGGCAAGAAGAGGAAGAAGAGCTTATAAGAGTTGCCCGGGCTATGGATGTCCACTCGTTAGAAGGTAGAAAGGTGCCAGTTGCGAAGAAAGGGTTCTAGTAGCTCACTACGTGATCTGTTAGACGAATTCCCTGGACAGCAACAGACCATGCACTATCAACCCGATTATGGGAGAGATGAGTTCCTTCCTATTCATGACCATTCACCTTTGACCCTCGAGAAGAGCAATGTACTATGTCTCGGCCCGACCGGTGTGGGGAAAACTCTGATGATCAGGTCAGCCCGAAAGTAGTATATGAGTACAAAGTCCGAGCCCAGCTGACATGCTTCTATAGAACTCTCGCCAGGGTGCTGGAGGTCCCTTTTTCAATGTATGCAATAGCATAGCAGCTTATCAAATAGCTTTTATTAATGCCAATTTAGGTCTGACTGCACACCATTTACACAAGCGGGTTATGTGGGAGAAGACGCAGATGTGTGTATTCACAGACTGCTGGCTGCCAGCAATTGGGATGTACGACGAGCTGGTAAGCTATAATCTTAACCAATTTGGGGACGCAAGCTAAAACCTCGGACAGAGACTGGCATAATATGTCTCGATGAATTCGACAAAATCGCAAAGCCGAAGTCGACACATGGCAGCAAAGACATTTCTGGGGAGGTAATTATTCCCACCAATAACCCGAGTTGGATACCAGCTGACACAATCAGGGTGTCCAACAAGCCCTATTGAAGATTATAGAAGGAACAACACTACAGGTTTCAGCTAAACCCGAACGACGACCACCAAGTGGACTACCAGGAGGATCAACAGTCGCGGGCCCTGGGGGTCCTGGCGGAGCCAATAAGGGCGAAATATTCACAGTCGATACTTCGAACATCCTCTTTATCTTCACTGGAGCGTTCATTGGCCTAGATAAAGTCATCATGGACAGAGTTTCAAAGGGCTCAATAGGATTCAATGCACATGTACGTACTAATAGTGTGACTCTGGAGGACGAGAAGTTTAGAGGCTATACTCCCTTCTTCACCCCAAATGAAGGTGAAGGAGGTAAGAAGAGAAAGTTCAATCCTCTAGAATTGGCAGAACCAGGAGATCTAATAAATTTTGGTTTAATACCCGAGATTGTGAGTTCACTTTTGTGCTTGTAACTTGTGAATTACAGGCTTACATTCCAACTAGGTGGGGCGGATTCCGGTTCTTACCGCTGTGGAGAAGCTGGACGAGGAGATGCTCGTAAGAGTGCTCACTGAACCTCGGAACTGCCTAATAAAACAATATGAGCAACTTTTCCTTATGAGCGGTATCGAGTTACGGTTCACCTCCGGTGCATTATGGGAGATTGCCAAGGCAGCCATGAAAATGGAGACGGGAGCCCGAGGTCTTCGCACAGTTTTGGAAAGACTGTTGACAGATGCAATGTTCGAAGCACCTGGTGAGTCTCTTCTCCCCTGCTCAAGCAGTAGCTTACGTTTGTCTCCCCGGCCTCAGGCTCGAGCATCAAGTACGTCCTCGTCACAGAGGCTGTGGCTCAGAAGAAGCAACCGCCACTCTACTTCGGCCGAGGCCAAAAGCACCAGTTTCACGGAGCTATATCCGAAGAGGAAGCAACATGGGCGAGGTATCATGGGCAGATGCCTGAGGAGAAGCCAATAAATCGGAGCTATGAGGATTATAAGGAGAAAGGTAAAGCTGCGGGGTTCACCTAATCTTATTTTTTGTCTCGATATTGACTCGAACGCCTTGGAGAGGTGCGAGCCGAAATTACTATCCTATCAAGACAAATATGTCAGGGTAAAACTGGTCTATAATAATATGCTTTGGATCTTGGAGTTGTATTAGTACCATGTTTGTTCACACATCATCGAGCGTCATTCTTTCCGATTCAGTTACGCCTTTCCTTTTCCATTTTGGGGAGAGTAGGATGCCGTTCATTACAATAATTTCAGGCATGGCAATAATTTCAGGCATGGGCTTGCTCGGGTCACACGCGATGTATCATAAAGAGTATTGCAGCCCAAGAACTCTATACAGAGGAAGTTCTAATTATTAGTATTCTAACAATCATCACCAACACTCCCAGCCAATATTTCACAAAAGGAGGAGATATGCCATGCCAGAAACCAAGCATACATCGACTGACACCTAGCCTAAGCTCCCTTCAGTACAAGAATAAGAAAGCCGAAAGAATAAAGCCATTCCCGCAAGTATGCATATGTTGGTAGGGTAACTATGCCATATTTCAACTCCCAGGGACTGTTCCCAGTTCTACAAGGATGAAAACCAAGAGATGTAACACAGGTATGGCGCTCATAACCAAAGTGTAGCTGCATCCAAATATATCTGTATAAAGTAATCGCAATCCGAATGGCACAAATGACGCAAACAAAATCCAGCAGAAAGTGTTGTGAGTACAGCGAACCCTGACTTACGGGCGGCGTTCGGGTCCCTGAGGAAGGTCCCTGTGGATTGTAGCTGCATTTGAGGAGGAGGGGTTAGCTTGGGACTTCCGAAGCTCATGATCCCTTTGTGTTCTCTTGTACTCTTCGTTCCTTTGAGTCTTAAATAGCTCAAAGGTATAGAATTCAATCTATGCATGTACAACCGTGATCGTTAGGTTTATGATATAGAAGTATGGAAGACTAGTTAAACTCACACTTTTGAACAACTCAAGGATCCCTGGGTCTGGTAATGTCAGGTGACCAAACCAATATCGGCGGAATTGAAACGGGTTATCAAGCTGATACAATGCAAATTCGTCAATGTAGATGTCAAGTTCGTCACACTATCAGCATAGCAAGGTTGGTCAGCTATATTTCTCGGAATTTGACCCACTACACTGCTGGCTTCAATGTCATGTACATACGCCCAGATGGATGTCTACTGGAATCAAGATGATGGAATTACGCTTAATCCTCTCCTTTATGTCAAAAACGTGATTGAGGACTCTGCGAATTGGATAAGTATGCATAAGTGGATACAGTGGGGATTAGCTACTTACGCTTGGTCCGGCTCATTTTGCATAACTTCCATCACCTTTTCTTCCCATACCGATGGCAATGCGAGCTTGGTGGTGGCAGCCTTACGGTCCTAACCGAATGTCAATCCAAGACTCAGAACTCGTAGAAACAAAGCTTGAGCGTACCGCATAGTACAGGAATTCCTTTAACGCTTCCAAACAAGACAATATAAGCTGTGGTGTGACGAAAATTATTGTACCCGATTGCCAAATTCTCTGCGGTCTTTCGTCAATGACCTGGTGCTCGATTTTTGTCCCGTAGAACCAGTAGCTACGAGCTTCTTTCTTTCCATCTCGCACAAGGTCCGGGAGGAGGTGCAACTGGCGTCGAAGGGATTGGTGTATTAGAAAGGTGAATGTATGTAATCCATGGCCATGCCCCTGCTGTAAGTAGTTTCGCAGGTAGTTCAGGTCTACAACCTTCCGGTTTAAGCACTCCAGGGCGTGTTTAAACTCTTCACTCTCAGCTTCCGCGATAGGCGGATAAACAAGAACGTACCATGTTTCTTTAATTTCTTTTCCCTTTGTTTTGTCAATATTCTCCCCGAGCACCTCATCCCAGTTACAGTCTATTGTATTAGATAGGTATGCAGGCAGAGAGTATTGGAGATTTTTTTCCCACCAGGGGAGGGTGTCAACAACCTGGGTAATCTCTAGACTATGTGCCTCTGGATTTGAGTTTCTTGATGGTATGGGGATCCCTTCGAGAGGCGGATAAACAACCACTCGAAGAGCAGGTTTGATTTTATTCGGGCCCGCTGCTGGTAACTGAGGAAGTTTGAATGCTAGTTTATCCAGATCATGGTTCGAAGGAAGAAACACCAGCATAGTGAAGTCTGCATGCAACACGACTCCGGCACCTTTGAGGAAAGCTAGAGCATTGATCAATGGCTGGACTTGGTCAGGGTCGATTTCAACTGCGGCATTGTGGAGAGGAGTCCCATAGTGCTGATATCTCCAGGTTAGTAGCTATTCGGAAAACGGCGCAGCTCAACTCACAGGTGCGAAATATTCCTTGAGATAATTTTGACCATAAAATTTTGAAATCCATAGTGCCCGGCAGTGTGGTTTATTGTATAGCTCTACCACAAAACTTGTGGGAAATCCTATCAATTTGGCTTCACCAACGAGGGTGGCTTGAGGACCCTGCTCGAGGTTACAAACAAAGACGCGTGGATCTGAAAACTTAAAATTATCGACCTCCATCAAGTGCCCGGGAGCCACCATTTGAGGCATTCCATCAATGCCGCCATCAAAGTCCATGGCATCGTGATAAACGGGAGGGCCTCGGTTATCATGAGCCACCTCCCGGGCCGTGTTACTATCCCTTCTATACGCTTTTTCTGAGCCGAAGTACGTTTGATTATCATCATAATGTGTCGAAGCGGGTAGAGGTTGTTGAACTCCTTGGGCAGGGATAGTAGGTTTTCTCTTTGGAATCCTGAAATTAGCATACGGTATTGACTTATTGACCTTCACGGGGGATGGGGGCCTTTCTAGAGAAGGCCCTGCTAATTCTGAATTTGTGTGTGAAATTGAGGCGCGCCGGGGGAGAGGTATCACAGGCGGCAGGACACGGCCGGGCTGCCCTGGAGTAAATAGTTGGAGCTGAGACGGATCCGGTGGAGGTTCATTCTTTCCAGCTTTATATATACGATTCACATGGGATAGGCTAGTAAAAGTCTTGATCTGACCAGGTGCAACAAGATTGTCCGAGGCCCTTCTCTGCTTGAGCCGTGAAGGACCTGGCCTGAGTGGTTTGGCAACGATTTTTATAGGACCCTGGAGCTTTTGTTTTTTCAGCTGCCTATCCGTACCATTGTGCTGCTTCTTCCCCTGTTGGTTGGATTCGAGGGAGAGGTTTCTGGCAGCTCCAGATAATATCTCAGCCGGACTACCAACTCTTTTCCTCTTTTCCAACCTCACCTGATCCTCTCTTTTCCTTGTCTTTGGGCTACTCGGCAGTGACTCTTCCTGTGATGCATAACCAAATCTTTGTTTGGCTTTTAATTTTTTTTGTCGACTCAAGTGTTTTCTCCTTGCAGCTTCCATCAGGGAGTCATCTGACGCATCGTCACTTTCGGTTGATGCTGAGCCTTTTTTTCTCTTCCTCACTCGTTCAAGTGGATTCGGTTCTCTCTCGGAAAACGACTCAGACCCATGCTCAGATGATATCTCATTGTCGCTCACCACGAAGCCCTCCAGTTCAGGCCCGCTATCGTAAGTGTCACGTCGGACCCACCCCAGCCGCCGTCTCTTGATCTCTCTTTTGCGCCGACGTTCCGCCGTCTTGAGCTCATTCTCCTGCCGCTGCCTGTCCCATTCCTGCCAATCAAACGCCTCCTCCAGACCTTTCTTCTGCCTGATAGCTGCTCTTCTCCAATCGATAACGGTATTTGGGTCGGTGAAGCTTCGCTCAGGTTCCCAGGTTGATCTCTCTATCGGATAGCCCTTCCACAAAACCAAATACCGATCTTCACCGTTGACATGCTTCGAAGCGAGGATTTTCTCGACGTCATATTCTTTTTCTGCATCTTGATCACTGACTTCTGTTGATTCGAGATCAATGCCGTCGAGATCGGAGTCGGTATCCATGGGGCATGGGTACAGTGGCTGCTGGGAATCCAATGGTCTGCTGCTGATGTTTGTTTCGCCACTTCTTGTAGAATAAACATGAGCAATCAGTCCCAAGTATATGTTCGAGGAGGTTCGAATCAGGCATACTAGAACACACCAGTATCTTTTATCTTACTCGTACGATGAGACGACTCCACAAATTCAAGATTGCAGCGGCAGGGATTAAGGACGCGATTTGGGTTGCTGTAGCGCGCTGCTGTGTCACAACTGCCGCGGCTCCAGATAATCCCATTGTTCAAGCCGCCCCCCCGTTGAAACAAGCGCGACCCAGAGCTTCAACTGAGTCTTGGCTCACTCTCTGCTGTAAGCTGCTCCTATCTAATACAGTATAACCGAACTCCTCTCTTTCCTTTAACACCCTCAACAATCAACCGGAACACTCCTCATCACTCCTTGATACAGTTTACGGAACCCTCGTGCATATATAAGAGCTATGGCCAACGACGAATATGATGTGAGTTGTACTCAATATTCAAGAGCTGTAGGCCCCTTTCACTAATTGGGATCTGTACTCCAGTTCTTGTTCAAAGGTATCAAATTATTCCATCCGATTCGGAAACCCAGCTGGGTCTTCTCAACAACAGCGCCTACCATACCAGGCGTGTTCGGCCCTATATTTGCTGACTGTCGACATCATTTTATAGTCGTGTTGATTGGAGACTCCGGTGTCGGAAAATCCAATCTTCTCAGTCGATTCACCAGGAATGAATTCAATTTGGATTCCAAGTCTACAATCGGTGTTGAGTTTGCCACGAGGAGTATTCAAGTAGACGCAAAGACTATCAAGGCCCAGATTTGGGATACAGCTGGACAGGAACGCTACAGGGCTATTACTTCTGCATACTACAGAGGCGCCGTTGGCGCTTTGCTAGTTTACGACATCTCAAAACATATCACTTACGAGAATGTGACACGCTGGCTTAAAGAACTTCGCGATCATGCCGACTCCAATATAGTTATTATGCTGGTGGGGAACAAATCCGATTTGAGGCATCTAAGAGCTGTCCCCACAGAGGAGGCTAAAGGCTTTGCTGGTCAGTATGTCCTGTAACCGCTTCGACTACCACGATGATCTTACCAAGTTGACCACTGCATTAGCTGATAATCACCTTTCTTTCATCGAAACCTCCGCCTTGGACGCTAGCAACGTTGAGCTAGCGTTCCAGAACATCTTAACAGGTACGTCACATGGTTGCTAGTCGCGGGTTATCCTCTAGCTGAAGCTGACTCCCTGTGCTCACCAACAGAAATTTATCAAATCGTGTCCGCGAAGGCTCTCGATCAAAACGAATCGGCTCCCCAAATTGGTGATAGAGGGAGGGTACTCGAAATCAGCAAGCAAGCAGATCCCCCAAAGACTGATGGGAAGTGTTGTTAGATTTAATGGAATGTCGTATAGTCAGATAATGAGGTGGATGAACTTGAAGAAAATGCATGAGCTGGAATCGACTTCTTCGTCATTAATTCCTATCTACCCATTTCCAATCTACCCATATAATTTTTGAATCTGCATGTAGTCAGAGGGATTTCCCAGGGTGTATCTCGGGATTGGCTAGGTGTATTTGATGACTTATTGGTATAATGTCTGATGTGTATGTGGGTGTTCTCTTCAAGCTGGTGTTTCTTTAAGTACTACTATGTTCATGTTCCAGATATCTACCTGTAACTCAACTTGTCATAATGAAGAATAGGAGGTATTAAATCGTCAACCGTTCCAGGCTTGAGTGAGTGGTGCACAGTCCAACTATCAGCGTGCAGTGATGATGGAGCCTGCATGATGCTGATATCACGTGTTTTCAGCGGTGCCCCCAGTTGATCATTGCTGGTCTATAAGGGTGTATATACAGTCATAACTAACTACCCTCAAGCCTGAACCAAAGTAAGGTAATAACAGAGGCCCAGGGCTCTAATCATAGCATAGCTCAAACGCAAGACAAGCATACCATGATTCCCAACAAAGAAAACATGATTTAAACAATCAAAATAACCAAACATACCAGAAAATACCGATGACTGTAAATATGAAGAGAAGCCAAGCTCGCCAGCCCACACCAATGCGGTCGGCCATAATGAGCATTCGGTTCATGGTGCCACGGAGACGTATTCGGGTGTTATCAAAGGTGTCATTCTGTTCACCGGGGCTAAGGTTAGTGATAAAACTATAATAGGTTGAAGAGGGCTAAAGGGGGTGTGATGGTTACCATATTTTGTATTAGAGTTGAGGATTCACGAACCTCCGCACCAATGGCTTCCGTAATCTAAGATATCATCTGTCAGTGGGGCTTTCAAGATAAAAGCTATCTTGTGAAACATAGAGCTCATAGCTTACATCTTTCAACATCTTGACCTTAGCACTCAACCCCTCTACTTGCGCATCATTCTGTGACTCGAGCTCTTCTAGTACGCTTGCGCTATATTGACCCCTATAACACTGCCACCGTCAACCTCAAACTCCAACTTATCCTACTTGACTCCATCCTCCGAAGATCCCATACCGTGAATTCGGCGTAGCAGGCCTATATCCATATCCCGGACTAGGCGCCCTCAGTCCCGTTCCCGAGCTCCCTCCACCTCCATGATCCCCAAATAGCTGCGACCGTGCGTCCCGTTGGTGGAGATTACTACCATATCTAAAACAAATTTTTGAGTAAGTTTTTGGTGGATCTGGATTATGATTGAGTATTTGCGGGAAACCTTACCTCGACGACATCACTCTGCATAGGGATGGTGTGGTTGGGATGAAGGCTTTTGGACGGGTTGTTGTGGATTTTGAGATGAGCTTGCAGGGACAAATGGCAACAGTGGGAGACGCGATAGCCGCGTGCATTTGTACCTTAGTCGGGTTTAGGATTACTAAGCACTGTAGTGAGATGTTCCTGAGAGAATCACGGGATAGTCTCATGCCAAGACTCTAGTCGTTCGCATCGCTTCGCTTTTGCTGAGATCACGGGACTAGCTACCATTCATGCAAAGCCCAAATAATTATCCTATCGAGTTCTTTAACCTTATGCTTGAAGCTGAGAGACAAAAGAAGCCAATCAAAGCACACAAGGAACCGTTGCAATGCTATTCCGTCGTGATATTGGGCATTGCGAAATTATGTCGCCGGGATCAAGAAAAAGAAAACATTATCCCCCATCTAATCCTAGGAATGAAGCAATCCACTCTATCCCAAAGGGAGGGACATGAAATTCTTCATAACCAATTACTCCTTCATGCTATCGTCTTCCGCTTTGTACTCGTCATCGTCATCGTCGTCATCCATGGCGTCCTCATCGCTAACGGCGGTCCAGTCAATGTTCTTTCTGCGGGTACGACCACTGTGAATGATATTTGAGGTGTCAATTTCAGCAAGCTCATCCTCTGTGGATTTCATAAATTAGTAACAAATAGGATGTCAAAAATATCCATAAGACTAGAAAATCACCTGACTCCTCCTCCTCCTCCTCCTCACCCTAGATCAAACTTTGTTAGCAGGCTTCACTGTGATTTGGTGATATAAATGGGATGCATACCTGATCATCATCAGAAGAGCTATCTTCTTCTCCCTCGGTGTGTTCTTGGATAGCCTTGCCCTTTCCCTTCTCAGCAACAACGTCTTCCATTGCTGTGTGCTCTGTGGTAGTGCCGGTGGACTCTCCGATGCTGTGTTCGGTGCTCATGGTTTATTTGGTACTGGTGTGGGGTTATTAAGTTGATTGCTTTGTGTATCTAGAGGAGCTCTATTATGAGTCTGGCCAGTCAAAGAACAATATGTTAGGTTTCCTGAAGATTGCGTACCTAGTTGTTGAGAGCTGACAATCAATTGAGCTGGGGTAGTGTTCTGAAGCGGAGATAAAGGAATTATTGAAGCCTCCCACTGGCAGCTCAGGCATGGGCGCCGCCAAGCTCATTACACACATCCGGAATTTTAGCCAACTCTCCTCCGCCAGCCGTTGCCTTCACCACTATTGACATTAAATCCGGCAATCGGAGAGAACCAGCTGCCCATGCATATAACGGGAAATTATGTGGCTACATACAAACACACAGCAGCCAATATACACTCAACCTTGCTATACCGGACTGCATAAACCTGCTTCAATGTGTCCGGTATAGCTAATGCCCGGTATAGCAAATAGCGTAGGGGCCATTCTAGGTGGGGTAAAAGGATAGAACTTGAGTGCTTCCAGAGATTGTTTACCTCTACCTACCCAACCGTTGACTGCTTATACGGAATTCTATCAATATATATCGGATTTCACTTTGCTACCAAACAAGAGGGTTGAGTGATAGGATTTGTGTGAAAAGACAGGATCCACGGTATGCAGACATGACTTATGCAGAGTTTGAGGCTCTATTTCCGCGACCAGATAGTATGATAGGCCTATGGCACGGTCTACTATAAGCGACATATTGAAAGGATAAGGACCGATGGCTAGCTGTAATACTAGTAGTGTGACGGTTTGGAAACTATTTTGTACTCTTTTCTATTGCACAATTTTGTAACCTTACCATTCCGTTATAGCAATTACATTTATCCATAATAATCCCTATAACCCCTTCCCAGCCCCATCCGGTACGGTATCCGGTATAGCAAGTAGACACCTCACCTAAATTGCTAAAACTGGCTTGAGCTGTCCGGTATACCAAGGTATCCGCGGAAGCGCTTCAAGCTCGACGACAGGGGTCCCTATTATAGTACCGTAGAGACTCGAGTTATTCGCTAGCGTAATTTCAATCTGAGCTGGGCAAATGTGAGCTTAAATTCCAGAATTTGCCCAGCTCAGATTGAAATTATAACTCGAGTCTCTACCGTACGGTATCGCTGGATAAGGGTACACTCAAAATAAGCAAGCGGATTTCAACATCGCTATACCGAATACAAATTTAGAGAATACCTAGGAGAATGCACGAACAATTTTATCTACAGACTCATGTATTGCGTAGAGCTGCTGTTGCAACTGCTCAACCCAAACAGTACCCATAGTCTCATAGATGCTTATCCCGAATACTGCTATTCCGTCTTTTGATAATCTTGCCTTCCGTGACTTTGGCTACTCGATTTTGTTGATTTTCGAAGCCGACATTCATATTTCCGGACTTGCATTGTATCATTGCATTGAAGCACTTCCCCTGAAAGCGATGTGTAAACTGAGTCTACATACGGCCATATCTCATCAAACTTTTCAGCAGGAATAGTAACTGGTTTACTGAGCTCAAACAACAGAGTACGGTAGTGCAAAGCATCTGTAGAGATTGGCATCATAGCTTCCGACATCTTGCGTGCTGTGGTGGTAGTGGTAGTAGCGGTGTGGTGAATGGTGATAGTCATTACCGGTAGTGAACGATACGTTCGTGTTTGCATATGCATCCTCCTATTCTCTATATTTATATTTGGTATAGCTATGTTGAAAGGGAAAACCTTTGAAATAGACATCAAACTAGCAAAAAACCTTTAAAATAGACACCATGCGGTCTCGTCACATCCGACAGTACTAAAAGCAACACTAAACCTGTCTTGCCAACACAACTAACTACGCGTGCTCTACACACAGGCAGCATACACAACCCAGCATATTCAGCATACTCAACAGCGCCCAGCATATAGTATTTATCTATAAAATATTATAATAAAATTATATTTATATACTATACTCTATATATTAATATCTTTAAATATACAAATTGAGTTACATATAAAAGATAGAGAGAATATATATTATTTATTAGAAAAGTAAAGTACTTATAAGAATTACCTCTTATTTAGTCTATAAACTATATATATATATATAATTTAATTTTATATATAAAGTATATTCTATAGTAGTAGTTACTTTTTATTTACAATAATAAAAATTATAATAATAAAGTACCTTAATACCTTAGCACCCACTATAATTGGCTAGGCTTATTATTATAATTATTATTATAACTTAAAGTCATAAATGTACTTTTAAATATATTAATGAGAAATATTTGAATTATGATAGTAATAATAAGTCTTAGTTATTAAGCAAACTAACTTTATTATATGATCTAAGTACTATAAAATTTAAAGATCTATCTAAATATCTTAATCTCTAATATTCTTGAAAGTAATAAATTTCTTCAATTCTTATAAGTAATGTTTTCAACCCCACAAAGCTAAATAGTAATATCTTCAACTAGTATAGAGACTTAAGATATATAAAAGTATATATAGAATAAAGAAAATATTAAAAGACTTATTACATAGATAAAAAATTATTAAGACAAATATAATTAGAATTTTAATAAAATACATATAGAGATAGTTACTTATTAATTACAAATTTTTATAGTTTAGATTTAGTTTAGAACTACTAAGATACTTTGTTATTATAATTATTATTATTATAAATAAGAAGTAACTACTACTATTATTAGTAATATATATTTAATTATATATTAAGACAAATAAGTAAAAGTTAGTCTACTAGAAGGAAAATTATACTAAAAGATAATAACTATTATTATAAAACTATATTAAACTAAAAAAAGTATATAATTTATAATATACCTTTCTTAAAGTATATAAAGTAGCTTTATATAACTAAAGTATAGGAATATAGATACTAGTTTAGTTACTAATATAATACTTTTATATTCTATAGTCTAGTGAGACAAAAATTGATCTATATTATAGTAGTAACTAAGTTAGAGGTAGTGAGTACTAGCCCTAAACTCTGATTATAGAATTTGGTAAGAATTGGTTTTCTGTTTGTTACGGAAAATCTCGTGTCACGGAAAAATCTCGTGTCATAGAAAAATCTCGTGTTATGGAAAAATCTCATGTCATGGAAAATCTTGTGTCATGGAAAATCTCGTTCCATGGAAATCACATAGGTCAAAATAGGATACACAGATTGAATTCATATATACTTGTAATACTCCACATATGCAATAGTGTCCCTGTTCTGCTACGTCCCACTTGGATCTTGGACTGTGAGATTTTCCCAGTCTATATACAAGGATAATTTCTTTGAAGGATCAAGGATGGTTACTAGATTGTAGATGAGAGATTGTTTTTCCATTTTAGAATAATACTTTTTGAAGATCTGCTAACATGCTTTGGTCGTAGAGAGAAACCCTGAAGTCCAGGTAGGACTAGCCGGAAGTTTATGTATATATTTCCGCTGTTTTTCGATATGGTCGAAGATGTCATTGTAGATGAAGAACACATTGTGTATGGTTGCATAGTGCCCTGTAGAGATAGCATAAGTGTAATCTGACAATGGTTTCAGGAAAATAGTAGCCTCCTGAACTTAGTTCCACTCTTCTTGACTCAACCACAACTCGGAGTACTTGCTCTCTATTGTAGCTAGAGAGATCCATTACTCAATGTAGCACTGGAGCTTCAATGTTCAGGCAAGCATTTCAAAGGTTAAGTTCTACCGGGTTTTCACATCCTGGATGAGGCCCATGGGTGATCAGGAATCAGTTTGGAGTTCCTTGAATTGTGCCAGGCATTGTGGGCTGGCTACTATAGCCTTACAGAGCTCTCGAACCTAGATAAATGTTAGCAATAGGATTCTGGGATGCGTCTTGGCCTTCCGTGATATATTCGCTATTCCGTGACATGTTTGCCTTTTTATGATCCACCTTTATTAAGTAGCTCAAAAGATGACTTACTTTGCAGACAGATCATGCGAATGTACCTGGAGTATAGTTCTGCAATGCTCTAATTGAAGACTCAATGTGAGAGGTGGATGAGGCAGTATTCTCATTATCTAGGTTTGACTTGAGTTCTTTCATAAACTAGTTGCTAACTAGAGCAATTACATGTATAAGGTAGGGAAGATAGTATTGCTGTGGGTCCCATTTAACACTGAATACAGTACTTTGTAAATGCTTAGCCAACACCATATTGACATTGGCATTGTCTAAAACAATAGCTAGGACTCAGTTCGTAATGCCATATTCCAGAATTAACTTCCCTAGCTGGTTACTCAAGTGAATAGCATTATGAGCTTCTCCCCCTAGGTACTGGAATCCAATCATATGTTGGCGCAACTGCCAGTCCTGGTCAATAAAATGGAGTGTTGTGCTCATGAATGCTAACTTGTTTAGAGAAGTTCAACAGTCTATAGCGAGGGAGAGGAATGTATCTTCCGAGAGACTTTTTTGAAGCTTCTGTTGAACTTCGGTAGCATAATGGTGTATACTCTAGCGAAGTGTTGTTGCACAGGGTATATTGATTCCAGATCTAAGGAATTTCAGGAGATGCTCGAACTGCGGATGTTCGATAGTTCGGAAAGGTAAATTTGCAGCAATTACAGTTTTCATGAGTTTATATTTGAACCCATCATCACTATATTGCAACTGGGGGGATTGTGCAGCTGCAGGTGTTGTCTACGTGTAACGTAAGCCTGTCTGCTCTATTAAGTAAGGCAAGGTACGGATTATATAATTACCTTCCCAAACAGGGTTGAAATGTCCTGATCCTTGTGCCCACTAGCAGCCCAGCATTTCCTTGAGGTGAGATGACATCTCATATGTGTGGTGCCCATATTGAATGCACTAGGGTGTTGCAACGTACTCTTGCAAGTTAAGCAAAATATGAAAGGCTCACGGCTGTGGATCTTAGTACCTTGTCCAAAATGGGCCTAGTGCGCCGCCGTTCGCAGCTTAGAATCCCATCGGGGTAGGTTAATATTGTTACTCTGCATTTCTTTAGCTAGATTGTCATGGAGCTTGCCCGCCCACTTAGTAGTTTCCCACTATTCATCAAAGGGTACAGATTTCTCTGCTTCCTACTGGAAAGCTGTTCTGCCTAGTATTTTGCTGAGAGTGGAATCCATTGGGATCTTAAGAACTATGGGCACAATTGGAAATAGAGAGAAGTTCGAGTATAGGGCTACCACTACAAGATAGTCTATAGTAATAACAGGATTGCTAAGGCAATAGGGAAGAGATGCCTATTTATTCACATTCTAAGAGGTTAGGGGGATGTCACAGATAATGCATGCTTGTTACAGATTCAGTGGGGGACATTGGCTTATGGTCCTCTAGATACCTGAGGCTCTTTCCATAATAAGGCCAACCTATACATAGATTAAATACTTCATTAAGAACCATCAATCATCTTGTAGCACATCTAAAGCACACTAAACCCAATCCTAATCCAAACATGCGAATGTGCCATCATTCCAAAAAGGGTCCACAATCTCATCAGGGCTATCATCTGAAGTGTCATCATGGTTATTATCTGAGTCCTCTGAGGTGTTGGATGACCTCGAGAGCTCACTTGTAGAGATAAGGCTTTCACTACAGCAGGACGATAAATCGCTATACCCACAATCAGTAGGACTGCGGTCAGTATTGTCCTCATCTTCAGAGTCATACTCTACTTCAGCCTTAGGGCTATCAATAGGGCTGGGACTGTCGCGATATCAAGTTCGGGTTAATTAAACCTTCCATCTGGCTCTGATATATTGTCGGGATATTTGTCAAATCCAGTTGGAGTATAATGCATCTCAATAGCTAATCAGGGCTCTCGGTGAGTTGCAAAATCTCTCGAGGTCTACACATGGTTAGCCTGCCGCTCTGTCTATGTGCAAGAATTAGAAAGATACCTTCTTGAAGGCCAAAGACAGACCTCTTGCCTACAATATAGTACTGTTATTCTAGGTGAGGATGCTATTTTGTAGATATATACACAGGATGCTGGATGATTGCGCCATCAGGGATCCGGTGGGTCTGGGAGAGTATCTAGGATAGGTAAGTGGGACCCAATGTTTCGGCTAGTAGTTAATTATCGACGGGAACCGACAACCTTTGCATAAGCCCCATGATTCTTGGCTGCAGACAGGTAATATTGAAAAAGGGTAACCATAACAAATATAGAGAGTATAGTCATCCAGGCAAAAGATTTGTACACTGCTGTACATGCTCATGGGAATACCAAGTGACACTGATCGAACCAAATCCTCTCTAGAAGTCCATAGCTACCTCGGAGAGAATCTTAGTGGGGTCGAAACGGTCCATAACCAACTGTATAGACTGGTATCTTACTAATTCCGTACCACGTAGACTAAGAAGCATCATAGCTCAAAGGCGTCTCTCCACGGTTGCCGGAACTCTTCGAAAGCGAATTGATCTTCAGGATTGTAGTATTCCACTATATTGCAAAGTTGATATGACTAGTGACAATTACAATGCCGATCAACTATATATAAGCAAATCTCAAAAATCAGTTGTGGTAAGAAAGTCTAAATAGCAATGTCCTGTTTTGGTACTTTGGCAACCTCCTGCCCTTAGCATTGGAAGACCAAAATAGACTACTTCAGTAGGTAAGCTGGCTGACTTTAGTCTCGGGAAAGACTGGCATAGCCCGTCTGGGTCAGGACAAGACATCCGTGAGAAAATTCATGACAACATCCATGACAAGACATCCGTGACAAGACATCTGTGACAAGTCACATTAGAAAAAAAAAAAAAAAAAACATCCATGACAAAATAACTCATATGCAACAAAATGAAATATCCGTGATAAGATAAAATATCTGTGACAAGGTAAAATACCTGTGACAAGATAAATATCTATGACAATATAAGTATATCATAAGCTACTACTAAATGGAACTACCATCCTTCTCTACTCCAGCCAGATGTTCATAGGACCTCCAACTTGGTCCATTATAGTACTGTCTATCCATGGGTCGATGGCATAATCTATCCCCATGTAATGGATGAGGTAACGAGGCGAATGGGGTTAAGACGTGCTTTAACCTCAAGACACAGTAACGCGACAAAGCGATAATGGAAAGCTCATCTGACCAGTTGAATATTTACTAGTTGTTGAAAAGCACTGTTTACATTGGCACAGTATGTAGGTTTAAAGCACCACACAACCCTATCCACCTCATATTCCCATCTATTACGTTAAGAGTTAGTTTACCTAGCTAGTGCTAGGGACATCCCATCGACCTATTAATTATATGGCATTGATTCTCTATGAGGCTTGTGCCAACCAGACTAGGCATTGATCACTTTCTGAGGTATAGGTCGAGGCAATGCAGGTAGGTTAGTGTCACAGTTCCGAAACATGTAGCACATGCCTATGTTCGAGGGACTGACTAGGGATGTTGTTTGGGATTAGCTTGGGCTAGTGTCTACTAGTGCCAGATAAATTATGCATGTCCCCACCTCGTACTCACTGAATTTACTTCCTGTCCTCCATTATCTGCATCTCCTACTCCTGTCATTTCATTATTAATCCACCACACATTATGCGGAACAATTCGAGTAGTAGGCAAATGGCTGAATATTCAGCGAATAGGTATGACTTTCTCATACTTTTTTGCTTGCCCCATATGAGGTTGCATACATATCCCGCGTCATTTGAGTAGGTGCGATAGCCATGTGGGCTTGTCCTATGCTGTGGTTCCAATGAACAGATGACAATGATCATATTTTCCTATTACCTTGTAGCGGTTCACGTTTGAAGCGCCTAGGCAACCACACTTGCTGTGCTGGAAACAGATCTGAGCGAGAAATGGAAAGGGCATAGCGGTATTGTGTGATAACTCACACGTGAATTGACAGGCCTTATTACGGCTTGCAGCTAACCTTTTTATATCCAAACTTTCAGTGATTATCAAACCAATACCGAGTGCGAAATCAACTACGATACCCGATGCTAGAGGTGCCAGCAATACCGAGCGAACCCTCAAGGACGGAGAACAATTCAGAGATGGTAGGGTGGTTTTTGGCGTACTAAACATGGAGGTACAAGAGAGCAATGCCGAGGCAGGGGTTAACAAAGAGAATGAGGAGCCTCTGTTTCATACCTCAAGGCAACCCCTACCCGCCCTTTGAACAATCCCAAATTGAACAACTTCCCGCATCATTTGACACCCCCCTTCTCGGCAGCCAGAAAATTCCCGTTGACTGTTTCTTTGCCTGCTGCTGGACTATTATCCAAGGACAACAGAGTCCAAAGAGTGGTCACGCCAGTGATGCAAGATTCGCAAACAAAGGCGATGGCAAAGGCAGGTGCAGGAACGAGAGACGAGGAGGTCGCTGGAGGGGGGGGAATCTTACTATTGACATTGGGGCATGCTCTTCTCATTTTCATTTTGGCCCGATATCGTTCAATGTCACTAGTTAAACCATGGACTATTTTTTCATATGTAGACTTGAGTGTAGTTGGATTTCATAAAACAAGTAAGAACTTATTAGTTTGGTTGCAATACTCCTCGCAAGAAATTTAAGGTGCATGATCATCATAATGCTAGTCGTCTGTCCATGTTTGGTTAACCACATCAAGGTTTACTTGTATACAAAGAATGTATTCTTTTATTTGCATGAACTCAGTATTGTTGGTCAACCTCCATTTATCTCCACTTTACTGAATCGTCAGCATTCCACTGAGAATCGGACATATTTACATGTATAGTACGATAAGCAACAGTATGCCTATACAAGTCAGTTACGAGACTAGGTATGGACGTCGTCACGAAGGCCGAATTGAAAAGCCTGATGCAGAAAGTTAGCTCAATTCACTAACAAAGAATCACAGACACCTTCTTCTACATAATAGGCTATGAAGATTAACCAAGGTGTAAGTCGTTGTTCATTGTTACAGAGGTCGTGTCGGGAAGCCTGAATTGGCAAGAAAGTATTCACTAATGAATTCCATAACCTGCTATAAAGTTACATAAGAGGTATGTAGTCAAGGTCGTGTATCACAGAGCCTGTTAGGGAGGCTGTCACAGAGGTCGTTTTGGGGAGCATGAAGTGGAATGACTATTCACTAATGAAGATTCTTTAAGTATCCAAAATGCTGTCAAAAAGAAAAACGCAAGCCGAATTAGCAATCAAGTGCAAACCCAGCTCATCACCCGAACCTATTCCGAAAAAAGCCAAGCCAATAGGCATAGCGAAGACAAGAAAGACCAGAGCAGAATCCCTAATTATCCCCCCACCCTTAAGGAATCCATATGCCATGTATGCTGACTTTAACTGGGGGCCATGAGAATTTAATCTGGATATAGAATTTAGTGGTGAGAGGAAGGCAATAGGGCTCTCTATACATCCATATACTAAGAAAATTCGGGAACAATAGCAGAAATTGCTTGGACCCCCCTTGGCGTGGGAGCGAGTCAAGGATTGGAAGTGGCAAAAGGTCAACAGAGATCTCAAGAGTGGGATCCAAAATCTCCACCAGGCTACACACATTGGGAGGCCAATTGGTACTACAAGATATATATTAAAGCATGAGGAATTCAGAAAATTACAAACACTTATACAAAGGACTTGGGAGAACACATTCTAGCGCAAGAAGGCTTATATTCTATACCAATGGTATGAGCTGTCAGACGAGCAGAAGAGAAGGTATCTAGAATTGAATTACTACAAAAACCTTCCGAATTGGCAAATTCCTCGTCGAGATTTGCCTAAAATAGAGGTGCAGGGACTCAGGGTAGTGCCAACCAGACTAGCTAGAGTACAGCATATACAGCAGTTCGCTGTAGTTATTAGTGTTGTACCCATAAACTGCTATGCATATGCAAAATTTGAAGAACCAATCAAAGGTGACGTAAGACACAAGACTAGAGCACACGAAGGGGCATTATCAATAGCTGACCAGGAGAAATTAGCCAAAGATGGTGCCGACAATTGCTTAAGTGATGAGGATGTTAGGACTGACATGGAAGAGGTAAGTGCATTCCTCGTAGGCTCATGCCATTCCTTGTGCTTGATCTAAATCCTAGAATTTCACCACTCGATAGGACTCCGATGTCAAACCCAACAAGGAAGATGATGATGAGGATACAGGGCTATGGCGCAAATGGGAGGCTTTGGATGTTTCTTCGGAAGAAGAAGCTCAACTAACTGAGGCCAACTCAAACGAATGAAGACCGAAGAAGCCCGTCAAGGCCATATTAAATAAAGGACTTTTGTCAGGGAACACAGAAGATAAGGACTATCAGGACTCCAGCTCAAATGAGGAGGAGGACAAGGATAAGGATGAGGAGGAGGATAAGGATAAGGACGAGGAGGAGGACGAGGATAAGGATAGGGATGAGAATAAGGATTAGGGTGAGTTAGATGATCAGTGTGTGGATGAGGCTACGGATGCGGGAAGAACGTAACTATTATACTGATGATGATAATGATGATGAAGCAGGCCAGGGTATGTACAATGGGGAGTATTTCATTTTCGTTTTATTGTCACGGATTCAGAGCTTGTCACGGATTCAGAACTTGTCATGAATCCATTAATACTCATTCCTTAACCATTTCTTAAGCGTTTTGTGAGATTAATTGTACCTACTATTTCTGTGTTTATTAGTTGTTTGTTTTTTGGAGTTTCTCTGTGTTTTGGATATCTAGTGGTCGATGCTAGTTTACAGTCTAATGATCGAGGCTGGGGGGTATTACTTGAGTTCCGTTGGAAAACAAAGGTACGTTAGCTGGTTCCTCCTTTTGTTCACCAAGCTGACTGATGACAGCAAATATAGTTTATTGGGGATGGAGAGAACAATGAATACACTTAGTTCTCAAGTTCTTTGTTTTGGAGATGGAGATGAACAAGGAATTATACTTTGTTCTTAAGTTGTTTCATTGATTTTCAATGCACTTCCGCCCCTCATGTGACCTAGAAGCAAATATAGATAGATACATATAGAGGCAAACTTCACTCCCATTGCTCAGAATCTAAATACACAGGCAAACTTCCACTCCCATTGCTCAATCCTTTGAACCTCGTGAATCTGCAACATTCTGATAGTGTGGAAATAATAGGTCCTAAAACTAGAGACAAATACACATAATGGCAACAACCAAAACAAAACCGAGAAACATCAAGAATGGGGGACTAGCAATCAAGCCGAAAAACATTAATATGATGAGGGGCCAGAAACTCACACCCAAAAAGACGAAAGTACCTCCTGCTCAAGCCACGCCTAAAAGGAGGAAAGTGGCCCCTGTCCCAAAAACGCAGGCTATACAGGTATAAAAGAAGCGAATAAAGAAGAAGGGAGGTAAGAACTCACAGTCCAATCCCACTTCCTTTGAACATGGAATACTAAGTCCCGTTCAGTATCAATTGTGCAGCAGATTAAGAAACAACAGTTCAGCGCACAACTAATCATACTAAAAACTTCCTTCTGACAGTTATGTTGGAAGATAGTACAGGATATGAACCTTAAATTCAACAACATTCCTAACATACTAGATAGATGTACAAATGTGGACAGAATTGGGATTATGGCACCAATGCCCTACAAACGGCTACAGAAGCATACCTACATGAGTTTTTTACAGGTAATAAATCATACGTCATAGTTAAAATTTTGTCGGAGTGATCCTAACATGGCCTATGGAACAGCAATCAACCTATTAGCAACCCAGAGTAGGAACACAAACCCTCCACGTCAGACAATCGTGCAAAGGGATGTGACGTTGTGGCGTCAAGTAGAAGCAAATCGCCTATGCAGGGGTAATATGCCGATGAACCCTGCTGGCTAGAGGCTAGGCCTAGTTTTTTGGTGTTTTTTTTTTGGTTGTGTTTTTTTTTGGTTGTGTTATTCTTTAGTTGTGTTTTTTTTGGGTTGTGTTTTTGTTTAGTTGTGTTTTTCTTTAGTTGTATTTTATATTGAGGATATGAAGGCTAGGGTTATTATATGGGTTATGTTATTCTTTGGTTGTATTTTATGTGAGAGAATAGAGATGTTGGAATTGATTTGTGGGATTGGCAGCAAAGAGTAGTAGGGTTAGGTTCATAAAGAAGGTTATGATTGAGGATGGAGTAGCAAATAAAATAGAAGGGGACGTTGAGAGCATGAGGGGATGAGAAAACATAACGATTTACCAGAATTGGTGACAACATTTGACAATTCCATGACAATTTAGAATAGTTAAGTAACAATGCTTTAGTAACAACAATTCCGTGACAGCGATTCTATGACAATGATTCCGTGACAACAATTCCATAACAATGATTCTGTGATAATGATTCCGTGACAATGAGCGATCTATAATAAAGAATTGTTACAAATTATAAGCATACTAAAGGGATTACGATACGAATAGGCAGTGCGATGTCTAAAACAAGTGGGAAACAAATACCAGACTGTGAAAAGGAGAGGCTTGGCGAGTACTCGTTGGCTACTCGAAGTGACCCGAGTTTTCCAGAAGAAGTAAAAAGCCAACTCGCCAGTGTAGTGGGAGTAAAAAAAATTCGCCATCGGCGTGAGTCTTGGTGACATGGCACGAAGGAAAATCGGCTTGCTGTACACGCTACCCATATATATACTTTACTAATTCTGCTTTATCAATATGATATTGCTAGCTCTTCTATAGGTCTCTATTCATATGGGTCCATATGAAGGCTGAGAGGGTATATTAATTCTACTTTATTCTTTTAGTCTCATAACTAGCTTTCATTCTTTCTTCCTTATATCTAGCTTTTGAACATGTTTAGAGGCCCTCTTCTATGATAATCCACTTGTGACTTATTACCTCTCCTAAATAGAATTGGAAGCAGGCAATCTGGTCCACTTTTTATTCCCTAGAATACTAAGGTAGTATCTAATCTATACTAGCTTAAGGTCTCTATATGAATTAGAAGTTAACTAAGTCTTGATTCTTTTCTTGATACTGGAGAGGGTAGAGAAGCCTATACTTATATTGCATATTAATTAGATTGCCGCTTATAAGTTAGAGAAAATAGTTAGCATGTCTGTATCTTTGTTACTTACTGCTAGTTATATTATATAGAGTCTACTGTCTACCACTGTAGCTTGATTTCCTAAGAAGTTGCCATATTCTTTAGGAGAGGATCTTGTCCATTCTTCACTATAAACTCTATTTGCTACTATCTTTTTTTGCCCTATACTATTGGTATAGTATACTCTCCATCTTTCTTCTAAAATAAACCCTATACCTGCTACCTAGGAACCTAAGTGTTTTGAAAGATCTAACTTTGGGTCCATGATGATCTTATATATTAATAGGAAGGGTGTCATATCCTTTCTATCACTTCATAATAGTACTTCTGGGTCAGCTCCATTTAGGAAAAAAGCTTTTAAGATGGGGGTTATTATATAATATAGGTTATTACAGTGATACTAAAATATATCCTTTTCAATGTAAAATCTTATGTTAGTGTCCTCTGTTCTCACTACCCTAACTACCCAAGTCTACCTTATATTTTTTATCTTTTCCTATAGAAGTTCAACATTAGTAATCTATTCTAGTACTTAGTAGCTAGAGCTATAATAACCTTCTATGATTTTTTTTAGAACTTAATACTTTAGATACTATATGGATTATAGGAACTGATCTTAAGGTTTCTAAAGTTCTGTACGTCAAGTGAAGATACTCTATATATACCCAGTATAGAAGGCTCTAAGGGCTAGTGGACTTATCTCTCTATTTTAGTTGCCTAGGCTTGTCAGTACCCTTAATATCTTAGTTGTCTTATCTATATATTATTTGATATATTTTTTCTATAAGAGTTTACTTACTAATGTGATGCCTATAGTCTTATAGTATTTGATACTACCTTCATCACAAAAGAATTTTTCTCACCCTAATGCCTCTCAGGGCCTTCTGATGCACCCTCAAGATCCCTTGGATGCCGGGTTGCCATATGCACCCCAATGCTTGTCATCTAGTATGGATGCGCCCTAACGCTTGTTGTCCAGTATGGATGTACCCTAACGTTCATCGTCTGGTACGAATGTACCCCAATTCTTGTTGTCCGGTACAGATATACTCTAACGCTCATCATCTAGTATGGATGTATCCCAACACTTATCATCCGGTACAGATATACCCCAACACTTATCATCCGGTACAGATGTGCCACAATGCTTGTTGTCTGATATAGATGTGCCCTAACTCTAGTCATCTGGTACAGATATACTACAATGCTATGACTGTAGTATCTGTTACCATAATGCCTATACCATAGCAAGTATCACCACTATGTACTGCTTTTTTTCATCTCCCTAAAGGTGGGGATAAAAGGCTAAGATACCAAAATCAGGTAGTATTGAAGCTCATAAACCTTAATCTGGTAGCCAATGTTCTAGCTGAGGCTGATGCAGAAGCTGAGGCTGATGTGGAAGCTAAAGCTGATGCAGAAGCTGAAGCTAATGTGGAAAGAGTCATAGTGCAGCCTGTCAAGAGGTATATGGGATAGTAGCATGCAGCATAATGCACATGGTCATAGTCAATGACATCAAAAAGGTGGAGGGTCTTTAGCTTGGAGGTTGGTATAGAGTTTTTACTGACAAAGGTCTGGTCAATGAATACTATTCCTGAAGCACTACATGACTATTTTTTTTTTCCATCAACTAATATAGTCATGACTAATACCTAATATACAGTTAGCAAAGTCAATTCTACTAAAAAAAAGTTAAAAGAGGGATGAAAGAGAAAGTCCTCCTGATTCCCACTTCATCTGATCATTCCACTCCACCTCTGCTACTAACCTTGAAAATTTGGCCATATATACTCAGAAGTTATAACCTTTCTATTTTAGTTCTCAGAGAGCACAAGTTGCTATATGCATGAGATCTGGGTCTCTAAAAGTGTAGTTGAGGATTGTGAATAAAGTAGTGATATCAGAGAGGTTGAAGCAGTCATCAAGCATATAGGGTTAGACCTAGTCCAAAGCTATACCCTTCAGTAGGCTATATATATAGGCTAATCATTATTGAATAGTAAAGAACTTTGTAGCATTCTTATTTACTTTGATCTTAATGGAATTTTTCCAGGCTTTCAGGCAAGTTCTATTACTATTAAACTTTTATAGGGTGGGGAGATCTTGGGTTTTAGGTGTCTGGGATGCTTAGGATACTAGGGCTGTTTGGAATCCTATCATGTCCATTACCCTATTTAGGGTTTAAATGGTTCTTCTTTTACTGACTAAGTTGTTTTGAGCAGTTACAAGGTTGTTTTAGTTGGAGGCAAAGTCAGCCTAGCATGAGAAAAGGTCTTCGGTAAGTATTATAACTTTGTTATTAGCTCTAGTCTGTTTTTGTTGTCCTTCATGTATGGCTGATTCTAGCCATTGACTTAATGCATTTGTGGCAAGGTAGAGATATCAATAATAGTCTAGTAATAGCTACCGAAGTTAGCCTAGTTCATAGAGATAAGCAGGGCTTGCCAGGCCTGAAATCTGGCTATAAGTATAGAAGTGGTATCTTGGGTAGACATTGAGTATACTAGTTGATCAGAGAGAACCAATATAGTGTAACGTGGGTGCAGGAGTGGGTAAGGTAACTAAGGAGTATACCAGGGCAAAAGCAGGGCTATAGTAATATATATGTAAGAATACTATATATATGACTAGGGGAAGGCTAGAATGGAGAACAAAAGTAAGAAGTAAGAGATACATAGAAGTGGTTGCTACATATGTCAGAAGGAGGCAGCTATGTTGTAGAGCTGTTCACGAGACAAGGAAGTATATAAGAGAGGTGCATAAGTACTGGAAGAAGCAAGATCCTGTATTAGGTATACAAGATATTAGATAGGAATCTAAGAATAGTATGAAGGATAAGGAATATATATATATAATTTTGAGATAGGGCAATAGAAAGCATAAACTTTCTGAGATCCCTATCTCGGGAGCCAAACAGGATAGTAATAACCTATTACCTATGATCATAAGTAATAATAATAACAACTAAGTATACCATTATGACAATAATAAATAATTATCAAGCAAGTTCTAGCAAGTCTCCTATTATAATATATTCTTATTTTCCTATAGAAAAAGTTGTTAGGGTAGAGCTTAATTAAGGTTCTTTATATTAATTGCTTTATTGAAGAGATCTAGTCTCTGGCTTATAACTATAAATTGCTAGATGTTCTCATATTTTGTAGCTGTAGTTTTCACTTTTCTTTAAAAACATACCTCTCAAGATAGCTCAGTATTCTTATAAAGAAGATACTAAATTAGGAAATCAGCTCCCAATACTACTACTACTCTTTTCTCCTTCTTCTTCTCCTCCAACTTTGCTTTTTTCAACTTCTCACTCTTGTCTGATACTACTATCTATAATAGTACT
Source organism: Terfezia claveryi (assembly GCA_015179025.1). Classification (NCBI taxonomy): domain Eukaryota; kingdom Fungi; phylum Ascomycota; class Pezizomycetes; order Pezizales; family Pezizaceae; genus Terfezia; species Terfezia claveryi. Next base: position 87,626 of record WHUX01000017.1, on the reverse strand, counting down.
TCTAATTTTAGAGTTCTTTGCTATAATGATCTACTTAAGCCTCAATCTAAAAATATGAGTGTTTCTTCATATATTTATATTCTGATATCCTATCGACTCTAGATATTTGAACCTAATTTTAAAGCTTCATGTCCTTGATCATCTGTTTAAGCTGGTAGTAAAATTGGCTAATAGCTACAAAATAGGTGAAATTCACTAATCATAACTGTCTGCCTTTGTGTAATTGTAGCAGGTCTTATAGTTGGTGTCAGTATCTATACAAGTAACATATTGGAATATATCCTTTCCTGTCCCATCTCATTTAAGAGAAGATCTCCAATTATACTGGTAGATAGGGGGAAGGGTTGAGAACAGGCTCATAGCAGAGAAGGCTACTAAGAAGAAGGCTATGGTTAGGAGGAAGTAGCTTAATTACGGGAGTGAAAATTAATACATGAGGAAGAGTGGTTGTACAGTTTATAGTTGCTTTAACGGTTTGTGTTGTTATGTTTACTTACTATTTGGCTGATTTTTTTTAAACCTCTCCATATTTTTTTTGCTGCACTTTATTTTCCGTAGGTAGTTATTACTTCTATATGCACGTATACAGAGGGTTACACCCTATAATATTTTTATCTTCTGACCCGAATTCTCATTCCACATATTCCAGGTCCCTACCTTCTTCTGATTTCCACTTTCGAGTTTGGGACTGCATCTTGGCCTTTGAGCTAATCTGATTGACAATATCATCTATCCTTTCTTACTTTAATTCTAGCTCTTTTTTCTCAGTATCTCTAAAATTAGTGTAAAGTAATTTAATACCAGCCATCACTCCAATGATATTCAGGTCAGCCTTATACTTTAGGGCTACTAATTTCGCTTGTCTTTCGATAGCTTTTGGTACCATTGTGTTACAGCTTACCAAATATAGATCCAATATATATGTTGTGAGCGCTTAGGGATTCTGGAGATATGACAAATTTCTCTTTTCTATTATCAGATTCTTACCCTCTCTTATCTGCCATTGCCACCAAATAAGTATTCATCTGTTGCTCTTTCTCATCCTCTATAGTCTTCTTTACTACTTCTACTATAGTTGTAGATATATTAACTATTCCTTTGGGGTTTGGTTCCAATACTAGACCTAGCTCTTCATCTGATACTAGTAGTTCAATATATGTTACTGTTTGGATACAGAAACCTTAATTGACTCTAGAGTTCAACAACATTTCTCCCGGTTGATGATACTCAACTCTGGGTTGTTCTTGTTCTTGTCTATAGCCTTGAGGTTGATTCTGTGATCCATAGCCTTGCGGTTGACAAGCAGAGATAGGTTGATAACCTTGCAACCTATAGCCTTGTAGTTAATGAGGAGAGATAAGTTGTTTTATCTGATTTGGTAGATGACTTTGCAACATATAGTCTTGTAGTTGATGAGAAGGGATAGGTTGATTATTCTGATTTGATGAATAACTCTGCAACCTTTGAGCCCCAACCGAGCTTACAATAGGCTGATATCCTCATTTCTGCCTATCTGTTTGTATGATCTCATTCATTTCCTTTAGCATTTCCCTCAGCTTCTGGGAACTCTGTTTATAGTTTCCATCATCAACTCCATTTCAGTTTTAACTACTTCTTCCTTTTTCTCCTGTTGTTGATCGGCTTTCTCCTTTCGTCGGTCAAATCCGGTAGTTTTTGCATACACCCTGACTACTTCTGGGAAGGTATAATCTGCTTCAAAGTGGGAATCGATCACGAGTTTGAGAACATCGGCTACAAGTTCATCAATAAACTTAGTAGCTAATACTGAAGAATACTCGGCTTCTAGTATTGCAAATATCTTATTTGCCCTTTCAATATATTTCTCACTTGGAAGCGAACCTTGGGACAGATTATTCAAATCCCAAATAGCCTGTGATTTTTCTGCCCATTCATCGAGGTCGTCTACCAGACAAGTAAATCGTTGCGTCAGGACACTGGAGGAAATCTCGAATGTAGCCTTTTTATCTGCCTTTAGGGTCATCCAGAACTGTTTGGCTTTTCCGTCCAGATAGCTTTGGAGGGTCAACACTTTTGCTCTTTCTTTCATAGCCGGGTCCAAACCCATAAAGGAGAACCTTAAGAAGTCTATGAAATCTTCAATGCATACTGTGTCTCCTTCCCAACTGAACCGTTGAGGTCTAAATAGTAGTTGAAAGATTGAAGACATTTCGAATTCGGATCGATGAGCTATTCCAGCTGTTTTGGCTGTTTCTCGGTGGAGATTTGCTGTAGTATTTCAGATTGGAGAACAAATGTGGGACCTGTTGATAAGCGTGGGTTACACCATATCACGTGCTCTTACGTGCTAGCGGTGCACTCACTCACTATAGCACAATACAGTAGAACTTCGTTACAAGCATGTCATCGGGCGGTCGAGCCCCATTCTTATAGTGAATATATGCTTATATCGACATATGTAGTGAAATGAGGGTAAAAAACATCCGAATACCGCCTAAACATCCCTCCAACCCACAGATACCCCCCGACATCCTCTCCGATGACGCCTAAGCACTCCTTAATAGAGAAAATCCCAGAAACCCATGCTTCCTATGCCCAGCGAACTGCTTGTAGCAAAGACATAGTGCTATATGGATCAACTAGCAAATCCATATTCCCTTCCACTTGCTGAATAATATATCTTAACATCATTCGCCGGTAGTAAGCCTTCCAAGTGCGAATAATACCTTGATCCATAGGTTAGAACCGAGATGTAGTCTTAGCTGGTAACCACAAGATAAAGACATGTGCACTCTTTCATCAATGTTGAATTATTCCATGCTGTTGCATTTGCACGGCAGATACAACCTAAAGCAGCCTTACTGATATTTTTAAATGCCCTAGGATTGACCGCTGTACCAATAAGCCATATTGGAAACTTATCACTCCCATCAGCATTCCCACTCATATAGTGCCTCCTCCGCGAAGTGCTGCGGTAATTAGTATATTCCGAAATACGACATGAAACACTCCGCGGATTTCCCCCCTTCCACAACGTACACACAGGGCCTATAGTGGAGAATTCGATGGAGTATAAATTGGCTTTTAGCTAATATGCTCAGTATCTCAGTGATGTTAATACTGATAGAGGGCAGTACGCGGGATGGATGGGTCTCATGGCGAGTTCTACTACAAAGCGAACGACCTGACCTCGTTTATGTGTCCGCACATCCGCGCTTTCCCGTACCCCTACTGCAAGAGGGTGTCCGAGCTCCTTGTAAGAGTAGGTAAGTACAGATGTCGGTGGAAGAGAGGTGGATTGACTGCGATTATGCTGGTACTCCAATTGGTACTATCGCACAGTAGCCAACCAGGTAATGCAAAATCTCCGCCATTGGGTTACCCTCAACTGAACCGAATATAGTGGTAAGTCACCGTCCATTGTAATTGAGATTTCTTCAGGTTGAGACCCATCTTTAGTCATTTTTTTGCGATACCTATGTTTTAAGGAGTATTGAATTCTTCCCCCTGAACTGAATTTATTATTCTTCACTGCTTCAAGAAACCACTATCCAGCGCCAAGTGATGCCTCAGAGCACCAACATACAACTTTGCCTTAATTTAAGTTCCCCCTACTTATCATAGATACTTGTTATATACCATTAATAGCTATATAGGCACATAACCCCCGTAAGGCGTAACAAATCACAAGCGCCGATGCCCAACTGGAGGCCAGTGGATAGGTACCTATTATATGAAACTGTATAGATGCCAGTATAATAACCAAATAATGTCCCAACCACAAGCCGAAACCAAATCAATATACATTTAATAATGATCTGACACCCTTACCCTCTATTTTCTTTCCGCATTCTGGTGCCGTTTGCACCACACCCCGCTGTACCATAACTGCCGACATCCTTTGTCGCAATAATGCCGTCACACAACGTCATAACAATTGACTCAGATGCAACTACCCCTGCGGCAGGGTGTACCGCGGCTAGTAAGCGGCATACCGAGATAACCGTATGTAAGGCGTTTAGTTAGACTTGGCCGGCTGAAAGCAAACACTGCTGCCATAATAATACTGCTTGTCTTTGTTCCCACACTTACCGTAGAGACGCGAGTTACTCGCTAGCGTGATTTCAATAGCAAGAGTGTTATCTGTTGAGCTTAACTAAGGAACTTCACCAGAAGGATTAGTCTGGTTGGCACGGATGCGATCTGCCTCTCCAACACAGTAGCCACCAGGATTGGCCATAAGAATATATATTGGCACACTACCGGGTATGCAGCTCACATTAAAATTACGCTAGCGAATAACTCGTCTCTACGGTACATATCCTCTCGGATACACCTCAAATACCAATAACCTTTCTATTGGTCCTGGAACACAACAGCATGCAAGCGTGCTTGATGCACTGCAGAGCTGTTTCCAGGGCAACGTCATCGGATCGGCGGGGAATCTTCCAGCTGCCGCTGGGGCTATACAATAATTATGAAAAAAAATTGTCCTTGTTTATATTTTTCCCTTCATAGAGAACCCAACAACGCTGTAGGTAATCAAATCCTGATTGTAGAATATTTCGATACATTGTTCTCTTTCTGTAGATCTTTGCGTCACCACCAGCTGAGCTCGCCCTCTGGCTTTCCTTAGGAGAGTGAAATTATTACTGTAGCTTCTATTTCTGCCTCCTGCGAAACCATTCTCTTGTTCCACGCGCAGAATTAGCATTTCCCTTATTGTTCATGTTCCCACGAAGCTGAGAAATGCTGCAGTTGCACCATATTGAAAATTCGTCCGGTAAGGTAAGACAGACACGCGACGTATCGAGCGCCTTTTGTTTTTCAGATATTTCTGGCACCCCCAAAAAAGAAGCTATTTTTATTGAGCCTGCACGTGAACCCTGTTAGCCACATGCCATGTCTCTCGAATTTCAATGTATCGGCCCGTATCAATCAGAAATCCGAATCCAGAACCTTTGTTTTAAGAAAAACATTATCATAAGTACATCGGCAGTCAGAATTAACAGGAAACAAAATACATGGGATATAGAGATGAGTCATATCTCTAGCCAATATTTTATATAGAGCATGCGGAGGAAAAAGCGGATTAACTCAGGATACTCCTAGTCCGTCAACCAGACTGCATGGCCACTGACTCCAACCAGTGTCAAAGCTAGTAGTGTCTCTTCTAAGACCAATTTCTGTGGGCAGGTCGTCTACCCATGAGGGCTGCAAGTTAAGCCTATATCCATATGATCCATTTCCCATTGGTCATCATCATTCGCCCAATGGTCAAAAGAATTCCTGATATAAGTGCCATGCAGCCAGAGAATATCTGCGCGCTCCGAAAGGCTTCCACTCCAGGCTTGTCCGCATCCAACTGTAGCAAGCTCCCGACAATTGGCGCTCCGAACAGGAATGCAAAACTGAGGAAGCTGTGCACCATCCCCGAAACTACCCCTAGGCGGTTCAAAGGTGTTATCTGGTTATTCATCGCGTATGGAAAGAGTGTGAAAATGGCCGCCGCAGTGTAGCCGTAAAAGACGACAAAGACTAAAATCCCCGCAACGGACTTCACACCAACCCACGCGAAAAGGAGAACGGAAGTAAAGAATGAGAATGGTATAAGTAAATTGTATGGCCCAGTAATCTTGTCGGCTATCCGAGCAGAGACAAGACGTCCCGGAATTCCTGCAGCATTCATGACCATTATGAGGGTAGTGGGGGTGCTGGATTTTGATCCAGGTGGGAGCAGTAGGCGAGCGTACGTAGGTATATAGTAAAACGGAATCATAAGAGCAAAGCAGAGGAAAAACATGCCCAACACGAAGAGGCAGAAGGGATGATTCTTAAATACGGTCTTGTCAATGAACCCCCTTGCCTTCCGGGGGGTAATTCTGGGTCGTATCAGACATGCGGCAACGCAGAGCAAAAATGCGACCACACACCCCAGGATCCGAATGGTCGTTGGAAATCCTAACTGAGGCAGAAACTTGAGTATAATTGCCGGAAGAAGAATTCCGCCGGTTGCGGAACCGCTAGCCATGAGCCCAATTGCGATCCCCCGCCTGGTGGTGAAATAGCTGGTAACAACTGCCACAGCTGGAACGAAAAGGCATCCATTCGCTAGGCCAACACATACGCCGTGCGCCAGAAGAAGTTGATAGTAAGAGGTGGCGAGGGAAGTCATGAATATACCGAGTAAGAGCAGAATTGCGCCGATAGTCATCAACAACGGGAAGTACCCCACATCCAGCGCAACGCCACTGAATGTGCCCACGAACAAAAGACAGAAAATTTGCGTCGATCCTATCCATGAGATATCAGATTGGGTAGATGATGGTAAAACGTCCAGGTAATGTGCCTGGAAAAATCCAATAGACGATGAATATCCCCTGAAAGAATGCATTAAATTTAAAGATCATCAGAAAACGAATTTATCAAGCAAGAGCCTCACCAAGTAACCATGGCAACTGCGTGTGCCCCGAGTACCTGTAGCCATGCTTGAAGCCCTCCATCTGGGGGTGGCAAATCCTCTGAGGCCTGGCTGATTTTTTGTGAATCAATAATCTCTTCCACCTTTGACACCCCAGCAGGAGGAAGCCCCGCTTCCTCCAGATCAAGGTCCTTTCCACTTGTGATAAAACTCAGAGTCTGTGAACCGACTGGACTCGGAGAGTCGTTGGAATCGGTATGCTTGAGGTTCGGGGGGTATATTGATTTTTTCCAGTCAATTTCTTGTCTGCCATTGTCAAGTGCGAAAGGCTATCTCAAGTTCTACTTTTGAAATTTAAGGAATTTGGTGGGTCTCATTCCGTGGAAGCTTGTTGACTATAAGTACTTGATATTCCCAAAAATATTTCCTGCATAATAATTCTTGGCTTGCAGGATCGGTAAGCATCGAGTTCGCGCACTGCGTCTGGTCGTATGTTTCGGAAACCTGCAAATAATCCCAGCTCCTGCTACGTACAGTACAAGGGTTGGGGGAATTCTTTTCGCTTGCAAATCTTTAGTACAATACCCCGGTGAAAGTATTTGCGACCCCCCCGGCAAAAAATATGGGGTACTGTAATCTTGAAAGGTTACTGAGCAAAGGTATCGTGGGTGAAAATGAAGGAAGCAGCGGTGGACTATTAGTGCAATAAGGCAGTGCGAGTGTGCGAGTGCAAGCAGCTTATCGAAAAGCATATGTGTGTATATGTCTAAAGAACTAGATATAGGAGTGCCTTGAGAGCTCGAATATATGTGCACATGTGAAGAGAAGAAATAACACATACATTAAGTACCTAACGACGTCACATAGTTGGATAGGACAATTTGCTATAAGAATTTCCTTATTGCTACTTTTACCGTGGGGCTATCACTGTGAGTGCTGGCTCCAAGCTGGGAATTGCCGTATGTCATCAAGTGTGCTATAAAGGACAACTCATCAATGTAATGATGTCCAAATGTTTTCAGAAAGATATAGCAAAAAGCATGGTATTGAATACCGTACTCGTTTAGTCACCATGGGTTCGTAGACTGATGTGAGGACTAAAGTTACCTAAAAAAATTCTTGTTACCCTCAACTCTCGCGGGCACTTAGGAATCGGAGTGCCTGTCTTTATATTTGACTGAACTGCAGAGGCCCAACTGCATACCTAGGGGTTTCTTAACGACTGCAGAAGTACATACCTACCTGCAGTGGTACCAGTGTGGTTCTGTGGGTATCCGGGGGTGCAAACCACACTCGGTTCAACGCTCGACCACCAGCACGGGATCTCCAACAGGTCATAACTCCACGACACAAAGGTCCTCCGAGCTCTCCTCATACTCCAAACTCACTCTCAGCACCCTCTTACTTATCAGACTTGCCCCCCGGCTTTCCATCCGTAAATTCCCACGATACCCTGCGATTCTTCTCAACCGCACTGTATCGGCTTCCTGCTCTCAGCTTGCTCCCATTCAATCCACACCAAAATAACTCCCACACCTTCTGTCCCATCTATCTCCTTGCCCACTCACATTGCCTCCTCACATCGCACACCAACAATGAGTTAGATCCGAGATAACTCCCACACTACATACTCTATTGATTGGCCAACACTCTGCAAGCAACGCAGTCACCATCCCCACAGCACCGTCCCCCAAGCCACCATCCCTCGACGGATATAAAAGCGATGTAAGAATCCTCCTCCGCAAATTCCAAACGGAGACGAAAGCGAGAACGAAACGGTCGACACTAGGGCCCCGGAAGTAAAGTCACAATCACTGAAAGGGAACTCGACTGTCTCACAAGAATTCTGGCTGCGACAGGGAACAATTTAGCAGCCCTCCTCCGCACCCATCAGGATCGGAAAAATCGGGGAAACAATATCAATCGGTTAGCCTACAACGCTCACGCTTTGTTAACGAACATTGAGCTTCACTTCGACTACCCCCTCAATAGTGCCGAATACAAGAAGTTAGCAACATTCCGCACGAATCGCTACGGATATAGAGGACATTTTTTTTGAGAAAGGACAGGCCGCTGGAGGAGGCGGCTAAGTGGGACTCCCGGCCGAATTGGGAGATGCATTGGAAGAATGTAGTCTATCTGAGCGAGAGAACGAAAGGTTGCGGGAGGAGGTGGCGAAGTTGCGACCAATTAACAGAGGCGGAGGGAGAATGGGGAAAATCACAGCGGGGGAACGACAGACTGAGGGAGGACATGGAGACCCTCAGAAACACTTCCACTACCAAGAGCGCCGGTTCCCTTCTCACTGGTATCTGATTCAGGCATCCAGACCAGACCACCTCAGTACCGCACCCTTAAACAACCAACAGCGTTTCCACCAATACGGACCCCCTACCAAGACCACACCCCAAAGACGATGAACACCAATACCGACGACCCCCCTACAAGACACACATATGCGGCGGCAGCGACCTCAACCACAGCGGCAGCACCCACCCCTGAACCCCCCCGACACTCCGGGAAAGGAAAGGGTAAGGGCAAAGCGCTGGCGAACGGGACACCACCCCCAACCACTCCCTCCCGAACCGACCAAGCCACCAACAACAAGGGGGCTCAAATCCAGGATATCCGCTGGCGGCTACATACAAGAAGAAAGAAGAGTCGAAAAGTTGGCATCGTCACTGGTGGTTTACATGGCGGAGGGGATTGATATAGCACGCGGGCTCCGCATGGGCCGGAGGATTTTCCACACCACAGAATACGACTGGGGTCGTGAAGCGCGCGGGACGTTTTTGACTGGAGAGAGGATTGGAGGAGGAGCTTTTCCACTTGCGAGTATTTTTGGGGGGGAGATTTTGTTTAATTTCCCACCAGCGCTTATTGAGTTTTTCCACCAGCGAGAATTTTTGGGGGAGGGTTTTCTTCAATTTCCTACTAGCGCTTCATTTCTGCCGGGGCTCCAGTCAGGGCCTTCGGGGTGATTGGGGTATATTTTTTTGTTTGGTGTCTTTCTACTCGCGAGAGGTTACTACATGTCAGCTTTGGGTCGAGGTTCAGTCAGGCAACTTTGGGCCATCGTGCGCAAGCCAGTTAATGATCCGTGGGGCCTCGACTCACTTGAGTCCATTCTTTTGCTTTCTGCGCGCCGGACCTGGCAGGTTAACTTGCCTTGTTCTGAATCCATCCGAGTTTCTGGGTGGCTCTTACTGGGACCAAATAGGAGTAATGAGTAAGTACAGTATTTAGGAAAAAAAGAAAAAGAAAAGGTTCAACGCTGTCAATGCCCTTTGAAACGAAGTCAAGTAGCATTGTCCAGGGATTTGCGCCTTTAAAATAGCCGTGCTGGATGACAGATCCACGTGAGGTCAGATACTTAAACGGCGGCCGTTGCAAGTCTAGGTACTAGGATACCTGGTAGTTGTCTGTTCCTCTGGTGTTCACAGCCTGGCTTGGGACTAGTCTGGTTAGGGCTCGGGACTGTGCAACCAGACTACAACCAGCGATATAATTAGTCTCGATTACCGTACTAGTAGTCTCGACTTCCCTATCGGCTTCACCTGTAGGAGCCGGGAGGGTGCCGAGACTACCGGGAGGTGCCAACCAGACTAAGCCGGGAGATCTTTTGTGCCAACCAAACTAGGAAAATATTACTAAGGCAAGCTGCACTAGGATTTGAAGCATCTCTCCTTGCTTTCTGCTCCACCAACAGCAGCACCCCTACCATCTCCTCCCTTCGTCTGCCAGCAAACCTTCTTAAAACCCTCTATCTATTATTCATTCAAGCAATCAAGATGTCTTGGGACAGTTATTCTGGAGATGCATGGGATACATCCGCTATGAGCAATTCTCTGCCACTCCAGGCAGCCAATGATGGCGAAGATTGGGGTAATGCCGGGGACTCCGTTATCGACAGTGATCAAGTATTTGATGGCTCTGGAGACTTCGGTTTTGAAACTCTAGATACTAGGCCCGTTCAGGAGGATGGGTGTCGTCGGTGAGTCGAGGTCTCAAGTTTGCTTGCCACATTCTTTAGGCTTCAGCTAATCCAGTTACAGATGCAAGAAGCCAGGCCATTTTGCGAAGAACTGTCCTGAGCCCCAGGTTTGCTTCAATTGTGGAGAGCAGGGGTGAGTATTTACAAAACTTGCCACATCATTGCATCCAACAAACTTCTGACAAACAATGCCAGACACAACAAGGCAGACTGTGTTAACCCAAAAAAGTTTCGAGGACACTGTCGCCACTGTGGTGTGGAGGGGCATCATGGTAATGATTGCCCTGACAAGCCCAAGATGCCATGTTTCAATTGTGGTGAGGAGGGGTAAGCTTCTTTCTCAATGTGATGCTTTTCAGGAATGCTCACCCTGATGTAGGCACAGTAAGGCGGATTGTCCAAATCCCAGATTCTTCAATGGGACATGCAGACACTGTGCTGTGGAGGGCCACCATGTTTCTGAATGCCCTGACAAGCCGGAGATGACTTGTTACAATTGTAATGAGATTGGGTAAGAGACCCTTGACATGATATTCTTAGCTTAGAGTAGATACTTACAACTAGGGTATAGACACGGAAGTAAGGACTGTCCCCAGCCAAAGGTATTCAAAGGAACTTGCAGAGTGTGCTCCAAGGAGGGCCACCCTGCTTCCGAGTGCCCCGATAGGCCCCCCCTAATCTGCCGAAGCTGCGGACAAGAAGGTACAGCCCACTACCCCGGTTGCCCTCATTTATGGCTAACGTGGCCAAGGTCATACTGTTTCAGTCTGTGCCGAACCCAGAAAGATTCACCATGCTCGAGAGGGTGAACCCATCATCCCCGCGGATCAATCTTGGGCCAAGATGATAGAAGCAGATATGAATGGAGACTTGGAAGACTTCAAGGAGGTATAATGATTAATCTTATTCCGTTTTGTTGACTCCAAAACCGTCTAACTTTCAAAGCATATGATGGAATATTCCCGCGCTTTGCCTGACGTTACTTTCCGGGATATGGAGGAGGGCTTCAGGTGTGACAACAATCGCTTCCGGGTCCACCTCATTGCTATGGTATGCATGCAGTACTTATATGGCATGGCTGCTGTAACTACTTGGCTGACAAGGATACAGGAAACCCAAACGTTTGGAAACAAGACAATTGTAAACCTTCAAGGGAAACCAGATCAAAAATACGTTGTGAAGTTTCAGTTTGGTGCCAAACCTAAGCGCAGTGGATTGGTTGGTGCTCTTATTGCTACAAGCGCTGAGGAAAATTTGGCACGCCTTGAGGAGGCTGGCTTCATCATGGACGGTACCAAGCCTTATTGTGCCAGATGCAAACAAACTGGTCATATCGTCAAAAGCTGCCCCGCGGAGAAGCCTGAACATGTTGGAGAGAAACGTGATGAAAACAGTATCAGGGAAAGACCAGTCCCGGCTTCTGCAAGCCTTTGGGCGACTACAAGCACTTATTAGTGTCTCAAGAACGCCCAATAATCTTTCCTTTGTTAAAAGAACTGTGATGTTTGATGACGATATCTGATGTACTTTGGGCTATTCGGGGAAAGCATTTCTCACTTTGATGCCTGCAATCGACATATGGAAGGACGTGGGAGATAGTCGAGGAATAAGATTTTTATTGATTACATACGTAGCTGTCACAATCAAGGTCTAGAAAAACCTAGATACCGCGCAAGGAAGCATTCCGCAGAAATGTAGCTTTGCCATCGCGAGCGGGAATATGCCAGGATGGAACATCAGTGTGTCGGGTAACAATGGAGAATAGGAGATTTATGCAACCAGACTAGTTCATGAGCAAGTATTACGTTCCAAAATGGGGTGGGTGTAGGGAAAAAAAAAAAGTTAGTGATGAGAGTGGGACTTGAACCCACGCAGGTTTCCCTACCAGGATGTAATGCTAAGGGGTGTTCCTTAACCTGGCGCCATAACCAACTCGGCCATCTCACCTTGATTTGTGATAGTTACTTGAAACTTTCTTATACAGAATACAGGAGGTTGGCTCAGATGCAATTCTGTAGAGGATACTCCGTTTAAGTTACAGATATATGAGATTTTTTTTTAAAAAAGCCTACAATTCTTAAATATATATGTGTATCTACCTCGAATATATGTATTGACTTTTCAAATTGAACTGGTACATCGCTTAACCAGTAGAAAAGGAAAAAAAAATATATCCGCCCATGTAGCATCCTTTTCAAGGTAAATATACAGATGATTTAAATCATCCTTCCAATCTCTAAATGTAAAAGTCCCGGTCATGAGCTTAGGGTGATCGCTGGTTACTAGACCTTTGAGAAAAAATAGAAAAAAAAATATGATTATGTTCAATATTCTTGAGCTGTGGACTATACCTAGTCTCGAACCCGACCGCTCCTAGGGAGGGACTATACCAATTAACCAGACTAATCAATAGCCTAGTACCTACCTATATGGGCACGAGACTAACCTATATGACGACTAAAATATTACGTTTTTGGACAAGGTTAAAGGGATATATATATACAGAAAAATAAATTAACGAGTCGGTCTTTCTATTCTATTATTAGGATCGATGTTCTCGTGCCCAAAACAGGATTCTGGAGGATACATAGTGGTAAATAAGCGCTCATGCACAATATTACTCTGGTTGCACAATATATGGTACAGCTGAGATAGTTTTCCCTTCACATATCACGACGAAATTAATGCCTTATCTCCCAGTAGCAGCGTTGAAGAACATAACCACAGGACCGCTATATCGGAAGCCATTTACCAAACTGCAGCAGACCCGGAAGATCTATCTTCGGCGATCGGGATAACACGGCATCTTTTCCTATCATCCATGAGAAAATCTTCGACCCTCAATCGGAAAAATCCAAGCACCTAGGGTTTTGGGCTGCGGAGATAGGCTCCATTCTCGAGGAAGGCTGGAGAGTATGCTACACTGACGGCACAGGCAGAGGGGGAGAGGTAGCCAGCGAGGATTGGAAGGGAGGAAGTGCCTCTACTTACGCACCTTGGCAATAAAGCTACGGTCACAGATGGCGAACTTGAGGTGATGTGCCTAGCCATTGAAAACGAGGATTCGGACTTAGTCTGTGGAGGGGTAGTGCAACAAGACTAGACTCGGACAATCAGCATCTTGTCAGACTCACGAGCAGCAATCCAGTCCATCCGTAACATGAGTGCAGGCTCCCCCCCACGGTCAGGCATCGAGAGAAATATCAAGTCCCTCCTACTAAGACACTCACATACTAGGGATTTCAGGCTCTCTTGGGTCAGAGGTCACATCAGCATTGAGGGCAATGAGAAGGCAGACCGCATCGCCAACTTCCAGTCCCATCTGGGAGTGTTGGGGGGTGACACACACAGAGCAACGGAAGGAGGGCTTCGTGCTTCCTCTAAGGCAGTTCGCAAGGAGGCTAGGTGTAAGGCGGGGTACGGAATCAGGAGGGTAGAATGGGGCCGCCACGCCCTATCCGCTTATACCTGGCTGCGGACAAACAGGGCTGGCACTACCACATCGGCAAGGCGAATCTGGGAACTACACATGCGGACACTTTTCGGAGACAGGAGATCACATCACTTTTGACTGCCCTCGCTTCGACCACTTCAGGAGATCCCTACTGGGGGAAAAACGCAGTTAGATAGAGCTCGACATGGAGAAAGGAAGGAGAAGAGATCTTTGAGGCCACAGAGGCCTTCTTCAAGTTATTATACCATGAGCTCACCTAGCCAGCTCACTCCGCAAACAGTTATCACGAGTTCCCTTTGTCTCAGGTCGTTATCACGAGTTCCTTTTGTTTTATTCCCTAACAAGCCATTTCATCTTTTCTTCACACTTTTCATTAGTTCAAGTTTCAACGTTTTCTAGTCCAAGTTTCACAGGTTTTGTTCAGGTCGTTCCAATCAGGCCGAGGTCCAGACAGGCCTTCGGGTCATCGGTTCGTCCGTTAATGACAGCATGGGGCCTCGCCTCATCAGTATAAATGACTGGCAGATTAACTTGCCTTACCCTTGAATCCAACTGGGTTTCTAGGTGGCTCCTCATGGCCCCCTTGACGGGGCCGCATAGGAGTAACAAGTATTTAAAAAAAATAAAAAAATAAAAATGAAAGAACATAAGTACCCGTAAAACCCTTCTCTCCAACTTTGCCAGTGTTGTTTATCACAAGAGGACAGTGTTTGGTGGGTAATTTAACTGGGGCGGTTGCCTCCTATAGCGGAACCCTTGCTATACCGGACAGAAAGCTCTGGATTTTTGCCGTCCGTTATAGCAAGGGTTGACTGTATACATATGTGTGGGACACGTTGATCATAAGCCCGGGCTTATGTGAAACATATCAATTTGAGTGCCAAGATCTATTCAATGGGTAAAGTAAACACTATTGAATCTTTGAAGTCATGTAAGATATGTTTTAGTGAAGTCACAGAAGATCAGGTGGTGAATTATAAACTCGCTTTACTGGGCCGGGACGGTGCTGGAAGACTCTTTGAGCTACAGTATACTCTCGATATAAGAATATCCCCCCATACAAAATAAGAATATATATTATAGAAGAATATTCTTATTTTTTCGTGGTTGTTTACTAAGGCATTCTTATAGCAAGAGTACCTGATTTGGGTACAACAACAATGCTTCACCGAGGCACACAACGCAGCCAAAAACAACACCGTGACACACAATACTACTACACCTACAATACCACCTCCGAACTCCCGAGCTAATTCTATATGCCGGCTACTGGTACATTGAAACGTCAAGGGTGGACAGAAGAACGCAAGCAGATATATGACTATGCAAATGCACATCCTGATCTCACATGGCGAGTTACCGCCTTCTTCACTTCATCCAAGGCTGTTCCTAGTCCTCCTATACCATCCTCTACTACACGTTAATTCTCTTTTTTGATGTACACCTTTAGTAGTTACCCTGACCTTTGATATAAGAATATATTTGATATAAGAGTATTACCCCCCCCCCCCCGCCGGACGATATTCTTATATCGAGAGTATACTGTAATATGACTTTGATTTAGGCCCAAACCGAGTTGCGGTTTTGGACCAGTGCAGGAGATCTGCTTCCAGAAACCGCCTGGAGTCCATTTGCAGCTATATTCAGGGACAGCACTTGTAGAGGCTTCCTTGATGGCATTATGGATAATTACAGTACATTTCAATCTCCGACGTTCATATAACCCTGAGCACGGGCATTGTCAGATGATATCCTTAAACCCGCATATGCAGCTCATATTGAAATTACGCTAGCCAATAACTTGAGCTCTACGTAGACGATTCTGGCGGCATAAACACAAAAGAAGTTACGCAATAGATAGCAAAAATAGCTCGTCAAATAAAATAGATATCATCTTTTTTTTTTGCTTTTTCATAGACTAGGGTTATAAGCAAAAGAAATGCAATTATAATGCTGTTCCGCGGAAACAAAAGATTCACACCCTTCACTTGAGAGTATTTTTAATAAAAGCGCAAACTGCCTGCCATTGCGTCTTCTACCTTTTCACCAGTCGCTTTCTCTGTTGCGAAATTTGCTCTTCTTTTGCAAACTCCACAACAGAGCACAGCGTTTTGTGAGTTTTTAGTATTGCATTCATTTTTGTTTTCTGGCTAATAGAAATTCTCTACTAGTCCCTGGACCTCTTTTCACCTTCTCTTGTTTTTCTTTCTAATTTCAATCTCGAAGTAAGTAAGAGAAACACTCTTTTGTAGATCTTTACTAATTATTTTTTAGCAATGAGTAATAGAAGTATTACTCTAAGCCTTGAAGCAAGCGGAGAAATCATAAAAAAGTTACAATCAGGACTAAACGAAGGCAAAATCTACTACCAAGGATTGCTATCCCATTCTAGATTCACCTCTACCCAGCATAACAATGTTATCGATAACTGGATTGAAGCTTATGGAAAAAAGTCAGACACTAGAACTAAGCTTGAAAACTTAAAGAATGCTGATACAAATCAAGTTGGAGAATATTCGAACTTTTCAAGTGGCTTTTTAGAGAACAAGAGTGGAAGTTATATGACTGCTTATCTAGTGTTCTTTGGTGGGGAAAACAATAATGGAGGAAGAATCTATTATGATATGAGTGTTGCTATGGAGTTTTCTTCAAACACTGATGAGAAAACTAAAAATTTAGTTAGCAATTACCCTCAGGAACTTGCTATTCTTGTAATTCATAAAAAAGCTGAGAATTTTATAATTCCTTTTTAAAGCATTGTCTTGTTTTGAAATAGGTTCTTGCCGCAAGAAGATAAAAACGTTAGTTTAGTTGCTTATTGTGTTTTGCTTTTGCAGCATTCCCTTTTTTTCTTTCTCTTTTCTTGTTGCAGTAGGTCAATTGTTATTTCCATTAAGTTATTGTCTGTTGAAATAACGAGGTTATGGGTAGCAATACTAGCAATGGTTGGATAGATGAATGGCCAACGAAGGTCCACTTAACCTGAGATACGTATGTAAGGTATATACGTAAGGTATGTGTGGTGTATGTGAATGAGTGTACATGCGTATCACGTATGTGCGAGTAATATATGCGGATAAGTATACGTGAGAATATGTGCGAATGTATATGTGTGCAGCTATATGTCTATATACTCGTCTACCCTCTAGAAGGGTGATTTCCCAACACACTATATATATATGAAGAGGTATAACGCAGTAGCAAGCAGGTACTGCTTGTGAGACTTCATAACGTACGAGGCTTCATATAAAGTGGGGTATACCTCTGCGAGGGGTAGTGCAACCAGACTAATGCTCTAGTTACGTATGTGGATTGCTGCAAGTGGATATGTTGGATATGTATAACCCATGTGCTTTTCAATAATATCAATTACTGTTACAGGCGGGCTGTAACTACGAGTATACAAGTCGGCGGTAGAGGTATAAAGAGGTTATTGGTAATAAGTACAAGTATAAACGCAGTAACAACTCGGGTGTAAAGCGGACTCGATAAGAGTAAAGCTATTTGTAGACTTAGAACACCGCTTGGGTCTTATTGTATTAACTATGTAAAAGCGGTAGCTTATATAGAAGCATTGATCTGATAAGTTGTTATCAGATCTGACGACACTTCCTATAACGGCTTAGTAGTACTGACGTCAGGTAGTTGCCTAGAACAGGAAGACGCTTCCTGTTTAGGAACTCTGCAGTCTGACATATATTGATTAGGCAGCCCGAACTACAACGCATCGCAGTCAGGCTGACATACATGAGCTGAACTTGAGTACAACGAATAACAATACATGAATAACAACATAAGAACTTAATGGATATCTATAGAAGAGAATACATGTATGAGGACGCATCCAGAGGTCACACACTTCCTTACTCCAATACCCGTCCATCCCGGACATATTACCTGCAGCTGTATGGTTGATCAGGCCATAACAGTTAGCAGCCATAATTAGGTATTGGGATATTCCCAGTTGTGGGTAGGCCTCTTACCTGAGCCGTAACATTACTCCCCGTTCGAGGCAGCTGTCCTCAGCTGAATACAAGTCTTTCGACCCTGGAGAAGACAAGTATTAGTAATAACTCAGGTAACCATGGTGACATAGGTACTGACCATCCCGACCAATACCCCTATCCCATTCAAGGGTGCCACAAGACCGGTGTGCCTACACATACATGCCATGGCCGTTAAAAACCAAACCTCTCGCCAAAAAACCCACAGGGAAAAGGCGACGAGTAGGAGGGTAAAAGGTACCATGTCTTCATCCATAAAACACTGGATGTAAGTCCAAACTTAGAGGTCTCTTTCATCACGTGGCTTATTGGGGAACTTCTCTCGGTACTCCTGAGCTTCTCTGGGCAGTTATCCAACTTATCAAAGGTCTCCCAAGTGTCTTCAAACTCCGTATATCCTTCCCAACGCACCCTATACTTGACTACTCCTCGATTCTTGTGGGAGTCCACAATGGATTCGACTTCGAAGATATCCGGTTCATCTTCGTCCATATCTTGTGGCTCGTCTCGTTGTCTGAATGGCTTCAGGAGGGTAACATGAACAACATTGTGCCATCGTGTACCTTGTGGAACTTCGAGCCTGTATACGTGTGAACCAATAGCTTCAATGACCTTGTAGGGCCCTATCCACTTGCTGGTAAGGGAACGGTTGTTCCCTGCTCGTATCTGTAGGTTCCGGCGGTCAACCAATACCCAGTCATCGATAGCAAACCTGCATGCCTTTCGAGTGTATAGCACTTCTTTTGTGTTGATTTGCTTGAGGGTATCATGAATTTGGTTGTGCACAGTTGTCATTCGGTCTAGCCATTCTTCTGCGGCGGGGAGGAGAATTCATAGTCATCTGAAAGGTGAATGGTGCGAGGGTCGAAGCCATACAGACTTCGGTAAGGGAGTACTTATGGGTAGAGTGGGCGCAGTATTATAGGCAAACTCGGCTAAGGGTAGCCATCGTTTCCAACGAGCTTGCCTATCGTGACAGTAGATGCGGAGGTACTGCTTAAGTGTTTGGACTGCTCGTTCAGCAAGTCCATCGGTCTGAGGGTGATAGGCAGTGGAGAGGCGGAGGGTTATGTTGAGCTTTTGGTTGAGCTCCTTGAGGAATCTAGAGCGAATTGTGGACCACGGTCAGAGGTGATGTATCTGGGAAGGCCATAAAGTCTCCATATCTCGTTAATATAGGTATCAGCAATATCGGATGCTGTCCATGTAGTCTTTGCCGGAATATAGTGTTGTACTTTCGTAAACTGGTCTGTGATAACGAGTATTGCATTGAAACCTTCTGACTCTGGTAGCTCACCAACGAAGTCCATAGCTATTTCCTCAAATGGTCGTTCTCCAGTTGGCATCGGTACCAACTTCGTTTGTCTGCTATGCCTATCTCCTTTGCTTTCTGACACTTAGTACATCCTGCCACATAGTTCGCTATATCTTCTTACCACTTATCCCACGTAAAGTTCCTTGACACTAGCTCTTGAGTACAATGTCTTCCCCAATGTCCTGCCACTTGACTATCATGGTGCTGTCTTAGCACTTCCAACTTAAACTCGGAGGGTACCACCCATAGTCCATCCTTCTTCTGCCATCCGGCCACATCTATTCCTTCTACTTCAACATCTTCGGCTTCCTCTTCATCCTCTTCCCCAAGTACATTAGCTGTCCATCTTCGAAAAATCTAGCATCCATACCTATTTCTCTTCCCCTGAACGTCTAGATAGGCCATCAGGCTTGCCCATCTTCGAACCGGGTCTGTAGTGAATATTGTAGATGAACTCGGACATGCGGAGGTACCAGGTAGCTTGACGGGAGTTGAGCTTCTGTTTGGTGTTGAAATATTGTAACCCTTGGTGGTCTGTATAGACGTTCACTGGAACGCCAACCAACCAATCTCGCCACTTCCAGAAGCAATCCACGATTGCAAACAACTCTTTATCGTGGATAGGCCAGTTGCGTTGAGCTGCGAGAGGGTTTTGCATGGTATTCAACGGGTGAAGCTGCTTTCCTCCATTGACAATATGATATTGAGAGAGGATACCAGCGATAGCTTGGTTGCTAGCATCAGTCTCTATGATTGTCTCGAGTTGTCTGTCAAACTGTGTGAGGATGGGGCAGTGAGGAATCATTCTCGGAGGTCATCAAAGGCTTGCTGTTGTTCGTGTCCCCAACTGAAAGGAACATCCTTTGTTAAGTCGATTAAGGGCGTGCCTTTGCACTATAGTTGGCAATGAATCGACGGTAGTAATTAGCGAAGCCTAGGAATGCTTGAACCTCTTTCTTCTTGGTAGGAATAGGCCACTTGGACATGGTTTCGAGCTTGGAGGGGTCCATTTGGAC
The DNA here is from genome assembly GCA_015179025.1 of Terfezia claveryi. Taxonomy (NCBI): domain Eukaryota; kingdom Fungi; phylum Ascomycota; class Pezizomycetes; order Pezizales; family Pezizaceae; genus Terfezia; species Terfezia claveryi. The sequence goes on along the minus strand of WHUX01000017.1, from coordinate 67,443 downwards.
GTGTTGACTATTGATAATATGACTGAGGAATAAGGTCTCCTGGACATGGAACTCGGACTTCATGAGGTTAACAGCTAACCCATGTTGGATGCATTGCTGAAGAACTTTTTCGACTATTTGTTGATGTTCTTCCTCTGTCTCACCTCCATAGATGAGTATGTCGTCCAAGTACCAGATACATCCTTCCATATCCTTGAAGATCGTATCCATCATCTCTTGAAATGTAGCGGGGCATTGGTCAACCCAAATGGCATCAGGTATACTCAAATAGTCCCTTCTTCGTCCTGAATGCTGTCTTCCATTCATCTCCTAGTGCAATCCTGATGAGGTTATACCCATTTTTGAGGTCCAATCGTGTGAACCATTTACCTCACGAGTTCTATCGAGCAACTCGAGATGAGAGGGAGTGGGTATTTGTTTGGTACTGTGAGACGGTTAAGGGCTCGGTAATCGACACATAGCCTTAAAGATCCGTCTTTCTTTCGAACAAATAGGATGGAGCACCAGCGGAGGACGTGAGCATCGAACTTTGGTAGTGGGAAGGTTCTCATCAAGGTACTTCTGAAGGGCTTCGTCTTCCTCCCATGTGGTCTTGTAGATAGCCCCGAATGGTATCTTTGTGGTTGGGTCTTGGAGGGGGATTTCGTGGTCCCATGGCTTGTGTTCAGGGAGTCTAGCTGCCTGTTCTGCAGTAAAGCAATGTGCGTAACGAGAGTATGTTCGCTTGCGTCAATAATAAGCACGATCTCGCCATCCTCTAGTGGCTCTTCAACTTCAAGAACAGAAACAGTAGGAATCCATCTAACGGAACACGGAATAATCAAACCTGTAGAGACCTGTCTCAGGCACCTGTCCTGAGTATCCACCAAAAATCCATTTTCTTCCAACCAAGACAAACCCAAAATAACATCCTTCTTCCCAATATCCAAAACTTCGGCATCCATCTTAAACTTACCCAAAAAATGAGAAGAGGAATCCAACATATCAAACCTAGTATTAACCACATATTTTCCTCCAGAAATTCGAGATCCATCTCCTTGCCTAACCCTAACTTCCTTGCTCTTTTCCAAATTCCCAACTTAACTGCCAATCTTTTCCCACGACTGGAGCACTAGCTCCACAGTCTACCACTGCTTCAACTTCTTCCCCAGGATGAGAATCCGGACCGTCAAGAGAGGAGAATGTCTGGAGTACGTCTGACGGTAGGTGAGGTACTCCTTACTCGTTTCCCGATTCTTCTTCCTCAGAGCCAAGCTCTGTAATCCAAGCTGTCCTTTATCGGTTCGAGCCTTTTTGTTGGTAGGTACTAGTGCCTGACTAGTATTGGTGGTATTTCTCGGCTTAGTGGTAGGTTCAGTAGCGACTTTTCCACGCCTACACTCAGCCGCTCGATGGCCAGTATATCCACAAGACAAGCATCTTCCTTCTCGCATTCTTGCATCTTGGATTGCTTTAGGGATTTGTATATCCCTTGTATTTGTCCTGGTAGTAGAGGGTACTCCACTCCGAGGTTGTATCCGTTCCTCGAATGTACGCTTCTTTGATACTGGTTGAGTTGGAGGAGGATTGCGTTGCGGCTTTGGAATTCGGTATTGATAACATCCATCTCTATAAGTTTCTGTCTCCAGAGAGCTGGTTGTTGTCGAAGCTGTTCGTAGTGAGCCATTGATACTCGGAGGTTATGTGGAAGGTTAGAGATAACTATATTGATTATTTGAGGTCAGGGATCTTAGCATAGGTATTGAGTCGGTCGATTTCTATGAGGTAATCGATAATAGATCCGTCTTTTTTAGCTGCGTTATCTCTTGATATGATCGGTCTCCCTGATAGTGGTCCCCATAGTACATCTCCATTGCTTTCTTTACCTCATCCCAAGTAGCATAACTTATCCTATTAGCCTTCCACCAATCAATGCTTTCCCTTCCAAACATAGTCCAACATAAGCGAGCTTCTGACTTTATTTCGGGTGAGGGTGATCAGAAAATAATCGTCCATCTGAAGAATCCATCCCTTTAATTGTGTTCGTTCACCCTTAAACTTAGTAGGGGGAGGTGCCTTGCCTGCGACTTGTGCTGGTGGCATTGGTGGCATGGGTGGCACTGGTGGTCGTGGTGGGGTGGGATCTCGTGGTAGTCCTACTGGTGGAACTTTCGGTGGTCATGGTGGTGGATTTCCTGCTGCTTGTTCTAACCGTTCTGTAAGACCATTGTATGGTGGAATGGGTCGTGGTGCTAGAGCTTGTCCTTCTAGCTGAGTAAGTCGATTTTCCATAGTATCAAACCGGTTTTCTATCGTTCCAAATCGTCGGTTATAGTGGAGATAGTTTGTTCGGCTTGATTTCTTAACTATCCGATATTGTGGTGAACAATTCTAAATTCGTCGGCTTGCGTATTTTGTCCCTTGAGGATCAAATCCTGTATCTGAGTGAGTGCGGCACTGGTATCACTGATAACTTAGTCTGTCCGGCAGAAGGCATTAGCTGTATTCTGTACATCGGCTACTGTTGCTGAATAAATGTGGAGGTCTGCTGTTGTGCTGCTGAAGCTTGCAAACCTCTCGTAAGGCTGCTTCTTTCTCTTCCTCTAGTTGCTTAGGAGTTTCATAGTTGCGGAGGAGTCTGGTGCTGGTGTTCGGTTATAAAACGCTGGCTGTTTGCCCTTCTGAGATGGTCCTGGCTGTGGAGCAAATGATAGTGGTGGTACGGAGGGTGCAACTGATCGAATGATATGGTCTTCTGAAGAAGTAGACATGGAGACTGGTGGTTCAATCTGACGCAGTCCCCATGCATCTTGTGGTGGGGGTGGACTCTGAATAGATGAGTACTGGTGCTAAATAAATTCCTCAGCTTGTTGTTGAGCCCTAGCAACACTATTGTTATCATCGTCAGCCATATGGTCATCAGACCCAGTACCAAGTAGTCCTCTGAGCATAGACATATCGGTGTCGGTGGTGATGTCTATAAAAGGTTATAGACAAGCAGTGTAATATTACAGGCGGGCAGTAACTACGAGTATACAAGTCGGCGGTAGAGGTATAAAGAGGTTATTGGTGATAAGTACAAGTATAAACGCAGTAACAACTCGGGTGTAAAGCGGACTCGATAAGAGTAAAGCTATATGTAGACTTAGAACACCGCTTGGGTCTTATTGTATTAACTATGTAAAAGCGGTAGCTTATATAGAAGCGTTGATCTGATAAGTTGTTATCAGATCTGACGACACTTCCTATAACGGCTTAGTAGTACTGACGTCAGGTAGTTGCTTAGAACAGGAAGACGCTTCCTGTTTAGGAACTCTGCAGTCTGACATACATTGATTAGGCAGCCCGAACTACAACGCGTCGCAGTCAGGCTGACATACATGAGCTGAACTTGAGTACAATGAATAACAATACATGAATAACGAACATAAGAACTTAATGGATATCTATAGAAGAGAATACATGTATGAGGACGCATCCAAAGGTCATACACTTCCTTACTCCAATACCCGTCCATCCCGGACACATTACCCGCAGCTGTATGGTTGATCAGGCCATAACAGTTAGCAGCCATAATTAGGTATTGGGATATTCCCAGTTGTGGGTAGGCCTCTTACCTGAGCTGTAACAATTACGAAGTGCCTTGGCAAAGTAAATTTTCAGAAATCAATTGACTATGTACAGGTCTAAATTAAATCTTCAGTTAAGCCTGCATAGTAATATCGAAATCACCTCAGCCATCAAAATATGCCACAATTCACTCAGTAGAGAGTATTGCAGAACCATATTTTGGGGATCATAGAGCATCTCATACAGGTGCTGAAAGAGCTTCTGGGAGATCACATAATATTAGAGCTGTTGGATGAGGAGTTGGGTGTTTATAGAAAGATATTGGTGCGCCGGTATTTGGCTGCTCGAGGGAGTGCTGGAACCACGTAGACTCCACTGGTTTTCTTCCATCTTGCTCTACTTCTTGCTTCATCCAATTTCGAATTCAAGTAGGCTTTGGCTTTTCAGATGTTATTGGTAGTTGATGCTACAATATTGGACAATGTTGTGATATCATAATGTTGTGTCGTGAGGTTATGTTGTTTGAGATTGTGTTGTGATGTTGACTAAAGTGCTAATTTATTTTCAAATATCTCATTAAGGGACTCTTGAGTCCCTTTACCAATTAAGAGTTCTATTAAGCTGCACTGTGGCCAATGAGAGGTGAGAGCAAGATACCAAAGGTGCTTCGTAATTGACATTAACTTAATTAATAGAAATAACAATTAACCACCACCAGTAGGTATTCTTTAAGTTGTCTGAATATTGGTATTTATCTAAATGACAAAAATAATACGATTTTGCTTTCTTTATATATATCTTTAAAATTTATAATAAATAGCAAAATATGAATTTTATTTCCAATAAAAGCTGTGAAAGTTATAATAAAAAATTATCAGAAAGTCCCCTATTTTATGCTGTGCAAGAATGAAAAAAAACTCACGGAAAGATTTTTTCTTCGAGGAGGGCTTAAAAGGAAGCGAGGTTTTGAATAGGGAATATGAGGAGGCCTTTTTTTGTCCAATTGCTGAACAGCCAAAGAAAATAATTATCAAAATCTTTCTTCTCTTCCTGAATGAGAAATTGTAGTATATAAAAAATAGCAAGCAAAATAAACATATCATATTTTATGACATGAAAAAAATTTCTTGAAACGAATAAACAAAGAAATGAAAAACTCTACTAGATGACACTGGTGTTCTTCTCAAGGTTGATCAAGAAATAATGGTGAAATTAGGAAATAAACTAAATTTGTTTACTTTATTTAGATCACAAACTGGCAATGGTGGAGTCTTTTACTTTCTCCTTTAAAGGATATTATTTTTATCCTATCTGTCCTTAAACACGCACGCTCAAAAGCAAATCTAGGCTGGAAGAGCAATCCCATATCGTAGCTCTCGTGGGGAAACTTTCTGCGCGAAGTCACTAATGCTCCCATCCGTAAAACTTCACTCCATGAGCGACTCTCTATCCTAAGTCTTCTACTCCCGTCGCAGCTCCCAAGTTTTACAACTGCCGAAATCAAAGCTACGGCTGTTCGTTTCGAACAAGTAGTCATCATCAGTTAGTGAGTCTAGGCAACAGGATTGCCGAGACCAAGGCGTTCCTCTGCGTTGCAGGTAGAAGAATTCGTGCGGCCTCTGTCGTAAGGAATCCTCCTCCTCAATATCCAGTGTCCTTCAGACACAGTATCCTCACTCATGGTAACTCCGATGGATGGCAATGATGAGAAACAGTTTTCTGCTCTTCCAAAAATAGACTATGATGTTTCTGAGCCTGAGTCTGAGCAGCCCGACATCGAAGGTGTCAAGTCACGCCCTAAACCCAAATCCAAGAAGGAGCGCACCTTGGGTCACAAGAGGGAAGCATTTGCAGTACTTAACCCGGACTGACGATATTTGTTTGATTTGCTTTTGGTAGATATACTAGCAAGCTAAAGCTCCCTAACAAAGCTCCCATCATTATCAGGCAGAGGATTTCGCAAGTTCCTATTACTGGGAACCAAAGTATATTGGTAAATACAGGGTACAGTGGTGGTAACAGTGCCGTGTTGTTATGTGAAAGATTTCGTCTGGTAAATAAATAAATAATGCGTATGTAGGCGTGCCAGATAGTCTAGGTAACTATTTAGTAGGTACTTATACCTTCACTTCTTCACATCATCCCTATCTCCCACGTCCCCCACCTTCTGCCTAAATTCTCTCTGGGTATACAGGCAAGGCTACATGTCGCTCTGTCTCCTTATACCTACCTTCCACGTTTCCGACAGGTTGGGTCAACGTCACAGGTCTGCAGGTTTCGGCAGAAATATAGAGCTTTCTGTCTGGCGCTAGCCCAGACAGGGGGCTGACAAGTCACGTAGGTTCTGAGAACTCTCCAAGCAGGGTATTTTGAGTCACATTAAGCCTAACAGAGTAGAAACAGGGTAGATTATTCAGTAACCAGACAAGCCTGGTCCGGCGAGGGAGAAATGTATGGGGACAGGGATAAGAACCCTGCAGCTATTCTGTCCACGGTATTGTATGGCCGTCCGGTATAGCAAGGGATTTTGTTGGTACGAATTCCTGGGAGCTGGTATAGCAAGGGATCCGCTATAGCGTGGTCCGTTATAGCAAGAGTTGACTGTATGTCATGGAGTGTGCAGGGAACCTCAGCATCAACACCGGCAATACCAGTACTAATTTTGTTGAGAGCTGCAGGAAAACAATAGTGTCTGAGATTTGTCGAAAGCGACTCGATCAAAGAGAAACTTAGTGACTTTGGCAAGCATTTTCGGACCAAGTGGGTAATCACATGAACTTAGATATCTTCTCCGAGTGTTCATAGTGAAAATATAGGGAATGCGATGAACGCTATCTGATGTACTTAAGTACCGGTACAGTGTCAAATCTTTGAAACAAGATTTGCCGCATTAGCTCTGTCCGTTACAGCAAGGGAGAAATCTATTGGGACAGTGAGAAAACCTACCTTTGCACTCTGTCCAGTAGGGTTGACTTTGTACTAATTCAGTGGTGCATCTCCGTATAGCGTGCAGATTAACCCAGTCGACCAAGTGAATCTGCAGTCGATCATGGATCGGTATCGTGCTAACGGCCTTCTATCGGGAACCTAGCAATTAGCCTTCCCATTTTAAATAGGGCCACAACATTTTTTTCTTTTTTCTCGGATTTTTTTCTTTTTTCTCTGAATATTCAGTTCTCATATGCGGTCCCAGTTGGGGGTGGGGGGGACCATGATGAGCCACGGAAACCTGGGTGAATTCAGGGCAAGGCAAGTTAATCCGCCAGGTCCGCTAAATACATGATGCACTATGAAATGTGCTCGCGATGGGGAGTGAAGGGGGCTCCCGTGCTGTCAATAACCACATTCAAATCATTAGGCACATCGTCCCTATTTATAAACACAACATATCTATTGACTTTCCTAGAAAACGACCCACGGCACTTGTGGAGCTCTATGATTCGCATTTTCATATGCATGTGCTGAAAAGAGATATTTGTTCCGCACCATGGTATGCAATGGGGCTGGATTTTAGGAAGCAGTTCAGATATGAATATTTAACCATGCTGGTTTCTACGAATTGGCAAGGCTTTTTCAAATTAATCTGCACATCGCTGAAGTGCGCCAACTGTCCTCCAATCACAAATCTACTGCTAATACGCACACCGCAGGATAACCTAAAAACAAACGTCTTTTTTTTCCCTAAAGCCCATAATGGCCCGTATTTATCTATCGTTAAGTGAGTGTCTTTGAAGGCAGGCATATCAACTTCTGCTCCTGAATTCGCCAACTCACTACAAATTTCAGCAGGCTATATGTGGATAGGACGAATATCGCCCCTCTCTAAACCCAAAATATACACACCTACTATTGGATTTCCAGAGCCGATTTTCCTCCTCTAACATGGTAGACCCAATTAGTGCTATTGGTCTCGCTGCCAGTGTTGGGAGCATTATCCAGCTTACTGGCCAGGTAGCAACTATGTTCTCCGATTACGTGTCAGCTGTGAAAGGGGCCGGGGAGTCAGTGGACCGATTGAAGCAAGAGCTCACCGCTGTTTTGGAGGTTTTGAAGGAGATATCTGACCTCACGATACATGGTGTGACGTTGAATCCAGCGGTGATGGCGAGCTTGACGGAGTGTGAGAATACGTTGCAACAAATGCTGGAAAAAATAACCCAGTTCAAATTAAAGCCGAAGCAGAATGCGGTCACGTCCCTTAGCATTAGGCAGAAGATCAAATGGCCATTTCGAGAGAAGAGAATCTTGGGGTGGATTGAAATATTGGAGGTGCATAAGACTACCATTAGTCTGCACTTGCAACAACAGACATTGTAAGTGATCAACGGGTGTAGGATCGGTTTGCTCAATCCCATCTGACATAGCCGTGTTATGTAGGGTTGGAGTCACAAAGATTGAGTCAAATGTGAAGAGAGTCGAAGAGGTTCAGCAAAGAACCGAGCACGGTACTATTAACCTTAATCATTGCAATCTGAAACCTCGCTTATTTATGTAATGATCATAGAGGAGAAGCGGCGGCAGCTTATAGAGTGGTTGTCACCGCTACCTTACAACATCAAGCAATCCCAGACTAGCAGCCGACGTCAAAAAGGAACCGGGGATTGGCTATTTGAGCAATACGCATACGAGAGTTGGGAGAAAGGCCAAGCCAATGCGTTGTGGATAAATGGTATCCCAGGGAGCGGGAAGACCTTCCTCACTTCAAACATTATTGACAGGCTCATAAAGAATTTGCCAAATGGGCAGTATGCGCTTGCTTATTGCTATTGTGATTTCACCGAAAATGCTGCGAGTGTGCCTCTGAATATTATCCGCACTCTGCTTGTACAGCTGCTAGGTGAGTGGAATGCCGACTGCGATGAGCAATTCCCGGACCTGTTTTCCATGTTGCGCCTTGGGCAAGGTCCCCCAGCCAGCATCCAAGCGCTAGTAGAACTCACGGAAAGGTGTCTGGGACTGGGCTCTGGGGAAGCCTTTATCGTTATCGATGCCCTTGACGAATGTACCAACCGGGTAGATCTCCTAGAGTACCTTTGCGCCATAATTCCAGATAAACGGATTCATATGTTGGTCACCGGCCGCCATGAACAGGATATCATTGAAAAATTTGGCACCTTATTTCATACAATATCTTTAGCGGACGAGAGCAGTGAGCTGCTGAAAGACATGCAGCATCATCTGGCGGAAGAGTTGAAAACGCCAAAATGGAGTCATCTGCATCACCCAAAAAACAGCGCCATGAAAGCGGAGCTGGAGGAAACATTGTTCAAAGACTCGGAAAGGAACATGTATGTACAGACCCCCTCTCAGTAATAATTCCAAAGATACTAACTAGCTATATGAGGTTTCGGTGGCTGCAATGTCAACTTGATACTCTTGCCAAGCACAAAAGCAACAGTACACTGAGAAGGGCCTTGAAAAACCTCCCCCCAGACTTATTTCGTGCATATGAGAGAATCCTTTTGGGTATTGATGCTGAATGCACAGAACTGGCCTACAAAACTCTTCTTTGGCTTGCAACCTCTATACGTCGTATGACAATGGATGAGCTTGTAGAGGCTCTTGCCATTTTTGAAGGGCAAAGGAGTTTGGACCATGAGGCAACGGTTAATGATGCGCTACATCTTGTTAGGATATGTGGAAGTTTGGTGGAATATGATGAAGACCTAGACATTGTTAACCTGACTCATGCTACTGTGAAGGTGGGCCATTTGAAAACGCTTAGGATCGTCCAGGCAGATCAAGTTTAGACGAATGCTAACGTGTAAACACGCAGGATTTTCTATATTGGGATGGTTTGAGAAGTAACCCTCGGCTATCTTGTTATGCTCTCGAGTATGGAACAGCAAACTCGACGCTAGCAAAGCTGACATTAACATATTTACTTCTTGATGATTTTTCTGACGGTCCTTGCGAAACCTTCGATGAGCTCGACTCAAGGATGTCTGATTACCCTCTGTATCAATATTGTGCAGAAGCCTATCCCACATTCGTTAATGCCAAGGAGGATGAAGGAGTATTTGAGCAAATGTGGACCTTGTTTTATGATCGGCTACCTCAGTTTCGAAGTTATCAGCAGATCAGGCATTACCTCTGGGTACGCAACTGGTACATTTTTCAACGGGATCATTGGAATGTTATACAACGATTTACACCGTTATACTACACGATTGCCGACTCCATGCAATGGCCAGCACGCAAGATCTTGGAAAAGCGACCTGAACTCTTGGAGGAAGAGATCCCAACTCGCGGCACACCTTTGGCAATGGCTACGAGAGATAGTAACTTGACGATGGTAAAGCTCTTTATGTCACTCGGAGCTGACGTGAATTTCAATGCATACATTCCTAACATGAGGTCCCCACTGAATACAGCCGCTTTGCTTGGGGATGATCAGATCTTCAACATGCTCCTTGATGGCGGAGCGGATATGAGTGCCCGGGGAGTTAATCGAGCACATTCCATTCATGAGGCTGCTCAGGGCTCTTTGGGGATTTTGGCGCTGCTTCTCCAGCGGGGAATTGATCCAGCTCTCACTTGTGGGCTAGGATCAACCCCGCTTCATTATGCTGTGACTGGTGGAACGAGGTGTTTGCCACAGATCAGAATGCTGGTTGAAGCCCCGTATCATGCTGATATCTTTGCGTACAACAATGTCAATGAAACACCTCTTCACATTGCGCTCTCACTACGTTGTCTTCCTATGCTTGACTATCTTATGTCTCATGCAGATGATCTTTCTCCACTTGGTGAGAATGAAGCTTCCACTCTGACTCTGGAGGATGTCACGTGGGCCGAAGCCATGCCATGGTACCCAAAATTACGAGCATCACTTGCTTCCCGAGAAAGAAGAACATTCAAGGAGTGGGACGTCTGCCTTATCGATCTATTACAACTCCGCCTCAGCTTGTCAAAACGAATGCAGCTTCCCCAAGCTCGTGTTCAGAGAATAATGGATCATGCGGCCTTGTGGACAAAGGTAACAATCGCCAGGCATAAGCTAGTTACCATAACCCAGGATGATGAAAGAAAGCCATACTTATCCATTCTGATTAAGCGGCCATTACGCCGTCTTGTGTTCAGGTTCCGATCCCACGACCAAGGTAATAAATGTTATCTCCCTCGGATTGAGCTCCCCTGGGTTTGAATAGATGGCTAATGGTAGTGCTATCAATGGATAGGATGGAGTGATCAGGGCCATTTGCACGGCGGTTACAGTTCATCCTTTACATGGTTTGAGGCATGCATCCTTACCCCAAGAAGGCTTGAGACAGATATCCCTCCACGCTTGTTGCAGCGCAATGTACATGCGTCGAGCACATTTCGAAAGCACACAGTGATCCTGGACTTTAATGATCCAAGCCCCGGGGTTAAGCAGTGGCTTGAAATGTTTCACGCAGGCGATACGTTGGAAATTTATGGGATGGCGTTATATCCGGGCTGGATCAATTTCGTTGATTACGTGGAGGTGGATGTATTCTGTGCGTGAGCAGGACAAGAGTGAGGGCATCTCGTAATTAGATGTGAGTTGTATACCTCTTAGTCTATGCACACCTAGCGATTTTGAACCGACTCCTTATATCATCATAATTGAGACCTAAGTTAATTCGTAAAATTCTGCAGAGGCAATATTCCTTCGGTGGTTGCAAAGTACCTTTCCATATACATATTTGTGACACACGTAGATGACGAGGGAGGATGTCTTTTTCCCTACCAGTAGTCGACTCCTCGCCAATAATCACCGGATTCCATCTCGCTGCCTTTATTATCCTTAATCCTCTTTCTCACCATTCCTGGTTTCTAGAGGAGAGGGGCGGCGTGCATGACGCTGACGGGGGGCGGGGTATAGGTGATGATACTGGTATTCTCAGTGATTCTTTTTTTTTTTTATAACTCATTACTCCTGTAAGGTGACCATGAGGAGCCACCTGGAAACCCGGGTGGATTCAGGACAAGGCAAGTTGATCCGCCAGGTCTAGCGCCTATATACCGCAATGTAATAAATCTCAAGAGCCAATTGGCAAAAACAAGATAACTGGCTACGCGAAATAAACCTCGAATAGTTAAAGTACTCAAGTGATCGTTCCGGTAATCGCTGTGCCTTCTCCTTTCCCTTCCCACTGTTCTGCTGCTTCTCCTTGTTTGAGGCAACTTGCTCCGGTAGTGGTGGTGCAGGCGGTGGAAGAGTAGCTAAGAAACTCTCCATAAAAGATTATGGTCAGCAGTATTATTAAATCAAATGTGAGGGTAACTGCGAGCCTAGTTCATGTAGAAAAAAAATTCGAAACGGGACCAGACACAGCTTTGGAGGTGAGAAAGGCAGTAATCTGTGTTTTTTACCCTTCCGTTTGTTCCCCAGCTGGCAGCCTTGATACGTCGACGTTCGCGATAAAAAAGCCGTTCGGTAATATGTATGTAACAGTTGTTTTCACGGGCCGCAGTGTGATTAGCACGTTGTTATGCAACTCTAAAATTATAGGTATCAAATCATCGTAGCGTAATAATTGTATTAGGAAAACAAATCATAACAAGAACATTCTTCACCAAATATACTGTTATGTCAAATACTTTCTTACATGGAATATTCATGTAAGTATCGAGATTCTTCCGTAAGCTGCCATGACTGCGGTTAAGGTGCTTATTACAACTACCCAGTGATACACACATAAAATGTCCTAGTTGATTTTAGTTAGTCGTCATGACTTTAGGCCCATCATGGCCTTAGGAACATGTATGATTTAATTGCTAACCAAGGGGCCTGCTCGATATTTTCACTAGTTGCTATCGACCCTTTAAGAAGGGTTCAAGTCAGAAAGAACACGGGTACTGTAAGGCACCAAAACTAGCTGCCCTAATTTTCTTATGGATACCGTAGAGACTCGATTTCTGCTGAGCTTAACTTAGGAACTTCACCAGAAGGGGTGCAAGCTGCCTTCCAAACAGGCTTGAATTTGGGGATCAGGGCTCGAGCGTACAGCATGCGCCAGAATTTACTATACGAATATATCTTGGACATTTCAAACCGCATAAGGAACCAAAAAAAAAAAAAAAAAAAAAAAACTCATATTCGCAGAAATTTGGGCGCCGAGATGAGCACAAAATTCGCAATTACTGTTTGTGGGCCGAAGTATGCCATACAGAGTGCTAGGTAACATAACTTTGTAGGTATCCAAATGTTACAATATTCACCCATGTCGATCTATGTCAAACAAGTGAGCTCAATTCAAGGCCTTGAGGTAGGAAGTTTTCATTTCAAAATACCTAACCCAGCAGGCAATGTTGGAGAGTAAGAAAGTACAGTACAGTACATACTACTTAGTTGCCAGTCGATCGGAGCGCTGGTACATAATAAATGCTCATGAATTGACCTGGTGATGGGTTTGGGATCATTCTGAAATGGTCAATAATAACTATAAAACTAGTGAAAATATCATTCCGCTATTGCATGGCAACGAGGCGTATAAGAATAGGTGAGCAGCGAGAGCCTTAATTCCAATGAAGGAGGATACGAGTGAGGAAGGAAAGCTGAGTGCACAGTGAAGGACGAAGCAATAGATACTTGTGTTGAGCCGATGTGGGTCTTAAGGTTATAGTTAGGTATGGGCGGAACGACATGTGCGACATTCTAACACGGCGAAGCATTGGAACCTTTTTCTGCAATGAAATTCTTAGTATTGTAATAACCAGAGTTATGAGAATGGAATCTGAAATCTGATAATGCCTTTTCAAGAATAAAAATAAAAATCCCATTTAACTAACGCCAATCAGTGGCGGCTACGATGAACCTCCAGAATTTTCTTTTTTTTTTCAATAACTAACTCAGTGCTCGTATTAATCTAGTTCATGACGAAGGAACATAGTTACAATACAAGGTTGTCTCCTCCCCCTTCTTCCGGAAAATCAACCTCCCTGCCTAAAAACCCCCTCCACCATCCGAGGCAGGTGTCCCTACTTGCGACTCGAGTGAAAGATCAGAACAACCCCAATTTCCACCCAAGTAAAAAACCAAAAAGGGGTTTCCTCCTCCATCCGACGAATATGTGTGAAATCCCGGGAAACCATCCGCAAAGTTTGACATCGGTGGAAAAATTGGCTCAAAATTCACTACTAAGAAACCCTGAGATTTTCTCCATTCAATCTGATCCACGGGTGCAAATCTTGTTGTGGTCTTAGCTCTCTTGCCACGGTCCTGGTCTTGTCATGTGGTCGCAAGTGCTTGACGTCCCGCACTGATTTCGGGTAAATGATAGGGAGAATACTTTCTCTCTCAGCATCCGTCTGATCCACATGAACGACCCCTTCATTGTCTTCCTTAATGCACCCCCACATCATCGCCGACTTATTACTTGGGTGGATATGCCAAGATTTAACCTGAGCTCTGTTCCTGTGGGCGTTTTGCTTTCCTACTTCAACACCCTTTCCCTTGCGTGCCTCTGTTGCTTGAGTCGCTGTCTCCGTATAGGTCCGTATATGTCCGTCCGGTTCTCAGCACTCCGATCTCATACCCACTATCATTCTCTCATGGGTGGTTGCCTCCTTCACCCAGACCCCGACGGCGGCAAACCCCTTATATCTCTTCCCCCCCATTGTTGTCGGGCTTGCTGTGGGTGACTGTCTCAGGGTCTGTTGCCTCAGTTTGCGTGCAACCTTCCTCCGTTTGCATTTTGGCAACTTTTCCTTCCTGTTCTTTTCCATAAGTTTTTCTCTAATTCTCGCGCCTTCATTTCTCTGCTTCTAAACCGTGGTGTAGATTCTATCTCCACAGACAGCAGCCGGTCAAGACCCCCTGGTCGCTCTTGTTCCCATCTTTCTCTTCACGCATGCGGTTTCCTCGTACATGCCATTGGCGATGTAGATCCACAGTTTGTTTTCTACTTCATATTATTCTTCTTTTGTACGCCCCTCTTCCCCACTGCTGCCCTCCCCACGGCCTTCTGTTTCCCTTTTCTTGCGTGATTGATCGTGCCTATATTGCTGTGCAATTGAGGTCTTGCTTCCGTTGTATAAGAACCATCGTTCCCTCTGATTGGTTGTGCCATGGTTCCGATGTTCCTCTGGAGTGCGTCCGGCCTGTATCGAGGTGTGGGTGCTAGAATTGTGTTTGTCCTGGGCCAATCCAGCGAGGATGTGATACACTCTTGACGAGAACATTGTTGCTAAAAAGCGCCGTTTTGCTGAAACGTTGCATCATATCATTATTCATTTTCCATAAGTCCAGCTCTCATTCCATAAACGATTTCATAAGTTCAGCTCATTTTCCTCCCGGGTCATCAATCTTTAGTTCTTTTCAGTTTTTCAAGTTAGGAGGCTCAGTCAGGCCCACGGGTCTTCGGCCAGTCCGTCAATGACAGCATGGGGCCTCCTCTCCGTCCGTGTATTTAGTTTGCGCGGGGTTGGCAGATTAACTTGCCTCTCCCTTCAATCCACCCGGGCTTCCGGGTGGCTCCTCATGGCCCCCCTAACGGGGCCGCATAGGTAGTAACTAGTTTTAAAAAAAAAAAAAAAAAATTGCATCGTTGGGCTATTGGTATTCCAATTCGATTCTTTTGTTGTGCTCACTCGCGGCTATCCCGCGTGATTGCGGCGTAATTGTCCGTATCTCCGTAGCTGTTCTGATGCTCGAATCGAGGGAATAATTCTCTCCGTCTTTGCCAGAGTACTCCATCTCATCGCTCCACACCGATTGCCTGCGAACAAATACTCCCCTTCTTCTCACACGAAAATAAGATATATCCAGATCACTGAATCATATAAAGCACTTCCGCCGCCCAACTCAACTTTGTAATGGATTACCAGACTCTTTTTTGGGTCTCTGGAAGCCACCAGCCAGAAGATCATTGAGCTGAGAGCAATATTCAAAGCATGTCGTTCTATCGTATCCAAAGGCACTGATTGTGTAAGGCACGAATGCCCTCCGTACAAGCTGGACGAGCAACTCTCTTTCGTATCTGTCATGAAGACAGCATGGGGTCTCGTCCTTGATTTCTTTTATTCTAATTCTGTTCCTAGCTCGCACTGGTCTGGCAGATTAATTTGCCTTACCCCTGAAATCCACCTGGGTTTCCGGGTGGCTCCTCATGGCCCCCTTAACGGGGCCGCATAGGAGTAAGAAGTATATTTTTTAAACAAAAACATGGCATCTGTCGTGAGTAAGACTTTTTTTTTTTATTTAGATTCCATACGTCTCTGGAGCCTAGGGATATGAGACGGCCCCGTTCCCTCATCTAAAAAGAATCGGTACACCCACGGAACAACGGGCTACATAAACGTGTCCTACCTCCCGAGCCAAAGAAATTATCAGAATACAGAGATAACCCCTGCCTCCTCCTCCACGCCCACTTTCTGGCCTCCATCCACGTCATAAATATAGCTTCCGCCACCACCCCCACTCCGGCCCTCCCCTTAGAGACAAGAGACAACTCCCGCTCGCTCAAACTAAATCCAGATTCGAGATGAACGTCTCGACTAGATGCACCATATATCCCCCCCCCACCTTCTTCCCGCTCATCCATATCCTCCCAATTGCTCCACCTTCTGCTGATTTCCTCATCTCGTGGAGACCAGGGCTATGTGGCTGCCTGTCTCTATCCAGCCACATGTTCGGCATGTCGGATCTACTCTATCGTCCAGCTTAGCTCGCCAGGATTGGAGGTTCCCCTTCCCAATCCTGCAGTGGGTGTAGTGCGGTAGATAGGAGAGGAGATTGCTCGGGCTTGGTTTGGCTAATCGAGCCATCGTCTATCACTTGCACGATTGCTGACTGAACGACAGACACTTGAGGATGCTGCTCGCCCAACTTGATTTCGTTGAGGAGGGTACTGGCGGTATATACCGTAGCTCTTGGATAGATACGATGGGAACATGCTCGCCCAGCTTTGTTTCGCTAATGAGGGCATCATCGATGGTTTGTATTGATCCGAGCCTTTCTTTCCCACTTCACTACCCTGTCTCCATCTGCTCCTGCCACTCATCTCCACCTCGCGCCTTCTTCTCCACCCCTGCTTGAGTCCCTCTTCCGTGATCAGGGGTTCTTCGGGGTATATATCCTCTTCACCTGTTTTTGCTAAGGCGTCCGCTCGTTGATTACCGTGAATGTCAACATGCGCTTTGACCCAGCCGAGCTTGACCACCTCCTCCCCCAATGCCTTCTGCCTTTCTCTAATTTCCAGGACCGCACACCCCAGGTCTGCCGTCCTAGCCTTTCCTCTTCCTGCTTTCCTAACTGCTGCAATTGTTGCCTGTGAGTCCGTTAAGATAAGACCTTCCAGGTTTGCAGCCCGAAGGGCTCTCACTTAAGGACATTCTTGCAGATTAACTTGCCTTGTCCTGAATCCATCCGGGTCTCCGGGTGGCTCCTCATGGTCCCCTTACTGGGACCGAATAGGAGTAAGGAGTATTTTTAAAAAAAAAATTAAATTAAATTAAAGGCGTTCTTAAGGCCAGCCACCTCCCCAACCCATACCGTCCACCCGACCCTGCCCCACACTTCCTTTCGACTTGCCTCCCTCTTGAACACCAACCACCAACCCCCTCCAGCCTTTCCTCGCTCATGCTGCCGTCGGTATATATACACTGCCTTTATTTTCCCGTCTGCCTTTTATTTTCTTTTTCTCTAGCGAAGCATCACGGCATCCTCCTTCACTTCCTCGATTTTCCTCACCTACCGGTCTGGCTTCGCATCCTTCCTTAGCTCTAGGTCGACAAATGGGATATCTGGAACCGGGACGTCCCCCCCTACACTCAGCCTCTTATTTCCCCCCTCCTTAAAGAGGATGGAGCTCATGAAAGGAGTGAACCCATCCTCTTGCTTATATGGCTCACTAAAGTCATCCCATGCCTTTCATATGGCTCACTAAAGTCATCCCATGCCTTTCTGTTCTCCTAATTCTTCTCGTCATCCTTCCACAAGTCCCCCAAGGTAGTGGGATCCCTCATCACCTTGCCGGCCAATCTTGCTTGGGCTGCATCGAGAGCCATTCTCCGTGATTGCTCTGATTAGCGAAATCAAAATCCAAGAGGAAATTCCTAATGTCCTATCGTATATGCGGTACAGGTACCCATCATGAAAAGCTATTGATGATTGCTTTGTCGATGAGATCAACGAAACAAACTTGCAGGAGCATCTTACTCTTGCATCCCATGTGGAAATCACCGGTGATGGCCTCAGGAACGAAGTGAAACTCTATGAGAAATTCCCTGCTGAGGCTATAGGACGTGGATTCTTAGAACGTGGAGATACCTACCGGTACCTCGCAAGCGACTAGTACGTCACAGTTGATTCCCAGACTAGTTTGGACAGTCCTTAAAGACCACGGCGGAGAAGATGGGCGGAGGCGGAGCTGCTTGGAAGGCCGACTCCACCTGTATAGATATACCCGTCTCACAGGCGACTAGTTCCGCAATTGATTGTAAGACGTGTTGTGACAGAACGATGAGGTTCCTTGAGCTCACCAGGCAGAGGATAATCGAAGCCGGAGCTGCTTGTAAAGCCAGATTCGAGAAGTGTCTAGACGTCATTGCTGCCATTAGTGAACCAGGCTGGAGGAGCAACTCCCTTTCGTATCTCTCCTGCAAACATCGCCAGTGGTGCTCCATTAGTAAATCCAAGAAACAGGAGCAATGTCCCTCTCATATCAGCCATAGAGACATCAACTCCGCAAATCCCCCGTGACGCCTCATCAGCCAAACAATTTTTTTTTTTTTTTTTTAAATACTTAGTACTCCTATGCAGCCCCGATGGGGGGGCTATGAGGAGCCACGCGGAAACCCGGTGGATTCAAGGGTAAGACCAGTTAATCGGCCAAACCCGCGCAAGATAAGTACAAATATATCTGATGAACTATGATGGAAGAGATGAACTAGTATGAAAACTAAAGAGGGACTAAACAGGACTCGAGAGAAGGAGATTTCGTAAATGATCAAGGAACTGGATTTTGAACTGCTCCTAACTGAGCTCTTTGTATAAGCACTCAAAGAAGGCCTCCGTGGCCTCATAACTGACTTCCCCTTCTTTTCTCCATTCCACTTTGTCAAGCTCCTCCCAGCTGTTCCTTGCCCCCAACAGGGCTCTCCGGTATCGGTTGAAACGTGGACAGGTGAAGACAATGTGCTCTCCGGTCTCAGTGGGGTGTCCGCACGCGCACTCTGCTGAAGCTGCTTTGCCGATGTGATGTAGCCAGCTCTTCTGTGGGCCTCTGTTCGTGCGTGTCCATGTGTAGGCTGAGAGGGCGTGTCGGTTCCATTCCGTTCTTCTGGACCCATAACCAGCTTTTGTTCTTTCTTCTTTGCGAATGGCTTTTGAGGATGCACGGAGACCCCCCTCTGTGACGGTCCAATTGTGGCTTGTTACTGC
Source organism: Terfezia claveryi (assembly GCA_015179025.1). Lineage (NCBI taxonomy): Eukaryota > Fungi > Ascomycota > Pezizomycetes > Pezizales > Pezizaceae > Terfezia > Terfezia claveryi. Next base: position 48,542 of record WHUX01000017.1, on the reverse strand, counting down.
CCCTAGGTGGGACTGGAAACAGGCCATCCGGTCCGCTTTTTCATTCCCAGGGATGCCGAGGTGGCCTCTGACCCATGCTAGCTGGAGGTCTCTGTGCGGGTTGGAGATCAGTTGCGCCTTGATTTCTTTCTCAATGCCGGAGCGGGGGGGGGAGCCTGTGCTCATGTTGCGTACTGATTGAATTGCCGCCTGTGAGTCCGAGAGAATGGTCAGCATGTCTGAATCCTCAGTGCTTAATGCTAGTTGCATTGCATAGAGTTCGCCGTCCGCTACTGTCGCCTGATTTCCCAGAAAACCACCGTAGTCCTCGGGAGGGGATCCTGTCCGTGCTTCACTGTGTACCCCGCTCGCCACCGCCCCTTTCCGTCTGTACCATCCGTGTAGCACGTTCTCCAACCTTCTTCCAAGATAGAACCTATGCCTGCTGCCCAGGGACCTAGATGTCTTGACGTAGTTGATTTCGGGTCCATGATTTCCTTGTGTATCACGGGGAAAGGTGTAGTATCCTCTCTGTCGCCCCATGATAGCTCTTCTGGACTGGCTCCATTTAGGAAGAATGCCTCTGAGATGGGAGTTCTTATGCGGTGTAGGTCGTTGCATTGATGCCAGGATGTGTCCTCCTCGATGTAGGATTTTATGTTGGTGTCCCCCGTTCTAACTGCCCTAGCTGCCCAGGTCCGCCTCATGTCTTTTATCTTTTCCTGCAGGGGTTCAACGTTGGCGATCCATCCTAGTGCTTGGTGGCTGGAGCCATGATAACCTCCTGTGATCTTTCTTAGGGCTTGATATTCCAGACGCTGCATGGGCTGTAGGAACTGATCTTGAGGTTTCCAAAGTTCTGCGCCCCAAGTGAAGATGCTCCGTACACACCCAGTATAAAGGGCTCTAAGGGCTAGTGGGCTCATCCCTCCGTTTTGGTTGCCTAGGCTTGTCAGTACCCTTAGTATCTTAGCTGCCTTGTCCGTGCGTTGCTCGATATGTTTTTTCCACGAGAGGTTGCTGGCCACCGTAATACCTAGGGTCTTGCAGTACTTGATTTTGCCTTTGCTGTGAAAATCCAGTCTTGATCACAAACGGGAGGGGTCTTCCAGCAGGACATGTCCGTTGAGTAGTGCGGTGAGGGCCTTTACCGCGCCCCAACGGGTGCATGTTCTTGTTGGTGTGTTAAGTCCAGCGTGCATTGCTGCATGTGGTCAACATCGTATTTGCGGCCTAAGGCACGATTTGCCTTTACCATTTTCATGGTCCCCTCGGAGGTATTAGCAGCGGATGACAAGGGCTCAGCTGATGCTTCACTGCCCCATGGAGCTGTAAGAGCCTGCCCGTTACGGGTGAGTGGTACGCCATTGATGAAGTCAGCCAACCCACGTCGGGGTTACTATCTGCTTATCCGCCGGACTGTGTACTTTGCACCTTGAGCAGGAGGAATACCGAAGCCCCAACTTCACCATGGCCTCCCTCATCAGCTCTCAATTTCGCTATGGGACATACTCACAGCGTTACCCGTTTTCCATAACTTATACTGGACCCGACCCAGTTACTGCCAATCTTGTTGCCAACAGTAGAGAACTATGCGGTCACAACTCCGCTATAGTATTTGCCTTTGCTCCTTAAGCCTCCGCAGGTGAACTGCGTACGCATTGCTGCGTTCATTGAGACCGACACCCGCATCCGTCCTGTCGGACCGTTACGCTGCAGTTAACCCGGAACCCCGAGCTCTTGTATGCAATGTCAGGGAACACGCGTAATGGAATTCATTACTCAGCCAAACAAAGCTGGAGGAGCAGATTCCTATATGGTATTTATTTTAGAGAAACACGGTTTTTTCTTTTTTTAAAAAAAGGAAGGAAGAAATACTCATATGCGGCCCCAGTAGAAGAGGACCATGATGAGTTACACCGCCAGTGAGCTCTGAGCGAAAGCAAGGTTGAGTAGCAACTCCCTGTCGTTTTATGATGGAGATACCTATCATGCAAGTGATTAATTCTGCGCTCAATAGCGAAATTAAGTTGCAGGAGAAGCTTGCCTTCGTTAAGACGACCAACGTGTGTAACTGACTAACAGCCTCAACAGCAAATCGAAGCTGGAGGCGCAATCCCCGGTTGTAGCTCTCGTGGTCACTAATGCTCTTATGGTGGGACTACGCTGCAGGAGCGATTCTATCAACATAAAAATCCTTCCACCACCATCCCAACTCCCACGTTTCACTGCCTCTGAAATCCAAGCTATAGCTGTTCGTTCGAACAAGCCATCACCAGCCTAGTGACTCTAAGCATCAAGATTGGCGAGACCAAGTCGTTCTTCGCAGTATTAAAAAAAAAGTGGTTCTTCACTGTAGGTGGAAGGATTTGTTAGCTTCTGTCGTGAGGCACTCTCCTCCTCAATATCCATGTCCCTGAAGCACAGTATCTTCACTCATACACCGAAGACAGGGATGAAAATGACAGCTGTGCTCCTCTGGGGTTCACCTTCGATTGCCCACGGTTCAGGCTCCCGTTACGGGGGGGTTGTGCCAACCAGACTAGGTTCAGGCAAGCAAGAGCCAGTCCGTTAGGGAGTAAGCGCAGTTGGGAAGAGCTGGGCAAACCGGAATAGAGTAAGGGGGGATAGGATTAGAAAGCCAATATATTCGTTATGCTCATAATCATGATCACTCTGACGTTCAACTTTTTTTTCTTCCCTCTAATCTCCCCCCAAAACCTCATTTAGCTTGCTTTCTTCTTAGTTTCCTTTTTTAGTCATTATCTTTGGTTATCACTTCGCTATTTGCCCCCTTTAGAGGAAACATTTGAGGCCACGGAGGCCTTCATTAATTACTTTTATCACGAGCTCACCTAAGTCTCGGCTGCATCGCCGATCATATCGTTTTACGACTCCCTTAGCTTCCAGTATATTATGAGTCCCCTTATTTGGTATCCCTTATTGCCTATTTTTCCTCCATTAGTCCTTCGGGTTATTTCTGGTTCTTTTTCGGTTATTCGTGGGTTCATTATGTCTTTCACTTTGGGTCGGGTCTTATGAGACTAAGCCCCCTCCGAGTCATCGGACACAAGTCCGTTAATGACAGCTTGGGACCCCGATCAACCCGAGTTCGTGTACTTAGCGCCGGACCTGGCAGATTAACTTTCGTTGTCCCTGAATCCGCTCGGGGTGGCTCATCATGGTCGGGACTAGTACGGTCGGGACCGCATATGAGTAATGAGTGAATTAAAAAAAAAAAAAAAAAAAAAAGCTCCTCTATCATGACTCTGAACTTGAGTCGGAGCATTCTGACATCGAAGGCGTGCACTCATTTCCTAAGTTTGAATTAAAAAGGCTCGAATCTTTGCGTGAGAAGAGGGAAGCTCTTGCATTGACTCTGATGATATGCTTTATTGATTTCTCTTGTAAATTGCACTACCAGGCCAAAAGCCCCTAATAGGGCTCCCGTAATTAGGTCGGTAAATCCGGTGTACAGTGATGGTGAAGCATTAGTCGTTTGATTCTGAGAAGGTTGTTTGTTTGTTATGTAACACGCTTCCAATTGGTAAATATAACAATGGGGGTTTTCACAGCCCTCGCACATATCTTTTTGTTTTTCAAGAGAAAGAAATCGTGTGCAGGACTTTTTTCTTCTCTTAAAAACCTCATTACTCATACGCAGTAGTCTCGGTCATATGCGTTAAGGAGACCATATAAGCCATCCGGAAACTCGGGTGGATTCAGGGACTCGATTCAATTGGGTCCGGTTGGTTGAGCGAGACTAGCAAGTCCTCTACCAAGCCTAGTAAGTGCGGCCCTCTATGGGTGTTGTGCCAGACTAAAGTGCGGTAAGGGGGGATTGTGCCAACCAGACTAAAAGTGCAGATGACTTTGAGAGTCATATTCCTGCCTCTAGGCTACCTAGTGCAAGCCTTACGGAGGGGCTAGTGCAAGCCAGACTAGTGCAAGCCACCATGCTCTGGTTGGCACAACACAGTCAGCCTAGTCTGGTTCGCACAACCCTCCCCTTTTTGAGTTGCGATTAGTCTCGGCATCCGACCCTCGAGCTTGACAACCGTTGCGATCGACTAGAGGCTTGGCGTGAGACTATTTTTGAGTCTAAGTACTCTTTAGTAAGTGCTACTGCTCGCTAAGCGGCGCTTAACCAGACCTAGCTAAGCTTGTGTTCTTTCTTTTTGTGACTCATTAGATTAGTGACTCATTCCAAGTAGTCTGGTTGGCACCCTTATGACCAGGGTAGTCTGTGGAGGGTTAGTGCAACCAGACTAATGACCAGGACAAGCCAGACTAATGACCAGGGACCAAGCTCGAGGCTATGACGAGACTAGTCTGGTTGGTACGACCCTCCATTGGGTGGCTAGACCTATAGTAGCATGGGCACGAGTCATAGAGGACTCGAGTCACAGCCCTAGCAAATATTTTTTCAACCTTCCCACTAGTCTGGCTTGGCTACCCACTAGGAGCCTTAAATACAGCCCTTCCCCCCTCTCTTTGCCAGAGCTTCATCTCATCGCTCCACTCTGCTCTACTTCTGCCCGCATAACAGAATAAGCTGAACCTTGATTCCTGAAGCACTCCTCAATACAATTAAATCATTCCCATTACTAAATACATCGCTGAAATGGATTCCCAATGTCGTTTTGATAGGGCGATGAGGTCTCTTGAGGCCACTAGCCAGAAGATCGCCGAGCTGAGAGCTACATTCAAAAAATGTCGTTCCATCGTATCTGACATAAATGCAGCTATTGTGCAAAGCAGTGGAGATTCCACCGTCAGCGAAATCAAGCTCGAGGAGCAACTCCCTCTCGCATCTGTCATAGAGAAACCCATGGTGCAAGCTGCCAGTGCCCTCAGCGATATCAAGATGCAGGAACAAGACCCTACTCTGTCTATCCTAGGGACACACATCGTCAGTGCCTCCAGCATTGACACTATGCAGGAGGAGCAACTCTCTCTCGTGTCTGTTGTTGAGAAAACCATCGTGGAAATCACCAGTGATGTCCTCATTAGTGAAAAAAAGCTGGAGGAGCATGTTTCTCTTGTATCCACCGTGAAAACCAGTCCCGGTGATGCCATCAACCGTGAAATCAAGCAGGTGGAGCAACTCCCTACCTTATATGTCATAGGCACACCCGTCATGCAAGGCATCGGTGATGTCCTCATTAGCGAAGCCAAAGCAGGGGAGCCTGCCGTAGCGACACCCATCTCACAGAAGAGCAGATCCGAAATCGATTCCCGGACATGTTTTGACAGAGCGATGAGACGGAGGATGGTCAAAGTCAGAGCTGCGTTCGGAACCTATTTGGCGAGCTTTGTGTCTGTCATCTATGTCGCTAAGGCACGCTCCGTCAGTGCTCCCATCAGCGAAATCACGCGGAAAGAGAAACCTTCAAGCATATTAGTCTTAGAGGCACCTCCTGTGAATACAACCAGTGATGCCTTGATCTACGGAATCAAGCTCGAGGAGCAGCTTCCTCTCGTACCTGTAGTAAGTAATACTGCCATCGATTTTTCAAATAACTGTGATATCCTCACTAGCGAAATATAGTTGGAAGAGCATATTCCTGTCGTAGGGACTCCCATCTCCCTAGCGAATAGTTCTGCAATCGATTCCCAGACACGTTTTGACAGAGCGGTGAGGCCCCTTGAGATGGCTAGGCACAGACTAGTCAAAGCCAAAGGTGCTCTCAAAGCTGACTGTGAGATGTTTCTGTCTGTAACCTCTGTCCCTCAGACACACGCTGTCAGTACTCCCAGTAGCGGCATCAGGCTGGAGGAGCAATACCCTGTGGTATCAATTGTAGAGACACCTACCATGCAAATCAGTACTGGTGATACCCTCATCAACGAAATCAGGGAAGTAGAGCAATTTCCTTTCTCATCGGTCGACAAGATACCCAACGTACAACTGACTAGCACTCTCGACAGCAAAGCTAGGCTAGAGGCGCAATCCCCTGTGGAAGCTTTCGTGGAGACACCTCCTGTGCAATTTCCTTTCGCATCGGTCGACAAGATACCCAACGTACAACTGACTAGCACCCTCAACAGCAAAGCTAGGCTAGAGGCGCAATCCCCTGTGGAAACTTTCGTGGAGACACCTCCTGTGCACGTCACCAATTCTCCTATCAGTGAAACTCCGCTTCAAGAGAGACTCTTTACCATGCTTAAAAATCTTCCACCCCCATCCCAGCTCCCACGTTTCACAGCCGCCGAAATCCAAGCTACAGCTGTTCGTTTCGAACAAGCCATCACCAGCCTGGTGACTCTAAGCATCAAGATTGCCGAGACCAAGGGGTTCTTCGCTGCAGGTGGAACAGTTCGTGCAGCCTCTGTCGTGAGGCACTCTCCTCCCAAATCCGCATTGTCCTTGAGACACAGTATCTTCACTCATACCGACGTCGACGAATCCGAGTACGAAGACAATGTTGAAAATAACTGCTCTGCTCCTGTGCGGTTAGCCGTTCATGATTCCGAATCTGAGTCGGAGCATTCTGACATCGAAGGCGTGAACTCATTTCCTAAGGTGGAATCCAAAAGGGCTCGTATTTTGCGTGAGAGGAGGGAAGCTCTTGCAGCGAGCCTGACCGATGATATGTTGTTTAATTTGCTCTTGGTGGATTGCACTACCAAGCCAAAGCTCCCTGATAAGACTCCCATAATTATCAGGAAGTGGAAATCAAGAGTTCCCATTGATCGGGAACCAAGGTATATCGGTAAATACAGGGTACAGTGGTGGTGAAATATCAGTCGGTGGAGGGTTGTTTGTTTGTTTCTAGTTGTTAAGGTTTTGTGGTCATTCAATTTGTAATTGGAGCTCCAATGGACAAGTTTTGTCTTGGCAGACACTCGGTATGTTTCAAGGGAGACGAGCGGACCTGATGATATATATATTCAGTTCGATAGACGTAAGCAATGCACTCGATTCTAGGCGTGATGATTCCGTCCCAAGAGAAGAAGTTTCCCTACAAACCTCAGTGGTAGTTATTGTTTTATAACCCCGCATGTGGTGTGCCTGGCTGTTAATATTCTACCAACAAGTCTACCGGACCGATGCTATGCGGCTCGAGACCAGGTACCTATCTCTAAGGTTAACCGCCCTTCACTCACATTTTGTGCACAGGAACATTTTACACGAAGAAGTTTCACAATCAGAGAAACGCAGCGTAACAATCCATCCTTAACATCTGAACCCCCATGGGTTAAGATTGGAAACTGAACAGGCGCGGCATATATACACCACCATTACAATAGTGCCACGGACTGGGAGAATGCGACACTATAATGGGGGACTTCAACTGACATGAGGCGAACAAGCAGAGTGCGCTCAGTCAGCATCTGATGGAGGAAGAAGAGCCAGATGACGGGCTTGCACATAAGTTTGGAGCCCACAGGTGCCTGATCGACAGCGTGTTATCGAAAGGAGGTGGATGCCACTAAGGTCTGGATCCCGAGGTCGGGTCACTGCATGATTGGAGCCAGGGCCCTAGAGGTCAGTTCAGAAGTGCCACATAGGGTAGCCGACTAGACAGCGGTAGACAAATGTGTTGAGGAGCAAAGAGAAGAAATAATTGGTAGTGGGAGCAGCCCCTTCTCTTTTTTTAAACCAAAGTGCTTTCTTAGCTGATGAGTACCTAGGTACATAGGGGGGGCATCTCCAACTTAGGGCCCAGTTAAGAGAGGAATGGACCCACGTTATACATACGGGTATCCCCACACAGTAAGAGGTGGCGGAGAAATGATGGAAGGATCCGGGGCGGAAGGCAAGAACGTCGAAGGAGTCGAGAAAACATTTACGGAAGAGATTGCAGCCGCGAAGGGAGAGCATTGGCACTGGTGGATAGCAGAGGGGAAGGATGTTTGGGCATGTACAAGGGTATGTAGGAACCCATTCGGCCTACGTGAGGTATCCCGATCGAAGCCTAGGTCAGATAACATACGGCCTGCATCAACTAGGTTATTGGGGCATGGCGGGGCAGCAACCGGGTGGGGTTAAGTTAGCTGGCGGGTATCTTTCAGTTAGAAGAGGCAATGGCAAGAAAGAGGATCAGGTGGGCAGCTTCGGTGACGGCAGGCACCTCCCGGAGTTGAGACCGGTAGCAGAGTTTTTATTTAAATTGTCAGTACTCATATTCGGTCCCGGCAGGGGCCTATGATGAGCCACCGGGAAACCCAGGTGGATTCAGGACAAGACAAGTTAATTTGCCAGGTCCGGTGGCTATATACAGAATAGACTCAAGTGCGATAAAACGCGAATGTATAAAATTCAAAAAGCTAATGCGAAGGAATACTAAGGAAAAAATCAAGTCCCGAGCGGCAAACCGGGTGAAATGTATGTGGATATACTCAAGTGGTGACAGTGCCAAACCTAGAACCTAAAATCCAGTGCCTCGAGGCACCGATACAAGAAACTGAAGAAACCTCTACTGCGTCCCATCGTTCTCAGTCCTCCTCTTGGATCTAGATAGACCTTATCGGTCTAGAACCTTTCAGTCCTCCGATGTTTCCTAAAGGTGTCCTGTGTTCGTTGAAATGTGGGCAGGAAAAATTATCCGGGAAGCAATTGGAACTTCGCTGGATGATGGATTCCCAGTTAGGTCCTCGGGAGTCGAAATCGAAGAGCTGGATGAGAGTAGGGTAAAAAAGTATTCTGATGGTTCAAGGGCGGAGGAGGCAGCGCACTACAAAACAAGGGTTCTACCAAGGTAGATATGTCACGGTCAAGGACGTCGAATATTGGGATTGGCTATAGCATTGGGGAACTCAATCACGGTGGCCCTGGATAGCAAAGTCGTGATAGCGAGGGCAGCGGAGCTACCGGTGTACTGACCGAGGGGGTGGATCGAGGCTCTGGTGTAACGGGGCTATGGCTATGAGCTTATTCCAGGGAGCGCTTGGGCTATGAACTATGGATATAGAGAGATATTCTATGACAAGGAGGAACGTATGTATTCAGCACGGCTAAGATACAGGACGTTGCGTGAAGAGAGAGAATACAAGTGAGTAGGATTGGGGATGCTGATATAGGAATCAATCCCTGCGAGTTTACAACAATACCTAAGCGCCCATACATTCCAACATCCCGAAGCGCCCTACTTTCCAATCAGTTCGCAGTTTCAGTCTATATTCAGTGAGCCGTGACATCTGGTAAAAGAGTATATGGACAAGGGAGGGTGAAGAAACTGAGTGGATGAAGGGCAACTCTGAGGTTAAGGGCGATAGTCACACTGGCTGGGCCCAGGCGCTTAGGAATTGAGGGTACAGTATACTCTCGATATAAGAATATCTGGTATATACTTGATATAAGAGTATATCCCCCCCCCCCCCGCCCCCATACAAAATAAGAATATATTTGATGGAAGAATATTCTTATTTTTTCATGGTTGTTTAGTAAGGTATTCTTATAGCAAGAGTGCCTGATTGGGTAATGTATAAACAGCCTAGCCAGAATAGGAAGGCTTATCGATAAGAAATACCAGACTATCCTGTGAGAAATACCTTTGGCAGGGCTTGTGCCAACCAGACTAAGAAATACCACGCACAACCAACAATGCTACACTGTAAGCACACAACGCCGCCAAAAAAAACACCGTGACACACAATACTACTACACCTACAATACCACCTCCGAACTCCCAAATTAATTCTATGTGGCTGCTACTTGTGCATTGAAACGTCAAGGGTAGACTGAAGAAGAACGCAAGGAGATATATGACTATGCAAAACATCCTGATCTCACATGGCGAGTTACCGTCTTCTCCACTTCATCCGTGGCTCTCCTGTACCTAGTTCTTCCTCTACCACACGTTAATTCTCTTATTTGATGTACACCTTTGGTAGTTACCCTGACATTTGACATAAGAATATATTTGATATAAGAATATTACCCCCCCCCCGGACGATTTTCTTATATCGAGAGTATACTGTACACACAAAACCGAGGCATTTTTTTTTTTTTTTTAAAAAGAAAAATCACTCATTATCCTATGCGGTCCAGTTAGGAGAACCATGGGGAGCTACAGTTTTTGGCCTAGCTATGATCCATGGCGGTGCTATGATCCATGTCAACACCCCTGCCATGACACATATCCCGAGATACTACGCTGGCTAGACTTCCTCTACAGACCGGATAAATTGTTTCCTGACACTCTTGAATATGCTCTACAATATGCGCGTACTAGCTAGTTGAGTAACTCATGTGAAGCCATCATATGCACCAATCCACCTCGAAAAGGCTGTAATTGCCCCCCCCCTTCTCAGTATGACCTGTCCACCGCAGATATCATGAACTAACAACCCTACATAGTGCCAGCACCTTAACTTAGCATATATATTTATGTTAGGATACAATATATAGGCATAGAGCTATATAGGACGTTACTATTGTTCGGTACCGATCATACATAATTCAGCCATTTTGAGCTTTTGGACCATAACAGCCAGTTGTTCAGTATTTTGATCCTCCTCGGCCTTTTCTATCTTCTGCAGCCTCTTTACCTATCTACCTTACATGATTCCTATATCCTCTATGCCCTGCACACTATATTCTATACACCAGGCCTGCTCAATGATATTTTTGCCCTATATTTTTCCTCATGTACATATATATATGTGCATAAGGTTTCTTAAAGATTTATTAACATTGTCAATACCTATTTATATCCTCAGCTCCAGTATATACTGAAGGGGGGGGGTTGTTTGATGCTGAGGTAGGGTATTGGAAGTCTACAGCCTATACCTCCGGATCCACTCTATTGCACTTTGTAGCTTTTATTGCCATCTAGAGGCCTCTTTCTATTTTATTGCAATCAGAAGGTCTCTATATATAGTATAGTATAGTATTACAATAACCTCATCTGCCTTATATAGCAGTTTGTACGAGATCCTAATCACGGCTCGTGACTACCTAGCTGGCCTAGCCAAATGGTGCACCGTCTATATATATGGATTTTCATGCGTATACGGCTCCTGGAAGGCCTTCAGGGGCACGAGACTAATTCGGGGCTGTCCAGTACATGCCCCTATGGTCTGGCTCATTTCTTATATATAGCTACTGAGCTTAGGTCATACTAAACTGCCACAATATCTTATTTCTGCTACAGGATATAGAGCTCAATCTATCATTTGCATACTCTATCTCATATCTCTAGTGATTTCAATATCTACGGACCGTTTTAGGTGAAGTGACCTTTATTGACCTCATATCTGCCATTGGCTTGTTGAGCGATGCATACTATTCTTGTAGCCAGGTTGCTCAGTTGTCTGATCAATAGTGAATAGACCCAAGTTATTGGATCTACAGGATAATAAGATGCACATGGTATAGAGGATATAGGAGCTGTATAAGGTAGATAGGTAAAGAGGCTGCAGAAGATATAAAAGGCCGAGGAGGATCAAAATACTGAACAACTGGCTGTTATAGTCCAAAAGCTCAAAATGGCTGAATTATGCATGATCGGTACCGAACAATAGTAACGTTCTATATAGCTCTATGCCTATATATTGTATCCTAACATAAATATATATGCTAAGTTAAGGTGCTGGCACTATGTAGGGTTGTTAGTTCATGATATCTGTGGGTGGACGGGTCGTACTGAGAGGGGGGGGGCAATTACAGCCTTTTCGAGGTGGATTGGTGCATATGATGGCTTCACATGAGTTACTCAACTAGCTAGTACGCGCATATTGTAGAGCATATTCAAGAGTGTCAGGAAACAATTTATCCGGTCTGTAGAGGAAGTCTGGCCAGCGTAGTATCTCGGGATATGTGTCATGGCAGGGGTGTTGACATGGATCACAGCACCGCCATGGATCATAGCTAGGCCAAAAACTGTACCCGGAATCCGAAGCATCTGGGGTGGTGCAACAGAGCTATAAAAGGCATATCGGTCTGAGAGAATGTGGCAGGTTCTATGCGCTCATTGAAGGCGGTTTCCCTTTTCCCTGCTTGCTTACCTGTGTTTTTTTGTTTAAAGATACTATCTATCCTTGGGATGCGGATCACCCCGCGATGTGGAACAGCCCCCACAAGGGTAGTGACAAGGTCTACGACCTACGAATGCGGGTCATGCGGGGCACCGCTGGAGTTTACGGTTCAACCACACTTCGCCCTCAGGATTGACATTCAGAGCATGGAATTTAACGGAGAATCCGACACTGGTATCTGTGGCTAGTCTGGTTTGTCATATGCATGATTATTCGGGACCGCATAGGAATAATGGGTTTATTATTAGCTGATTTTTTTGAGGGCTAAATAGCCTATAGGGGCCACGAAATGGGTCGAGTGAAGGCTAGAAAGCTCAAGTGGGAGAATGAAATGGAGTCATACATAGCTGGCTTACTTAAAGGACTACAATCTGGACTATACCGGATCGATCCCCAAGGTTGCCGGGATTAATGGTATTGTATATACCACCTTTCCATGGAGGACAAACCAGAGTAGCAGCACATGAAGGCCAGCAAATACTATAAGCAACAGAGGAGCGTCCTATTATATGATGGATATATCGTCTAGAGCTTGTAGGCCTTCCGCCACGGATTGAACATGTTCGAGTAACAGTTATGATTTTGCGAGATCAACCGGATATTCTAGATCAAGTCATTGGCAAAAATTGGATTACATGATTCCTTGATCGACACCCAGATTTGGTTCCTAAATCCTCCTACGCATTCGATAAGACATGTATCAAAGCCAGTGATTCTAAAATTATAGCAGATCACTTACCCTAAAGGCAGATAAAAGGACTACATTCGAGATTTCTGCTGGAGTCCTGACGCAATGGTTCACCTGTCCAGTAGATGGCTTTGATGAATGGGCAGAAAAATCACCGGCAATCTGGAATTTGAATAATCTATCACAAGGATCTCTTCCTCCCTAGGAGCGGTCGGGTTCGAGACTAGGATCTCTTACGAGTGGTAAATATATTGAAAGGCAAATGAGATATTTGAAGTATTGGGAGCTGAGTATTCTTCAATATTAGCTATTAAGTTTATTGATGGACTTGCAGACGACGTTACCAAACTCATAATCGAATTCCAGCTTGAAGCAGCCTATACCTTCCCAGAAGTAGTTAGGGTATAGCGAAATCTACCAGATTCCTCCGACGAAAGGAGAAGGCTATCCAACAACTAGAGAAAAAGTTTGTTCCAACTTCGACTCAGGGGTTTAATTTCAGAGATAGCTAAGATCCCTATATCCGAACAACTGCATATGTTGAATACATATCAGATGAAGAGCTAGGTCTAGTTACGGAAACAGAAGAAACTTCATCTGACTCTGGAGTTAACCAAGGTTCCCATGTCCAAACAGTGGCGTATATTGAATATATATCAGATAAAGAGCTAGGTCTAGTGCTGGAAATGGACCCAGTAATAGAGGATGAGAAAGAGCAACAGATGAATAGTTATATAGAAGATCTTGATGAGGAAGAATGGTAGCAATGTTGGCAGATAAGAGGGGGCAAGAATCTGATGATGAAAAGAGAATGCTCCACTAAAACTTGTTGAATCTCGGTCCGACTCGGAAGGGTCTGACACACAGGTTCAGTCTCCAATGGCATCAAAAGTTACTGAAGGACAAGAGAAATTGGTGGCTTCGAAGCAAGAAGTTCTGAGTATTGGGATGACAGTATACATGAGTCATGTTCAGTCTCCAATAGCATCAAAAGTTACTAAAGAACAAGAGGAATGTTAAAGTGAATGCAGTACATTGTTAGAATGAATGCAGTACATTCCATTCATTCCACCCATGCCTTGCTTCCTATACCACATGTCAGTCTTCTTCGGCTTGCACATCATATGTGTGCTTCCTGCCTAGTCATACGGCTCGCAGCGGCTTGAACAACATATTGCGTGCTTCATACCTTGCTCGCACTCATATCGTGACTTCGCCTAGCTATACGGCTTGCAACGGACATGTGCTTCTCCTTCTCTTTCTCCTTTAGATGTATGCTCATCCATGTATATACCTATATCTCGTTCATATTCCTACTTGTTCCAGATAACAAAAGTCATCACTTCACACAATACATACATGCACTCACTACTCATTCGAATATCTTCTTCTTACCCATCTCTCTGCTGTGACCAACTCGCTCTATTCGCAAATTCCTTCATTGGACACTTGGATCTCTCCGCTCGCCTGTTGCTATTCCTATCCCTTTAAGAAATTGGTGGCCCTAAAGCATGAGGTTGGCCTGAATATCACCGGAGTGATAACTGGTATTAAGTTACTCCACACTGATCCTATGGATACCGAGAAAGAAGAGCTGGAATTAGGGCGAGGAAAGATGGATATAGGCCTGGGCACGAGCCGGCTCGAGCTTTACGAAAGGAGGCTCGAGCCGGCTCGCGAGAATTGCAAGAGTAAATAGATAACTGCGTACGCTACATATCTGTATAGGTCATGGAAAAAATCAAAGACGCAGAAATATGGAAGATACAGATATAAACAGACGTGGAAATGGACAGAATCAATTTCAACCTTCATCGTCCACCTAAAGTCGGCTGCGAAATCGGACGATACAATTGTCGTAACCGAGCAAATGGTAGGTTTCAACATAGCGAGATACAGCGGTGATTTCATCAATTTGTGCAGTTTCCTCCTCTTGTGTTGGTAGGCGTGTTTGGTTATGTCGGAAAGGGTGGAACTGCAACGCATTTTGAAGATTTCCACTCACCGGGTACCTTCGGTATTTCGCGGTTACAACGACCTCCGGGCTCGAGCCGGCTCGGCTCGTGCCCAGGCGTAGATGGATACTATTGTGAATCGGATTATCATAGAGGCCAAGATGCAGTCCCAGGAGTGGGAATCAGAGGAAGAGAGGGACCTAGAATATGTAGAATGGGAATCGAGGTCAAAAGATAAAAATACTGGAGGCCAATTTGGGCAAGGGAAAAGGGTTGTGGTAGTAGATGTGGATCAATATACTGCCTCGAGGAAAGTACATGATCCTGGAGGGATGTGTAGGAGCGCACGAGCGCGATTAATTCGGACGTTTGCAGTTGGGGTATCTTGTTATTTGGGGGTTTAGTGTGAGCGGGGTGAAGGAATGGTCGTTCTGTTAACCGTCCTTTGTTAAGCCTCTTAAATATCAGTTTGTTTTATGGGGGTTGATATTGCGCTCGTTGTGGTGATTTTTCCTTTTATGTTTCCCCGTGTTGGAGCTTGGTGAACCATGGCGAGGAAAACTGGAGTGATCTGACGCGCTTAGAATTGTGAATTGCTCGAAAAGGGAATATGTCGGGCTTGGCACCCAGGTGGTTTTGATCTATATAATGGCCTCGTCTTGTTCTTGTCTTCTTCATAGATACACCGTAGAGGTTCAGAAGAATATGATATACACATTGTTCAGATCTCCTCACCGGTGGTTGTGAGTGGAGTTTTATTCTGAGAGTGTGTTCCTCTATTCTCCTTCAGTACTTCCCATTATAAGGGATGACGTATTCCAACGCTCAGTTCACCTTTTCAAGATGGATTTCCTTCAATCAAACTAACGTCTTGGTGACCAATATCCAAAACTTCCTCGTCTAAAGAACACTTCGCTGATGGTTCAAAGCGGGGATTTGCATATGTGAATGTGCCAAAGCATAACTCGCTTATGTTGAAAATAACAATTTCCTTACGCATACAGTCAAGTCTCTCCGCTACATATGTATTGCTGCTACCTATAGCAAGCACTTGCTACAGAGGGCTCTCGATACAAGCATATCGTTCGGACCGGGAGAAGTATGCTTGTAACCAATATATGCTTATAACAAGAGAAAATAGGTAACTATAAAATGAAGTTAACTAGCGCTAGGAAATGTTGTGGAATAGGCTTATGAATCCAAGCAGAGCATGTAAACAAGAAATATCCAAACGAGAGTAGTGGGTGTGGAGGCGGGAATGTCAAGGAGAGGAGGCACCAGAAAGTCAGCGATCCTGCGCTGAACATGCAGACGCCTGCATTGAATTTCTAGAGTCTCAATACTTTTCTCCTCACGCTGTAGAACATCTTGTAGGTCCCTGATATTGGCTGTAGGTTCAGCTTGAAGAGAAAAGGGGAGTAATCCTTCAATATGCGCGGGCGCTACCCTGAGGTGTAACCGGTCAAGCTCCGTCCATGCCTGATGCTGTTGGACAACCGAAGATTTGGAAGAAGAGGCCATTGTTTTCACAGTCAGTATGTATACATCATCGGATCACTCGGTCTGATACAAAACCAAGTAAGCTAATTTGACAGTGAACAGGTGACATGAAATCGAGAGTGCATCATCATTTGATAGCTACGACCATAGACTGAAGAAAACGAGGCATCCCGTCCGCTCTGCCATATCTAAGCTTCAGATCGCCAGGCTAGTACTGCAGTGGGTGACCATGCGGGAATCCCTGGTGTTGTAGATGTTTTTGACTTCCGTTTTGTCTATGTCCACCACGATGATTGTAATGGTACTCCCATCCCAATGCCGATATTCCCCAGATCCCGAAACCATAGCATCTCTTGAAGTTCCTCGTAAGTCAATAAGTACGAATAGGGGTATTCAATCTTAAAATAATCAAGCGATTACATTGAAAATTATACTTAATCGACGTTCTAAGCCGAAAATATTCGTTCAAGATTGAGCGACCCTCGATCATAGGATTCAGTTGTTATTGCATTAAGATTGTCTCAGGAGATGCAATTCTGCGGGGTAATTTCTTATCAATAAGAACCTATTTGTGATTTAGCGCTTCTCTCGATACAGGCATATGTATGGTGACTAAGCGGAAAAAATAAGAATATTCTTGTATCCAAAATATGGTATGCTTGTATCGAGAGACCTCTGTACTGCTAAGAGGATCTCCGTGTTATTTCTTCTTCTCCACGTGTGTTCATGCTTGCTGTTCACATTTATTCACTTTCTTCGCTTACTAGTTTATGTATCAATATCCGCATGTGCTTTCGCATGTTCTTACGCATCAGGCATAATGCTTGCGCATACTTACGGTATTGCATCTACTAGGCTGTTCAGCTTGGATTGTTCTTACCCTGATCTCATATCTACATATACGACCTCTCAGGACACTCATGTATAAATGATATGCTTCTCTAGATAGACTCAATATGACTGTCTACTCTTGACCGAACATCCCTCTCGCATGTTCTCATACACTCGTACGTTCTCACCCTGCTTCACTGCACTAAGAGTCCACCGCTGCATCCTCCATTCAGTACCCAGCGATACCACTCGCTCAGTAACTTTTCAATAGCTTAATGGATTTATGTCATTGATTGGCGATATGCTAGATGTTGGTATGTATATGCACGAACATACCTTCGATAATTGACCGCAAAAAACTCTCAAACCAGTGAGCATTTAGACTGGTTTCTGGTCATCATGGTCCATCAGGGCGCAGGTGTCATGTTGACCCAGGAGTCAAAACGTTCTTCTATGTCTTCTATGGAAGAACACTGAGGACCGCCGTGTATGGTCCACCTTAATACCTATAGTTGCCATCTTCATCCAAGCCGGACGTAACTCTGGTTTTTTATATGGCTCAATGCGAGCGTGGAACCCAGGATGGATGATCATTTGGTCGTCATGAGACCATAAGGAATGAGCGAGGGCACCCCTGAGTTAATTCTACGCTTGAGCTCGGTTTGTGATTCCTCGCTGAATCAAATGGCAGTTTGTTGTCACCCTAGGACTAATCGGGGACATAATGGCCTGCCGTCCATAAGCCAGACCTAATCCCCCCCTACAACGCTAGCTGCTGTGGTGTAGTGGTCAACAAACTCAGGTTCAGACCTGTGAGGACGGTTCGAACCCATCCAGCAACGTACGATTCTTTTGAAGGTCCCAGGATCACATGGATTTTCGTTTTAAGCACTGGTCTTGGTTCCAAGACTACAGCTTTTTGCATCTAACGGTTGACGTATGCTCCATCATAGTCAGTGGGTCTTCATTTGTTATTTAATACAGTACACATCCAAACTCTAGACTTGCAGCTGACGCTGACAGAAGATAACTATCTATCTTATTGCGACCACCTTTGGCAATCACAACAAGTATTTTTTCTCCTTTTACTTCTTTTTTTAGATAGTTGGTCAACAATGCTATTTCTCACGCATGTCTAAGTGAGATTTTCACTATTATTCAGTTAGTTTTTCCGAATGCCCTCCGCCGTTTCCTCCATCAGATTTTTCACTCTTTTCTCTTGTCATACCTTGTGTATATCAGCCGGACCGGCAGATTAACATACCTCATCCTGAATCCACCTGGGTTTCCCGGGTGGCTCACCATCGGCCCTTTCCTTACTGGGACCACATGTGAGTAATGAGTATTAAAACCTTTTCCTAAATCCACCCGGGATTCCGGGTGGCTCCTCATGGTCTCCTTATTGAGACCGAATAGGAGTAATATTTTTTTTTTTTTTAAATACTTAGTACTCCTATGCAAATAGGAGTAATAAGTACCTAGAAAAAGAAATAAAATGAAAATGAGTAAGAATTGGCAATTGCAGCGAGATATTTGCGCAAATGGTACAAGATACCAAGAAAGAGCAACTTTGGCAGTTGTACTTAGTGGGGATACTGATCATCTATTTCCATGGCACCCTGAGCACTGTTGTATTTCAATTAAGGATTCAACACAAGATATCAAGGTTTCAATATCACTTCCTCAGGGTAGACTCGGCTGCCCCTTTGCGCAATACGGGTCACCGCCCTCGGCAAACGTCGGTAAGGTTAACACTCTGGCACGTTTTTTAAAAACATTAATATTTATATATATAAAAGGAAAAGTCAACCGGCAAAAGCTTCTATCGCAACAGTCAAAGACTAGAGCTTAATCACCAATTACAATAAACGCTGCTGGTGATGAACACACACAGGTTCAGGCCCTGTGAGGACGATAGTTCGAACCCATCCAGCGGCATACCCTGCTTTTTTGAATAGATAGAGAATCAGATGTTTTTTCTTGCACATTGTCCAATACATGTCTTAGTTGCATAATTGGAGGGCTTGTGCCAACCAGACTAATAATGGGTGATACGTTACTGTCAATGTTACGGCTCTTCAACACTGGACAAAGTATACCATCATTCTTTCACATCAAGTCACTGAATCGAGTCGCTGGAAATTGAAGATAAGATCATCAGGCAAGTCGAGCTGTTGGTGCTTTGACAATGGATACTATTAAACGTGATACCTAAAAGCGTTGTTCAGTACTGCTTTGGAAGCTCTTTTATAAGCTTCCGGGCTGCCCTCAATCATTGCTGTGGTAGGTATAGTGGTATCAGGCCAGAGTTCAGACCTGGGAGAGTGTACGGTTCAATTCCGTCCAGCAGCGTTTCTATCTTTTTTTTCTTTCTTATGCAGTTTGAAATTGTATATAACAAATAGTAATGTTTGAAACTACAGTGCAGTCCCGTTATAAGAAACCCCCTCAGGACCGACCGGGAGTTTCTTATAACGGGAGGTTTCTTATATCGGGATATATACATAAAAGATTAAGAAATGTCCGAGCGAGACCCCAAAAAATCATTAATTGATGTTTGCTGTTTTCCGCCTCACGCCATGCCTTGTAACCCCTCAATATCCCGCTTCTCTCTATATAGAAGAGCCTTGAGATTTGCTAATAGTCTTAGATGCATATTTTGTATTGAACCACTGCTCTATCTCTTGATAGCTACGGCCAGGATGAAGTGTATGTTGATTGCGGATATCACGCCGCTCCTTTTGACTCCATGCCTGGCGAGTTTGAATGTCCTTATGTGGCATCGGGTATAGAGGACTTGTAGGAGAGTAACAAAATCACAATTGAAAATTGCTAGGTATAGATGTGTAAAATAAGTCCCCAGATGTTGCAGTTGAATTTGTACTAGTAATAAAACAATTCGCACAATACGGTTGCTACAGCGGGGTAATATCTGCGGATCAACTCGTTATAAGAAACTCACGATTTTATATGTATTTCTAAGCAAATACTTAAGGAACCTGCTAGTAACGAGGGTTTCTTAGTTTCCCATACAAATTCTGGCCGGACCGGAGCACTGTTTCTTATAACGGGACTCCACTGTAGCCAGGTGTTGGTTGCATGCCCCTTTTGTTTTATACTAAAAACACAAGAATCTACAAGTACCAGTTTGAGGGTAACAAACAGATTTATGAAATGGAATACCAGTTTGAGGAAAACAAACAGATTTAGTGAAATGGAATACCAGTTTAAGGAAAACAAAGATACATGAAAGGGGGCAGAATTGACTGAGAATTTAAGTACATATGGATAAAAAAGTTGATATATGAGGCATATGACCTTATGGACACTCATTCTATATTTCCTGTGAAGTGTAGTATAGTCAGCAGTCGTAGCTGTTTGCACGGTAACCAATAGTAAATTTCATTTCGCAATTCAACACATAGCAAACATAGGGTTTTCTGTGTCCTTTGATATGGTCAACAGAAGTAGACCTGCCTTGTTATGTTTCATTATAAGAACACCCATAGACAGGGCATCTTTAGGAGGTGCTTGTAGATATTCTGACATGTGCGAGAAGATAAATTCAATACCGTATCAGAGGACATTAATACAATGGATTGGCAGGTGAACGAGAAAGGAGCTTGGTCAATGTTGCGATTGCTCTAGCCTGTGAGAGACCGTCGAGACTTGTGCTCTATGGGCGATAATGGTAGCGGTAATTAAGCCACTGTTGGTGATAAATATATCTGGAGGCGTGAATTCAGGAAGACCATAATAATGTGAGGCCCGGTATGTAGATATAACGGCTAGCAGATCATCACGTGCAAGTGGATCATATTTTCGGCTATTCCCGGGAGGTACGAGATCTAGTTACACGACACCCTGAGGCCTCAAACGAGGTGCGCGAAGGCCCTGGGGTAGGGGAAGGGGGTGTATGGGGTATATCTGAATATGCAGGGGCTGGTGTAGCCAGTGTAATGGTGGATAAAATGGAACTTGACGACCCAATAGATACAATATCATCCTCGCTTTCCCAGCCTTCCAGCTCATCCCCGCTCCAACCCATATTCTCCAATCCAGACTCAAACGCACTAAGAGATACAAAAGAAACCCGCTTACCCTTTCCGCCCTTCTGCTTCAGAGTTTGTGGACCTGCTTTCTTCCTTGAACCTACCCGGATGGTCTTATTTGCTTGCTTTTCACGCTTTTCACGCTTCTTTCGTTCTGCTTCCTCCCGCTCTTCATAAAGCTACTTCAAAAACTTGCCATCCATAACAGTGCCTCCTCTGCGACCCAACTGCTGTTGATCAGGCTTCGCATTTAGGTTCTGTGCCTCCTTCCACTAGAGAAATGTCGCATGCTCTAGTGCCCGATCCTGATCTGCCGCAAGTGCAAACTTTTCCAACTAGTGAATAAGATCTAATAATTCTGCACGAGATAATTCAGAATCTTGAGATCGTAACTGAAGTGTTGCTTGTCGAACCTTTCTATGGATCTCTGTAGTATTTCGGGGGGTTGGAGGCTCAACTGGATTAGGTGGGGGTGCTTTAGTCACTTTGGTAGAGATCTTCGGTCCGAGCGTTATGGTGGGAACGGAGATTTTCTTGCTTGATAAGTTGGGTTTTCGCTAAGTCGAGTAGCATATATTAGTGCTTGAGATGACGTTTTTGGCTGTATAGTACTTGCTCTGACATTAGTTAACGTCAGAATGATGTTCAGCGCTTTCTTTAAGAGAAGGATTACGTTCACTTTTGGGGGGATTCTGCGATTTTAGAGAACTCTCCCTAACAATAGCGATATGGGGGGATTCTGCGATTTTGGAGAACTCTCCCTTACAATAGCGATATGGGATGATTTTTTGAGATATCACGACTTTCTCTTTCAATACGAGACAGGCTTCTCGTATGGACAAAAGAAATATACTTCCACTCTTTTGAGATCCTCACCTCGCCTTATTCCCACCATTATGGGCTCCACTTTGCTCATTTGAAAGCTCTCGATTACTCGGTCACATAGTGTATGTTCTCTCCGCTAGGACGAGAAGTACCTGTATAGCGTGAGTTTGTCTAAGACATACCATGGGTTATGTGGGATGAGGCCTACACCATGCCAGGCATTAAGGATATTTTTTAGTGTATAGGTAGCCTTACGAGCAGCCACAAGCATAGGTAAGAAATTCCCTTTGTTGATCATAACATTTCCAAATTGAACAGATGATCCACCTGTTTCCCATATGCCTTCTGGAGAGGAGAAAACAAACTGACATCGAGTGGTTGGAGGAGGTGGGTTGAGTGTGGTGGTAAACAATATGCAATAATATTAACAGTTAAGTAGAATTCAATGAATTCAATACTTATATATGAGCCATGACCATCTACAATTAACATCCAATATTCTTCTACCTTAATTGAACCTTTTGTCACTTTATAGAAATGTTGAATCCAACTAAGTCCAAGTGACTGACTTGTCCAACCTTTTTTAGAATAGCTAAACTTCTAGTTATCACAGTCAATCTCAAGGGATTTTAGAAATTAATACCATCCCATATAGTGTCCTGCACCTTTATAAATAACCAGCAGAGGCAATATATTCCCACTTCCAGATATTGCTTCTACTACTGTTATCATCTCTCGATTGCTATCTGTAGCTAGCTTTCCAGTCATATCTCTATCCCGATAGAGGCAAATGACTTTAGCACGATCTGAAATACCTTGGCGAAATCCTTTCTTATCCATATTATATGTGTGCCTATCAAGGATATTATATAGGCGCCGGAGATGCTGCAATTTAGTGAAGTGGGATCGAATTAGATTTGGGTCACTTGCTTTGATATGTTTCTTATCAAACTAGCTGTTGAGCTTGGAAACGAGTTCAGGATGTCGATTCAAAAACTGGGTAATCCAGTTTCTTCCTACTGTAGACTCTTCATCCTATTCTTTCCCCTTAAGTAATGCTACTGCTTCCTTAACATATACAATCCTAGGAGGGAACCCCCACTCCTCTAGCTTTACAATCCATCGTACAATTGCCTTCTCCTCTACAGGTGTACATAGCTGTCATGATATATGTGCTTTAGATCAAGATTGTCCACCATTTAGACGCCGATGTAGGGTTGTATATCCAACTCCAAAAAGCATCTGCTGTTTTCCGAATAGAAGGGTATTGGCCTCCTTCATATGCCAATATTGTGCAACGAATGGTGAGCTCCCGTTTGGTTTCCTCCGTCCGCTGGCGTTGCTTAAGCCTTCCATTACGCTGTATTCCCATTAGTTCACTATTACTCTTATTAATTGCATGGCAATAAATGAAACCACTTACTGGATTTAGACCGGGAATTTGCTTAACACTGCCTTTAATTTTCGCAGCCCTCTGAAATAGCTTAAGGCGTGCCTCCAGGTGATTCCGTTCCCTTGGTGAGTGTTGGATAGGTGTTGCGTTGACACTTCGTCAAGAACTGGTGCTGTGGTTGCCCCGCAAATACCCCACGCCGATCACCGTGGGGGCTGATCCACATGCACGTGATGATCCGGAGGCCCGTGCAGATGGTATAATCACACTCAAGCCAAGAGGGTAAAATCTTATGGCCCAGTTTTTTTTATTTCCTTTAAAAACCTAATTACTCACATGCGGTCTCCCTGCTGTCGCCGTGCGTTGAGCTCTATATTTAGCCTAGATGCGATTCGAACGTTCCTCTCCTGCGTGCCTTCTTGTTCTATATTGCCCCTGACCCAGGCAATTTTAACGTCCCGAAATGAGTTAGGGGTTGCTATAATGTCTGCCTCGATGCCCGACCTCGGGGGCTCCTTGGCTCATATTAGAAATAGCCTGTATAGCCGCCTGGGAGTCCGAGAGGAGAGCAATCATATTCGACTCCGTCGTGGCCGCTATGTAGCTCACATTCCTGTGGGTATACCTGGCAATGAACGAGCAGATAGCCTCGCCAAATCAGGGACGGAGGAGTCGAACCTCCCTCAGATTACGGAGGGAGGCCTAAAGCAAGAATGGAGGAGGATGCGGGAGAAGGACAGGAAGGTACTGGGGGCTGGGACGGGAAGGGTAGTTAGGTGGGGAAGGAGGGCAAGGGTCAACTACGTTCAATGCAGGACAGGCAAAGGGAACTTACAATCCTGGCGCGCTAAACTGGATGACACGGTTGACCCTACTTGCCGGAAGTGTGGGGAACAGGCAGAAACAGGTAGGCATGTGGCCTTGGCCTGCAGGTACGGGGAAGGCATAGGCAGAAGGTGGAGTACCTGGGAAGAGGTGGACGACAGGAAGAGGTGGGCGAAGAAGGTGAAGGATGGGGGGAAGGTGGCCATAGTGGATTTGGCGGAAACCTTCTTCGCCAACCTGAACCTGGTTTGAGCAGGGGGCTCCGGGATCAGGGATAGGGGAGGGCCGGGAGGGGGCGTGGCGGAGGAGGTCATTTTATTTGGGGATGGGCCCGTAGGGGCGTGGTGGGGGAGGGAAGGGGTTATTTCGGTTGCGTTTCTTTGGCTCGGAAGGCGGGGCGTTCATGCAGTCCGTTGTCCCGTGGACGTACCAAGTCTTTTAAGATGAGGGAACGGGGCCGTCTCATAGCCTTAGGCTCCACAGACGTACAGACTTCAAAAAAAAAAAAAAAAAAAAAAGCTCACATTCCTTCCGCCGGCTGACTTTCACATGGCTACCTAGGGGTTACCATATTCCAAACAATTAACAAGTAGTATCTAACGTTTTGTATATCACCCCTATTCCTCCGCCCTCCTGAGAATTCTCCGAACATTTCTTTTATTGAAAGGTTACTGAGCGAGTGGTATCGCTGGGTATTGAATGGAGGATGCAGCGGTGGACTCTTAGTGCAGTGAAACAGGGTGAGAACGTGCGAGTACGTGGGATGTTCGGTCAAGAGTAGACGTCTATCTAGTGAAGCATATCTATACATGAGTGTCCTGAGAGGTCGTATATGTAGATACGAGATCAGGGTAAGAACAATCCAAGCTGAACATCCTAGTAGAAGCAATACCGTGAGTATGCGCAAGCATTCTGCCTGATGTTGAATAAACCATCTTACACCATATGATATCATCATGGTATAGCGGCCCCACTCATGGGCCCACACGGCCCACACGCATATGTCATACCTACGCAAGGCATACATATGCTCACTCGCTCTTTCATGTATATATAGCTGCGATCTTCGCTCTACTTGACACTCATTACTTCAAGCAATTCAGTCAAGTCTCTCCCCCTCTCTCTCTCGTGGTTCTAGTGAAGTCTTCTTCATTGAACCTAGTGATTCACCGCTGCCTCACCTTCAATACCTGATGCGTATGAACATGCGAAACCACATGCGGATATTGATACATACATAGACTAGTAAGCGAAGACAGTGAATACATGTGAACAGCAAGCATGAACACACGTGAAGAAGAAGAAATAACCCGGAGATCCTCTTAGCAGGGTATCAAGTGCTTGCAATAGGTAACAGCAATACTGAGTGGAGAGACTTGAATGTATGCATAAGAAAATTGTTATTTTCTTTTATTTTTAGCTATTTTTCAAGGGTAGACTAGTTTCGATGGACCAAGTATCAAGACCAAGGTCATAGTACAGTATAGGTAAACTTCTCGTAAAAATATAGAAATAAATAAGATGTATGTACAGAGTACGGATCTATACATTGTATAATATCACCGCAGCACCTACAGCGCCCGACGAACTAGGGCAAAGGTGTGCATGACAGTCAAAATATCAATAATCAGAGAAGTCTGTGCCGCGAATGTAAGTAGGTGAAAATAGAGTGGTAAGTTTAATAATAAATACAATGCACAAAATTATGCTGATCGGTCAAGAAAATAGAACCCTTCCAGACTGTCTACATAATTTCAAGTTGATGGTAGCTTTTCCTGTTCTCTGTCCTTGTCATAGAACTCTTCAGATACCCAGTCTGGGAACAAGAACAGATGACATACAGCTTACTTATCTGGTTCATATCACTAAAGTGCATCGTGCCAGATGTTGGATGCACTAAGTAGTGTTACAAGCCTTGGTCTCATTGAGATTGTGGTGGCTTGCACAGTAAATGGTATGGTCTAGTGGGCAGAATCCCAACCAGATTATGTATATGTTCTGGGCGGTTCTAGAATGACATATATATGCGCACACAATGGTTCTACTATTGTAGCAGACCGACACTTGCATACCGCATGCAGTAAATACCAAATAGAGGTATATTCAATATTGGGTTTATTGGTAGCGGAATAGTTAATTTAACAAAGAACCAAGTGAAATAGCACAAGTAATTAAACATCATGAAGGGGATAAAGTGCAATGAGATAGAGACGGCGATGTAGAAGTAGCTTAAAAGACTCGTATAATAACCGTGACTATTGAACTTTTCCAGACACCATGGTATGAGATCACAATACGGCCGGCTTACAGAACCTCTTAACTATACTACAACTAGGGCGGGTATATATGTCGTTCAATACTTTAAAAAACAAATTGAGCATCGTTCAGTAGGTGAAAAATTCCAATTCACAGTGACAGCAAGGATACCACTCGAGTCATATACAAGTACAAAGACAATACATACGACTGACGACTTCGAGCAAATTAACACGTCAATGACAGCATCAAAATCAGTGTATAAAATCGTCAACATACCTGTATTGCACCTTAAACTCACGTTCAACTGATAACCACCAGTATTGGCTCCAGTGACATATTCCACAATACATACTCACGCACATGTCGGACGCCTCATAACTAAGTTCCATTTATCTCTTTATTTGATGTTTGATCACTTACGCTTTATCCTTTTCATGTTGTTTCCTTTAATTACTTGCGCTCTACTCCATATCCCTTTGTTCTTTGTTTATTTAAGTAATACTGTATTTTTTTTTTTTTTTTAAACTAGTTACTACCTATGCGGCCCCATAAGGGGGCCATGAGGAGCCACCCGGAAACCCGGGTGGATTGAAGGGTGCGGCAAGTTAATCTGCCAGACTCGTGGGAACTAAATACAAAGAACTAAGAAGAAATGACTGAACTGAATGATAAAGGGACTCGTAAATATGCTGAACTAAGTAAGTAATACTGTAACCTGCTATAAAGAGCTCTAATATTAGATAAACTTCAATTTGATATTTACTACGATGGTATTGGAGTGTCCCTGTGGTATTGTAGAACCGTTGAGGTATTGTAGAAATTATACCCCTGTCGCCGCGGCGTTGAGTGAGGGGAGGGGCCCTGCTAATATTTTTCTCTGAAAACCTTCATTGATCAAAATTTTAATTCCGTAGCGGCCTGGGCAGTTGCAGACTGCAGGCCGTTCCCGATATAGCCCAGAACTTTCCGAAATGGCCTGGATTCCGCAACGGCCAGAACATATATGTTCTGGGCCGCTCGCGGGCGGCATACCCACTGTGCCGGCCGCGGGCAATTAATATAATTCCTCAATTTGGTAAATCTCAATCGAACAAAACATTCTGTGACACTCAAAAAACACCCTAAGAAGTTATTTTGACCGCCCTATCCACATCATATATCCTTCCTGTTGATTAGTGGGAGACGCGACGGCAGACATTGAACAAGGGAGAATTCCGGAAAAATTACCTTAAAATTACCTCAAGCCCTTCAGATGGTGAAGTACATGCTGGCGACGTTAACACTCATCACTGCATCTCTGATGATGAATGGAATAGGGAAGAGGATACTGAGTTTACTGCTGCCCTAAAAATCCGCAACCCTATCCAATGGGTATTTGGAAATTAGTTTCTTATCTGCGGGGGTTTTTATTGACAGGGCCTTATTGCTCAGGCTATATCGACCATCTTATGCTGAATATTGATACGCTATGTGGAATTCAGTGAAATTTGGAGCAATCAAAATTATAATATCTTTTCTCTACATCTTGTTGCAAGATTGATTTTTATACTAGAAAAATCCAGGCTATTCCTCACTTATAAAATCCAGGTCAGGTGCAAAGTGGTACTTTCTTAATAAAAGGTACTGTTTTATATGCAGATTGCTAAGCTACTCCAAGTTCTTGAATTTAAACCAAAATGAAGCAGGTTCTACCTAGAATTATACAACAGGTAGATGGTATTTTACAGCGTTGTGGGAGATCAAATGGTACAATACTACAACAAACCTCATACTTTTGCAGTTTGATATTGCTAAACCTAATTGTTAGAATGAATGTAGTACATTCCGTTCATTCCGCCCATGCCTGGCTATACGGCTTGCAACGGACATGTGCTTCTCCTTCTTCTTCATGCTTTAGATGTACGCTCATACATGTATATATATCTCGTTCATGTTCCTACTTGTTCGGGATAACGAAGTCATCACTTCACTCAATACAATACATGCACTCACTGTGTATACGAACATCTTCTCCTCTTCATATTCCTCTCTCCAGTGACCAACTCGCTCTGTTCGTACCTTCCTTCAGTGGACACTTGGATCTCTCCGCTCGCCTGTTGCTATTCCTATTCCTATACCAATAACCTTTACCCAACTACTGACATTACGGGCTTAGAGTTTGATATTTTAGATACTCTAACTGCTCAGTAAACCACAGTTCACCAGGCATCTATAACTACCGGTGTTTCGAAAACTTCTACTCTAATTGTTGTCGCCAATACTTTAAGAATAATCTGAAATGCTTAATTTATTAACATACGAAAGTATCAACAGACCATGACTATATTGCTCTAGCTGAACCAAATTGGAATGTTAGAGGGGGGTCTAATCGACTGGGAAATCAATGAATCTGTTGCAGTCGCTGGGAAATTATCAATTCTTTTTTTTCTAGTAAATCAGTACTTTATCAATACACCAAATTGAGTAATTATTTAAATTGCCCGCGAGCGGCCCAGAACATATATATACTATATAGTTAAGACAAGAGTGTCTGGGTTAGAAGAACCAGGAGTATAAATTAGATCTCTACAGGAGGTGTTGTAATCAGACTATAACATAT
The DNA here is from genome assembly GCA_015179025.1 of Terfezia claveryi. Lineage (NCBI taxonomy): Eukaryota > Fungi > Ascomycota > Pezizomycetes > Pezizales > Pezizaceae > Terfezia > Terfezia claveryi. Next base: position 19,651 of record WHUX01000017.1, on the reverse strand, counting down.
AAATGAATTGCTGGGGCACCGAGATTATTTATCTTTCCCTCAGAAGTGGAGGCCTCGAAGCATTCCAGCTCCGTATCCCAGAGATACTGTTATGAGCGAACATGATTGGTTGGCGATGAAATGAATAGTTAGCATTGCTTCAATTGACCAAGCCTTTTAGACTATAACGCATTTATTGTGCGGCCAATACCGATGTGCATAGAAAGTTATGCAGCGCTTTCTTACAAAACAATGATTCAGAATACCTTATATTCTTGGAGACTGGTCCATCCCAAATACCTTGCAGCCGCATGTTAAAATGTATGTAGGAGATTCAGCAAGCCCAGCATCCCCGATATAAACGTTCCAATTCTTTGGTGTGCGTAGAAATATACTGTAGAGACTTGTGTACAAGAAACGCCCTTTAACCAACCACAAAGTCAAAGGCCGCAGAAATTTATATCTTAATACTCGAGAGTTTGATACTATCGGGCTATATTTGCCCAAGTTATCTACATGAATGAAATCAATCAATTAAACCCGTGTTTGGACGCGATCGAGTGTAAATAATATAAAACTTTTACGTAAATCAAAGTAAACGAAAGATCTAAGCTAGCGCTAGGTTGTACTGCTGGTATTTATTCTACAGAGCACCCTTCTGGGCGAGTTTCAAATCTATGAAATGAGATTGTAATTTGTGTGACATTGCAGGCAGATACCCCAACCACCTACATGAATCATAGGCTCTGATATAAGCTGCTGAGGAGTTCTGCAGTTGCTATATGCTGTTCCTGAAAGTTGCCCAATCCTATGGGTTGCTCCAAGCTCCACTATAATCGGGTAGAACTACCTAGCCAATGACCAGATTACCCAATCATAATTCCTCGGGTCGCCTCGGAAAATGGCTGCTAGACGGCAGTATGCAACTGTAATCATCTATCTCTATGCTTTTACCAAGAGCGGAGACATCTACTACGACCCACAATATCTACGTTCCAAAAAAATGTACAGTAAAATCAATATTTAGTGTGCTTATATTTATGCACATTCATATATATCCGGAAATCAGATCGCAATCAACTCCCAATAAACAAGACTACTCCCGAACTCGAGCACCCCAAGTGTTTACGATATTTAGGATTGCTTGTACCTTGGGATTTGCAAATCTGATGAATATCAATTTGAAAAGTGGAATAGGGGTGTGTCATAACGAGAATATTATTATTTTCCACTAGGAAGATTCTCAATAAAGGTTGTTTCAGTAAAATGCGATATTACACCTTAACCACCAATTTTCGATGGAACTTCATAAGTAAGCAATGAAATGAAATTCGTTACGCTCCATGGAGTGAGGGGAACTATCAAGAACTCTGCAGACTGAGACAGATATATCCGTTTGCACTAGATCGAGGCCTGACGCTCGCCTACGGCAGTATGTGAACTCTTACCCTGAACAGTCACACCTTATGTCCTACGTCATGGCATCAGCTCGAGGCAGCTAGCGCTCCTGCCAATTAGGCTTCAGGCACTAACTAGCATGAGCCACTCCGTATATTCTAGATGAATAATACTTAATTATAAAAGAAAAGGGAAAGAATGATAAACATGATGATCGTAATAGTTAGTGAAAGAGGTGAAAATATCAAATTCACTAAATATAGATAAGCATAACTAAACTAAATAAGGCATTGTAAATAAAATATTATGAAGGAAAGTCATACTCTATCCTACAGTAACATTAGTCCTTCCAACTTATATTGTAAGCCAGGGCATGTGTTCCTAATATCCAGAATATACTATCCTCTACTCAATGTAGTTTCAATAAATAGTATAAGATATTATTCTTTCTAGAAGTAGTTAAAGATAAAGACACTTAGTACAGTATATTCATTATTCTAATACTATCTTTTATAAGGATACAGATTATCATAGGGATATGAATTAGCCCCTATGCAGATTAGTAGTAGATAGCTGTAAGGTAATTACAATATGAGTTTACAATAGATTTGAATGTTAGTTGTAGCATTCAACTCTATAGGGTTTATTATATTATATTTAACACCTAATACATATTTTTAAGAATCTAAGATGTAGCCTGAGTGTTAGAAATAAAATTGTCTAGTCTATATAAACATTTTAGATAATATATAAAAACCCTACTTAATAGTATATAGAAGTTGATATGGGAGTATAAAAGACATAAAGTATATTATAAGAAGGCTAAAGTAACGAAAGTAGGTATTGAAAGCTCAGTGAAAGCTTCAAATCTAGTAAACAATAGTGGTAGTTTAAGAGGGGAAATTGTTACAGGCGGGCTGTAACTACGAATATACAAGTCGGTGGTGAAGGTATATAGAGGTTATCGGTAATAAATCACAAGTATAAATACAGTAACAACTCAGGTGTAAAGTGGACTCAATAAGAGTAAAGCTATATATAGACTTAGAACACCGCTTGGGTTTTATTGTATTAACTATATAAAAGCAGTAGCTTATATAGAAGCATTGATCTGATAAGTTGTTATCAGATCTGATGACACTTCCTATAATAGCTTAGTAGTACTGATGTCAGGTGGTTGCCTAGAATAGGAAGACGCTTCCTATTTAGGAACCCTGCAGTCTGATATACATTGATTAGGTAGCCTGAACTTCAACGCATTACAGTTAGGCTGTAATACAGAAGATAAGTTTGCATACAATGAATAACAACATAAGAATAATGAACATAAGAACTTAATGGATATCTATAGAAGAGAGTATATATATGAGAACACATTTAGAGGTCACACGCTTCCTTGCTCCAATACTTGTCCATTCCAGACACATTACCTATATCTGTATGGTTGATCAGGCCATAGCAGTTAGCAGCTATAATTAGGTATTGGGATATTCCCTGTTGAGGGTAGGTCTCTTACCTGAGCGGTAACATTACAACCCGTTTCGAGACAGCTGTCCTCAGCTGAATACAAGTCTTTCCGACCCTAGAGAAGACAAGTATTAGTAATAACTCAGATAACCATGGTGATATAGGTACTGACCATCCCAACCAATACCCTTATCCCATTCAAGGGTGCCACAAGACTAGTATACCTACACATATATGCCATGGCTGTTAAAAACTAAACCTTTCGCTAAAAAACCTACAGGGAAAAGGCGACGAGTAGAAGGGTAAAAGGTACTATGTCTTCATCTATGAAACACTAGACATAAGTCCAAACTTCAGACGTCTCTTTCATCATGTAGCTTATTGGGGAACTTCTCTCGGTACTCTCTGAGCTTTTCTGAGCAGTTATCCAACTTGTCAAAGGTCTCCCAAGTATCTTCAAACTCTGTATATCCTTTCCAATGCACCCTATACTTAACTATTCCTCTATTCTTGCGGGAGTCCACAATGGATTCGACTTAGAAGATATCTGGTTCATCTTCGTCTATATCTTGTGGCTCGTCTCGTCGTCTGAATGGCTTCAGGAGGGTAATATGAACAACATTATGCCATCGTGTGCCTTGTGGAACTTTGAGCCTGTATGCGTGTGAACCAATAGCTTCAATGACCTTGTAGGGTCCTATCCACTTGCTGGTAAGGGAACGGTTGTTCCTAGCTTGTATCTGTAGGTTCTGGCAGTCAACCAATACCCAGTCATCGATAGCAAACCTGCGTGCCTTCTCGAGGTATATAGTACTTCTTTTGTGGTTGATTTGCTTGAGGGTATCGTGAATTTGGTTGTACACAGTTGTCATTCAGTCTAGCCATTCTTCTGCAGTAGGAGAGGAGAATTCATAGTCATCTAAAAGGTGAATGGTATGAGGGTCAAAGCCATACAAACTTCGGTAAGGGGAGTACTTATGGGTAGAGTGGGCAGTAGTATTATAGGCAAACTCAGTTAAGGGTAGCCATTGTTTCTAATGAGCTTGCCTATCGTGACAGTAGATGCGGAGGTACTGCTTAAGTGTTTGGACTACTCGTTCAGCAAGTCTATCGGTCTGAGGGTGATAGGCAGTAAAGAGGCGCAGGGTTATGTTGAGCTTTTGGTTAAGCTCCTTAAGGAATCTGGAAGCAAACTGTGGACCGCGGTCAGAGGTGATATGTCAGGGGAGGCCATAAAGTCTCCATATCTCATTAATATAGGTATCAGTAATATCAGATGCTGTCCATGTAGTTTTTGCCGGAATATAGTATTGTACTTTCATAAACCGGTCCATGATAATGAGTATTGCATTGAAACCTTCTAACTCTGGTAGCTCACCAACGAAGTCTATAGCTATTTCCTCAAATGGTCGTTCTCCAGTTGGCATCGGTACCAACTTCATTTGCCTGCTATGCCTATCTGCCTTTACTTTCTAATACTTAGTACATCCTGCCACATAGTTCACTATATCTTCCTACCACTTATCCCATATAAAGTTCCTTGACACTAGCTCTTGAGTACAATGTCTTCCCCAATGTCCTGCCACTTGACTATCATGGTGCTGTCTTAGCACTTCCAACTTAAACTGGGAGGGTACCACCTATAGTCCATCCTTCTTCTGCCATCCGGCCACATCTATTCCTTCTACTTCAACATCTTCGGCTTCCTCTTCATCCTCTTCTCCTAGCATCATTAGTTGTCCATCTTCGAAAAATCTAGTATCCATGCCTGATTTCTCTTCCCCTAAACATCTAGATAGGCCATCAAGCTTACCCATCTTCGAACCAGGTCTGTAGTGAATATTGTAGATGAACTCAGACATGCGGAGGTACCAGGTAGCTTGACAGGAGTTGAGCTTCTGCTTGGTATTGAAATATTGTAACCCTTGGTAGTCTGTATAGACGTTCACTGGAACACCAACCAACTAATCTTGCCACTTCCAGAAGCAATCCATGATTGCAAACAACTCTTTATCGTGGATAGGCTAGTTGCATTGTGCTGCAGAGAGGGTTTTGGCATGGTATTCAACAGGATGAAGCTGTTTTCCTCTATTGACGACATGGTATTGAGAGAGAATACCAGTAATAGCTTGATTACTAGCATCAGTCTCTATGATTGTCTCGAGTTGCCTGTTAAACTGTGTGAGGATAGGGGCAGTGAGGAATCGTTCTCGGAGGTCATCAAAGGCTTGCTATTGTTCGTATCCCCAACTGAAAGGAACATCTTTTGTCAAGTCGATTAAGGGGCATGCTTTTGCACTATAGTTAGCAATAAATCGACGGTAGTAATTAGCGAAGCCTAGGAATACTTGAACCTCTTTCTTCTTAGTAGGGATAGGCCATTTGGACATAGTTTCGATCTTGAGGGATCCATTTGGACTTGTTGACCATTGATAATATGACCGAGGAATAAGGTCTCCTGGATATGGAACTCGGACTTTATAAGGTTAATGGCTAACCTATGTTGGATGTATTGCTGAAGAACTTTTTCGACTATTTGTTGATGTTCTTCCTCTGTCTCACCTCCATAAATGATTATGTCATCCAAGTACCAGATACATCCTTCCATATCCTTGAAGATCGTATCCATCATCTCTTGAAAGGTAGTAGGGGCATTGGTCAACCCAAATGGCATCACGGTATACTCAAATAGTCCCTTCTTTGTCCTAAACGCTGTCTTCCATTCATCCCCTGATGCAATCCTGATGAGGTTATACCTATTCTTGAGGTCCAATTGGGTGAACCATTTGCCTCCATGAGTTCTATCGAGCAACTCTGAGATAAGAGGAAGTGGGATTTGTTTGGTATTATGAGATGGTTAAGGCTCGTAATCGACACATAGCCTTAAGGATCCATCTTTCTTTCGAACAAATAGGATAGGAGTGCCAGCGGAGGAGCGTGATCATCGGACTTTGGTAGTAGGAAGTTCTCATCAAGGTACTTTTGGAGTGCTTGTCTTCTTCCCATGTGGTCTTATAGATAGCCCCAAATGGTATCTTTGCAGTTGGTCTTGGAGAGGGATTTCGTGGTCCCATGGCTTGTGTTCAGGGAGTCTAGCTGCCTGTTCTGTGGTAAAGTAATGTGCGTAATGAGAGTATCATTCGCGTGCGTTAATAATAAGTACAATTTCACCATCTTTAATGGCTCTTCAACTTCAAGAACAGAAACAGTAGGAATCCATCCAACAGAACATGGAATAATTAAACCTGTAGAGACCTATCTCAGGCACCTGTCCTGAGTATCCACTGAAATTCCATTTTTATCCAACCAAGATAAACCCAAAATAATATCCTTCTTTCTAATATCCAAAACTTTAGCATCCATCTTAAACTTACCCAAAAAATGAGAAGAGGAATCCAATATATCAAACCTAGTATTAACCACATATTTTCCTCTAGAAATTCGAGATCCATCTCCTTGCCTAACCCTAACTTCCCTAGCTCTTTTCCAAATTCCCAACTTAACTGCTAATCATTTCCCAATGACTAGAGCACTAGCTCCACAGTCTACCACTGCTTCAACTTCTTCCTCAGCAATGAGAATTCAGACCATCAGAAGAGGAGAATGTCTAGGAGTACGTCCAATAGTAGGTGAGGTACTCCTTACTCGTTTTCCAATTCTTCTTCTTCAGAACCAAGCTCTGTAATCCGAAGCTGTCCTTTATTAGTTCGAGCCTTTTTGTTAGTAGGTACTAATGCCTGGCTAGTACTGGTGGTATTTTTTGGCTTAGTAGTGGGTTCAGTAGCAACTTTTCCACGCCTACACTTAGCCACTCGATGGCCAGTATATCTACAAGACAAGTATCTTCCTTCTCGCATTCTTGCATCTCGTATTACTTCGGGATTTGTATATCCCTTGTACTTGTTCTAGTGGTAGAGGGTACTCCACTCCGAGGTTATATCCATTCCTCGAATGTACGCTTCTTTGATACTGGTTGAGTAGGAGGAGCATTATAGTTTCGGCTTTGGAATTTAGTACTGATAACATCCATCTCAATAAGTTTTTATCTCCAGAGAGTAGGTTGTTGTCGGAGCTGCTCATAGTGAGCCATAGATATACGGAGGTTATGAGGAAGGTTAGAGATAATTATGTTAATTATCTGGGCATCAGGGATCTTAGTATAGGTATTGAGTTGGTCAATTTCCATAAGGTAATCAATGATAGATCCTGTCTTTTTTAGCTGTGTTATCTCTTGATATGATCAGTCTCTCTGATAATGATCCCCATAGTACAACTTCATTGCCCTCTTCACCTCATCCCATGTAGTGTAACTTATCCTATTAGCCTTCCACCAATCCAATGCTTTTCCTTCCAAATATAGACCAATATATGCGAGCTTCTGACTTTCATTTCGGTGAGGGTAATAAGGAAATAATCATCCATCTGAAGGATCTAGCCTTCTAACTGTACTCATTCACCCTTAAACTTCATAGGAGGAGGTGCTTTTCCTGCAACTTGTACTGGCGGTATTGGTGGTTGTGGTGGAGTAGGATCTCGTGGTGGTCCTACTGGTGGAACTTTTGGTGGTCATGGTGAGGGGTTCCCTGCTACTTCTTCCAATCATTCTGTAAGGCCATTATATGGTGGGATGGGTCGTGGTGCTAGTACCCATCCTTCTAGCTGAGTGAGCCGATTCTCTATCTCATCGAACCGGTTCTCTATTATTCCAAATCGTTGATCATAGTGGAGATAGTGTTATTCGGCTTGATTTCTTAGCCATCCAATATTATAATGGACAATTTTGAACTCGTCAGCTTGAGTATTTTGTCCTTTAAGGATTAAATCCTATATCTGAGTAAGTGCAGTACTAGTATCACTTGACAACTTAGCTTGTCTCACAGTAGCAGCATTAGCTGTGTTCTAGATGTTGGCTGCTGTTCACTGAATAAAGGCAGAATTGGATTGTTGTGCTGCCTGAAGCTTACGGACTTCTTGTAAGGCTGCTTCTTTCTCTTTCTCTAGCTGTTTGAGGAGCTTCATAGTTGCAGAGGAATCTGATGCTGGTATTCAGTGATGAAATGCTGGTTGCTTGCCTTTTTGTGATGGTTCTAGCTATATGGAACTCGAAAATAGTGGTGGTGGCACTGATGGTGCAACTGATCGAATAATGGGCTCTTCTGACAAAGTAGACATAGATACTGGTAGTTCAATCTGACGAGGTCCCCATATATCTTGTGCTTGAAACGGACTTTGAATAAATGAGTATTCTCACTGAATAAATTCTTCAGCTTGTTGTTGGGCTCGAGCGATGCTATTATTATTATCATCAGCCATATGCTCATCTGAGCCAGCACCGAGGAGTCCTCTGAGCATAAATATGTTAATGTCAGGGGTAATGTCTATAAGGTGTTATAGACGAGCAGTGTAATATTACAGGTGGGCTGTAACTACGAATATACAAGTCGGCAGTGAAGGTATATAGAGGTTATCGATAATAAATCATAAGTATAAATGCAGTAACAACTTGGGTGTAAAGTGGACTCAATAAGAGTAAAGCTATATGTAGACTTAGAACACCGCTTGGGTCTTATTGTATTAACTATGTAAAAGCAGTAGCTTATATAGAAGCGTTGATCTGATAAGTTGTTATCAGATCTGACAACACTTCCTATAATAGCTTAGTAGTACTGATATCAGGTGGTTGCCTAGAATAGGAAGACGCTTCCTATTTAGGAACCCTGCAGTCTGATATACATTGATTAGGTAGTCTGAACTTCAACGTATTGTAGTCAGGCTATAATACAGAAGATAAGTTTGTATACAACGAATAACAACATAAGAATAACGAACATAAGAACTTAATAGATATCTATAGAAGAGAGTACATGTATGAGAATGCATTCAGAGGTCACACGCTTCCTTGCTCCAATACCTGTCTATTCCAGACACATTACCCACATCTGTATGGTTGATCAGGCCATAGCAGTTAGCAGCTATAATTAGGTATTGGGATATTTCCTGTTGAGGGTAGGTCTCTTACCTGAGCCGTAACAGAAATATAAATCGATCCAAAAAATAGTAGAAGCCTTTGGACTTAGATATATAATATTATATAGACAACTGAATAGTAGAGAATCTAGAGTAAGATTATACATATTACAGTAGTTCTGTACACTAGTGGAAGAGAAAGCTATTATATAATAGATCCTAAAATTAGAAGAGTAGGGATTTCTTTTATGTATAGTATATATTAAGGAAGGTATTGTATTATTAAAGGGAAAAAATAGAATGAAAGCTTTAAGGTGGACAAAAATTGGATTATACACTTCCTTAATTATTACCTTCAATTAGTTTTAAAGTTCAGTAGCTAGTTTAATAAAAAGCAGATTAAAGCTAGTGATCCAAAAATTATCTAAGATCATTTTAATAAGCTTATATAGCTTAAGTACCTATATTAGATTACTAATACTATAACCTACAATATGGATGAGAAGGAGTTTTGCTAAGGTATTTTAGATTATACTAAGGTTATTTGCTTAAGACGAGGTTATAGAATAACTAACAAGTTGGCAACTAATAGAAATTATGAAATGATTACTATTATGAAAGTAATTAGTAGAGAAGAGATTGTATTACCTCCATTAATTATCTATAAAGGAGCTGGGCACTATATGAGCTGGTATCAATCTCTAAAACATCTAGAGGTTAATTGTAATTAGTAGAAGTTTAGGATATCAAAAAAAGGATAGATAAGTTATACTTTAAGGATAGAATAGATCAAGTATTTTTATGAGTGTACAAAAAAGTCGAAGGAAGTAAAAAATAGAAGTTATCATTTACTAATTGTAGATAGTTATAGGTCTCATCTTATGATTGAGTTTATTAAGTTCTGCCTTAGTATTAATATCATTGCCTACTATCTTCCAGCATATTTTATTCATCTCCTACAACTACTTAATGTCAGATTATTTTCACTACTACAGAAGGCATATGGAAAGCAGGTTGATTAGCTTGTTCACTTTAGTAATGTTGTAATTAATAAAGGCAATTTTCTTCCAATACTTATTGAAGCATGCAATGCAATATATATCTAAAAGAATATTCTTAGTACTTGGTAGGGAGCAAGTCTTATTCTACATAATCTATGACATATCTTAGACAAGTTAACATACGGACAAGTACTACTAAAAGCCTATGTTGTCAATCTCCTACTTGAACCCCCTATATTATGCAATATAGCTGAGCTACACCAATAGGTCAGACAGGCAACCTTGCACCTAAGATCAAAGAATGTAGTGATTAATCGAGTGGAACTGGCTGATCTTATTAAGCAACTTGAGAAGTTTGGAATTGCAGCAGATAAGGACTGTGAGTTGGAGTGCAGGACACTACAGCAGTGGCAGGAGGTACAAAAGCTTGCATTGAAGGTTGATAAGCAAGAGATAGGAAGGGCTCGAGGTCGAGTTATAGATGGTAAGGCACTGAAAGAGCTCTATATTGAATGAGAGACATGAGAGGCAAAGAAGGAGGAAAAGCGGCAGAAAGCCACTAAGCGAGCTGGCAAATCCCAGGTATCCAACCCTCCCCATACACCCAAGCAGGCTGGAAAACACAAGGTGGTTTCCTTTGTTGTTATTAATTCATCAGATAGTGAAGAGGCTATTAGCGGGGAAGAGATGGATAACTGGGAAAGTGATTTAGATTGCCCCTCTATTTCCTCGTCTGGTTCTATTTTTTCTACAATAACACTTGCTACTCCGGCTCCAGGCCCCCCAGTTGAGTCCTTACAGCCTCGGACACCCCCTTCCCCTACCCCTGGCCCCTCCTTACGCTCTCACACTCGTTCTGGGCTCCGTGTAACTAGATCTTGTGCGTCAGGTAGATAGCCGATGAATTGATCCATTTCTCTGTGATGATCCGCTTCCCCGTGAAAGATGGTAACCCCATATTGGGAAGAGATAAAAGAAAAAAAGTCTTCCCGCCCTGATGCCACCTGTAATTAAGTGATTCTCTACCTGTTAGCACCTCTTCTCTCAGCAATCCGTTCAACTGGTGCTACATCCCCAAAATCACGAATGGAGACCGAAGATGGATCGATGTCTGGAGATGACCCAAGCCTCACAAGATGGTGACAGCCGGAGACTAGACAAATTTCTGGCGATCAACCTTAATCAGAAGTGAAAGGTATCTACGCAGGTCTCGTTATGGTTGAAGCCAATTGTGTAGAGGTCATCTAGGCCTTCCCTCTCTATCAGTCATGTAAAAAGATTTTTCCCAGTTAAGTAAACAGCAATATTTCCCTAAGCACCTAGCACATGTCCCAGGTTTTATATGATCATGTTTGATGGACCCCCACATCAGCATTCACCGATGGCGATTCTTAGTGTGTCCCTAATGAAGGTGATGCAGTTATACGGTGAACTGGCAATTGAGCTTCGATAGCTGGGGCTGGAACAAGTTGCATTGGTGGACTGTTGGCAAAGTTCCTTCCGTAGCTCGGCCTGGGCACGAGACAAAATGTCTTGAGACTTACGAGACGAGATGTCGCGAGTTTTCTGTTAAATTTTTATTAGCTACAACATGCAGATATCTGTGATAGGATAGCGAGTTTGAATATGATTATGGTTTTATTGGTGCTCGATGCCAAAAATTCTCGAGACGTCTCGTGCCCAGCCCTTCTTCCCAGTACTCAAGAATTGTATATAGGGAGCTAGAATCTTTTCTCTATAGCCTTTAATAAAGGGCAAACTTACGAGGCGGATCGCAAAAATTGTCCATAATCGCACGAGCTGTCCGAGTTGTCCGAGCTGTGACGCCGCCCGATGAAGGGAAGTCAATTTCCCCACATGAGGGCTTTGTTGACCTGCCTAGGAGCAATTGGAACGTACTTCCTATGAGGTCTAGCTTTAGAGGGCGAGGGGAATCCATGGCTGCTGTGCAATTGAAATTTTTACCTATTGCGGGCAGTGATGTGGATCGATTGCCTCAGGAATTCAACTAGCGACCAATACTAGTTGCCGTGCGCTTGCAAATCGTACCTTTTGCGGACCTTGAAATTGCTTGCACGATTTCATTGGAAGGAATGCTAGAGGACTTGCGGTGGTGGGATGAGATTACGAGTACATAAGGTTCGAACGATGCTGAGTATTCTGAGTACATATTCGAGTAGTCTTCGGACTGTAAATATTCAAGTCGATGGGCTATATTCAAGTGAGACTAAGTTGAAGTTGAGAAGATGAGATAGGCTTTTCAACGACAGTCGTCAGATTCGGGGCTGCTTGGGTTGGAAGCAGGTTCGCAGTTTGATTTGCACTGAACGAGATTATTGTGCCGAACCAGAACTATCTGACTGAGGCGATACTCTGCTACCTATGTATCTTCTGACACCGGCGACAATAAAACTATAACCAGGCTAGTAAAACTGATGCATAAAATATCGACGGGGCTGAATTCAGATCCAACCCACAGGACCCAGCATCTCGATGCGGCACACCCTACCGGTATTGGTAGCCTGATATTAAATAGAACGAGAAGCCGATGATTGGTTGGTGCCCAAGTGCTTTTTCCAAATCCCCTCCATTCAGATCTAGACGTAGGGAGGCTGCGTAGTACTATATTTACAAAGAAGCGAGCAGGAGCATGTACTGCACACTGCAACACAGTTTGATGCGTGAACCCCTGCAATTTTGACTTAATACTTGTCTCCGCCCCCCCCCCCCATTAGCCTATCAATTCAGATCTTTAACTGTGTGTGAGATCGTATAGGTCAGGCCGACATGCACTCCAGTATGCATGCTCCACATCACGTACGATAATCATGCAGCTTGCAGATAGCTATTTGTCAGCGAACTACCCTGTACAATGCACGGCAATAGTCCATGGGTTTACCGAGGCGAACAGGCCCTTGATTGTAACAAACTCGTATCGATCATCTCCTTCCGGCTGCGCACGAAGCTCTATCTGCAGTTTCTATAGGCAGTGTTTCAAGCTGCTCATCATTCTGTGCTGGCTATGCACCCCTCCAACTCCATCGCTTTCTGTCAACCAGACTTGGGCGGGTAAGTACCACCACCAAGAGCTATTTCTCGGAATACACTGCAATGAGGCGAACCGTTAGCCCCCACCCAGGTCTCAGGCATGCGTATACCCGGTTCACTCCGGGAACCTGTTACATTACTACCCGATGGTGCTGAAAACCTATTTTTCGCAATCGCCAATACACGGATGGGCCACTCTGTTTATAAACATCTTTCGTTCCCTGGCGAAAAAGATGTGTACTTCAATTGGAGCGGGCCTGACATACCAAACTAGGATTGAAGACCCTGGTCTTTTCACTGTAGCAGATTGTCCATGCGGAAAACAACTCCAATGCTCGGATAGAGACGCTTGATTCTCGTTTTTCAGCCCAAAGGAAACTTCGCAAAATTCGCTGCACCTCAAGATTAAGAAAGCGAAGGGGCAAATATAGTAGACATAAAAACCGTTTAATGAAAGGACTAACAAGGACATTGCAAAAGAGTAAAAGCTTAAATGAAAGTCATCAACTTCATGAGCACAGTAACCCCTTGCCCATTTGACTTCTTCCCTCCTTTCACCAACACTACCGCTTACCCATATCACATTTTTTAACACCATGTTAATATCACAATTAACTCCATATTTCCCCCCCTCCACCAACAGCCCCAACATGGACCCTAACTTATATTCCATCCTGCCCAGTACCCAATTCACATTACACTCCATCATACCCAACATCCACAACCGCTTCAGGGCCCATGCACCCTTGATGCCTCAAACACTCCTCGACATGCTTTCTTAGGGTCTTCATGCTGTTTTTAATGCCGAGCACAACTTGCCCCACTTCATCTGCCTTAACCTCAATTAGCAGCAGAAGCTGCAAACTGTGATTGTAAAACAGGTCCTCGCACAAAGAGCATGTCTTGCGTGAACCGAAAGTGTGCTCTTGAATGTGATACCTAAGGTCAGTGTAGCTTTTCAGAAGCTGGACTCTTATTCCTTCGTCTGCGCTTTTGATAGTCGCACGAAAGATACATTCGGCGTGTGTGCACCAAACCCCAGAACAACGACCACAGCTCTTGCTGCCTTTCTGCCTCTGTTGATGGAGTGGGACAGCAACATTTTCTGGTAGGCTCGTTTGGCGTCGTATTAGGGAAGGTGAAGGTACTATATGGTCCATTGTATGGTCCAGTTCATGGGAGGGAGTAAGGTCTAGTGCCAGCTGGTCTCCCATAGCGGGTGGCGGCAAGAATTGCGGCGGAGGGATGACTTCCGTGCGCAAATACTCGCTCAGGCCAGGGCGATTTCCGGTAAAGTCTGCGACGTCAATATTAGCCAGAATGGTATCCCACGTCTCAAAGGGTGCATCATACAGGAAAGATTCTCTGAGATTGAGTTTTGGGTGGGTAGGCAGTTGACGACGGGCTCTAGATGTACTTGCATGGTTAGTCCGAGAGTGGGAGATCTACTGAAAAGATCGAACTTACGAGGAGTAATACTGTAATTATTTGGCATGTGGTTGTTCAGGGGCTCAGAAATTTGCACTGCATTTACTGTGGTGAGGATAATTAGTCGAAGAAATATCAATGAAATAATCCCGGATAAGAAGGCAGGCTTACGCGGCAGAAGGTGAAAATTGTTGTTGACCGACGCAGTCAGGGCGCCATCCTCGTCTTCCAGTCAGTCCAAGTTAGCAAGTTCTATAGTCTGTGAAAATCAAACCTACCTTGTAGCGTATCAATAACGTCAGGAAGCTGATATCCCGGAAGATCTTGCATCTGTTCGTATATTCTTGGTGGAAGGGACTCCTGCGTAGTCCTTCCAGGCTTCAACTGTGAACTCTCGCCTTGCCCTAAATGATAAAATTTTATAAGCTGCCTCGTCACGTGAGGGAAAAACTCGTACTTTTGGCTTCCGTCTCCGCACAAAACCTATGTCCTGCTGTATTGGAATGCCTGAGAGAATGGGATATTAGTAATTGACTCATCGAGATGGAGTTCAAGATTTTTGGCCTCACGGAGTGATATGTGCAGATACAGGCTTGTTCCTCGACTTTCGCTCAGAGCTTTGGGTTGTACGCTTCGATACCCGACCTCCCGCAACCCCGGGTACTGGTGAGCGTTTGCTCCTATTCAGAGGTACCACTGATGGATAAGAGCACGTTGGTCCCACCGGCCACTGAGATGAGGTAATATTTTTGTTGGGTAACAGAGGTTGGCTGAACGAGAGCTGTGGCCGTGGAGCAATGGCCCTAGGTTTGCTAGACATCGTAAGATTAGTCATGTTGCTGGGTTCGATATAAATGGGTTTACGAACTGGATCCGGAGTCCTTCCGGTACTACCGGTGTTTTGCCTGGAATCTGCCCTCTTCTTTTATGCCCGGTAACCGCGATTTCTGGCGGGGTTATCCTAGGTGATTTTGACATATTCTATCAGTTAAAATGTTTATGAAAAAGTAGTTTGTGATAGCCACTGTTGAGTCTCGATGTTTTTAATATGTTTCCCAAAGTTCAGTAGTAACCGGGAGTCGACCTAAGGCCATGACCGAAACTACGTTTCGATGCACTCACTAACAGCTGTACAATAATGTTTGAAGCGGTCAAGGCGGGTAACTATATAAATGATAGTTTAAGAGCTTGCAAATATTGGAAACGGGGAAACGGGAGGGACAAGAACAAGATCTATATATACATAGTTAAATGGGAGTAGGTGAGTTAAAAAAAAAACTAAAAAAAGGGAGCCTCAAGCACACATCAATGCATATGTCCAGATTCCTGCCATTCCCTTGGTCATTCTTGTCCTAGTGTGGCCTGGGGTAACCCCGGGCAGCCAAAAGTTACTGCCGAAATCCTTGATCTGATTGGGTTCTTACTTCCATGAGCAAATCAGCAAAGAGTAGCCTCACATGTAAGAGGTTTTATTCCTTTAGGGACGAATTTTGCAATCCGACTAGATAGATTCAACAAAAACATATTGAAAACACACCAAGCTGGGAGATGATCATCCAAGGTTCTGACAATGCATATCCATATCTATTCCTACACATTCATTGGCTACATTATCCAGGCACCAATGAAGTGTTTCTTTCCCTACAAATTCATCAGACCCTATCATCTCAATTCCTATGCCAAAAAAGATGCTTCTTGCATTCAGACGCAATTGGGTAAGCATCTCGGTGCGTTGCTTATGCCAACGCATACCGTCTCGCATATCCGCTTTCAGTATTTTCATTCGCTGCCCCTAAAGATCTTCCCAATACCATCGTCCAGAAATTGGACAACACAACCATCTGAACATCACTTTGATTGCGATGAGTTTTACATAAACCAATGCTCCTTGGCTGTTAAGAAATTTTTGAGGGAGCGAATTTACGAATGCAATTGCATTCACCAGAATGTTTTTCAACTACACCATCCATTTCCCCACGAAGTGCAAGATAACGTGACGACGCGCCCGAAGAGGATGACCAACACATGAATGTTCGACTAGACTAAGCATCAATTGGTACACCCATCTCTGGTTGCAACTCCCCTAAGTACGTGTACAAGAACTATAGAGACATTTTGGTGACTTGACTGAGACTGCTTGGGGAAGCAACAGCTCCGAAACTAGTTTTGGAAAGCTTCATTTTATGTGGTTTACGTCAAAGAATGTTTCATCCTTAGGTAGATTGATAATTAGAGATTCTCATGATTTCTTAACTTCCGACGTCTACCCATTTATGTAGAAATAATCATAACTATTTCATCTCTAACTATCGCCGAAATCTGACCTTCTCCGCTTTCAGGTACTTTAACAAGGTGGAACTTTTAATCTTGTAAATTGTAATGCACTGCGAAAGCTGAACATGATCGAGGAATTTCCCAAAATTCCGCCCCATTGAGTTCCACACTATCACTTTCCCCTTCGCTCTCCCTCTTCATTCGAATTCGCTTTTGGATTATGCATCCCATCATCTCTTCATTCCTCAGCACGGATCCTAAACCCCTTGTATTCTTTCAGCAGTAATCAGTGCTCACGCATCGGAACGAAAATAACTTGTCACACGGAGCAGTCATTCTAGACGTGGATGATCATGAGCTCGTCATGCCTGCTGTGTAGTCTGTATTCCCCCAACTTCCCGTGCGATACTAAGTGTAGAGATGGATTGGGAAGGTGTGAATCGATGCGGGGAATTTAATTGTGGTAAAGTGTGCCTAATGTTGCCATACCGGAAGTTTCGCTCGAACATAGTATGAGTGACGGATAATCTCGTCTGAATAATGAATAAGGCTCTAGGAGTTAGCTGAACATAAAAATCCTGTAAGAGTTAGTGGCGATTCGGCAGTCTGTGATATACGATAATTGTACTGCCCTCGAGCGTTTTACCGGACTGTAGCCGCAAAATCTTTATTCGGAGAATAGTTAGCTGGTAATGTGGTGACCGGGGAGAATAACAGTTGGAGTCCGTACGTGTAATCACTTAACTACTCACCAAACATCGTAGTTCAACTGCTAATGCGAGGCAATTTCATTGCATGAAGTTTCGCAGCCATTCTTGATTCTTGAACAAATGTGGGGTTGAAAAGTTGAAGATACTGAGCTTTTCCGCCGACTGCTACCTTATAATACCTTCGATTCACGATAACTGGCGGTGAGTCAAACTCTTGCAATGTCGAGTGGCTGAAGATTTGAGCCTTTGCTTACAACTTACAAGGCTGCAAGGCTCCTCATGGTCCCCCCACTGGGACCGAATAGGAGTAATGCGTATTTAAAAAAAAAAAAAAAAAAAAAAAAAACCAGGCTGCAATTTCGTTTATTTTTAGGACAGCACCCAGACAATGAAAAAGCAATTACCACAGGAGCAAGAGTCTTACGTATCTATTAAAACTTGATTGAAAGTCAGAATAGGGCGCAACCAGAGTACCAGATAAGCAACAATATATATTTTCCGATCTATACATGACGTTAAATAAACTTCGCACGTGGGGTTATCGTGGCATCGACGATGGGCCAATCCGTTAGGTGAAGAAAGTGCCAAGAGCCAATCTTATGACATGGAACAGCATCTCTAGAAACACCGATACCCCTGCATATGCTGGGCCAGGGCCGAAACCGCGGAACTACCCACACCCCGATCCATCAATCTCAATCAACACGACCAGCCCTACCACCAAAAGGCAAAGGCAGAGAGTCGGCGGAAGTGACAACTCCTTAACTATTCCCCCCATTATGTGACTGAATAGCAGTAATGAGTATTTATTCTTTTAGATAAAATTAAAAAAACTCCGCAGTGTCTACCACCCTTACCGAGTCTGGAGTATACGGAGTTTATTTTTATGACTTGTGTTCGCAGAGTAACATTTATGTCAGAACGCGAATATTGCATAAAAAGGAAACGGTTTTGCTGACCTCATCATCGTAGCCTTCACGGGGTTGCAATTGGGTAGTTGTCGCATTCAGGTAATATCGGCTTTAGCATGATTTAGACTTAGAAACTACAGCTTACACATACTTTACACATCATTCTTAGCTACAACTACACATGGGGTATAACAATATTTCTTATGCCATCACTTTGCGGATAAAGCAGCGGAATGCCAGTGTGATTGGCTCACCGGATTTGGATAATGTGGGCGTACATTATACTATCGGCTTCTAGGCAAATCTGGCACCCAGTGATCACGTTTTGTCCTATAGCGGTTACACTCCAACAGGTAATGGGCCCGTGCGCAAGGCGATTCCCTGAGAGAAAAGGAATGGTAGTTACTATGGAAATTTTACTCCGTAAACTAATGTGAACCCCAGCTGCAGTTTGTTGTGAAAGTTTATTAGCTCTGAGGTGTTTACCAGACCCAGTGATTGTTGATTTGATGCCTGTGTGCGGTAAATGCGATCGACTACAGTAGAGTCTTGGTATGAGACTATGTGTGCGGTATGGTATCTGGCACCCAGTCATCACGTTTTGTAACAACCCCGGCTACAGACTGCCAAGTCTGTACTCGGTGCAGGGCAACCAGCCTTGGGGTAGTGCAATCAGACTAGGATCCGCCACGTGTTGGTAATTCCTATGCCTCTACGAGGGTGTTGTGCCAACCAGACTAATTCCTATGTAGTTACGGAGTACCTACCGTATTACCTATCTCGAGTTATTCACTAGCGTCGGTGGCGCCTGCAATGCAATGATCAGAAAGCGTAGTCTGGTTGGCACAACACCCTCCACAAACACCCTGCAGAAAGCGATACACTCAAACCTTGCTATACCGGACTGCATAAATCCGCTGTAATCTGTCCGGTATAGCTAATATCCGTTATAGCAAATAGCGTGGGGTCCGTTCTAGGCGGGGTAAAAGGATAGAAGTAGAGTGCTTGCAGAGATTGTTTACCTTACCTATACAACCGTTCCATGAGCTTGCTTATCACTACCGGAACCAACTCTGAACAAGTAAATACTCTAGTTGAAATTAGTTGAAGAGTATCTTGACTATAATGAAGATGGAGTGAATACTACTATATCTCCAGAGGTCATTAACATTGAAGAGGTATACCTCCAATTATAACTGCTCAAGCACGCTCTCACCCTACTGAGCTTATTCGGCATTTGGAAGCTCTTACAGTTTCAGAACTTCCTGGAGGAAAGCCCCATCTTAATATCTTTGATGTTAGCTATCATCTTGAGCAAGCTCTTACTGGCAATATGCATGAGACACGTGTTCAGCGTCTTTATTACTGATTGGTTTTTACCGGTAGTATCTTCATCTCAACGTCTATAAGTGTGGATTATGTTCTACTGTTTTGTTCTATAGCTGTTCCATTTCGTGGTTGCGCTATT